>JBAHVQ010000223.1:558209-603594 GCA_036872915.1 Nanipora kamurai
CGAGTTTCACGCGCTCTGGCGATCATCAGGCAACTGACAGATTGTTTAATTATTCGCACAATAAACACTACTGAAATATGATCTATGTTATGGGTTTTCTTAGGTGAACACATTTGGTGAAAAGTTCTGAGCGTCTGTTTATTAAGTTTTTCCCCTGCCGTTTTTCTTCCGACGTGACGATGGGTAGTTACGATGGGGCAGAAGTATGCGAGCTGGTGGGCCTCTTCATGTTATATTCTTTACAAGGACGTTTCGGAAAAAATATCGGACTCTACCGCGACGACGGTCTGGCCTTAATACAGACGAAATCTGGACGCCTAAGCGACAAAGCTAGAAAAGTCATCCAACCACCCGCCATCAATCGTCCGTCAACTACCGCTATCCATCAACCGCCGTATTAACACGCTATCATGTGATAAACAGGCTTTTGACTCCACAGCCCCTCCTTATCACAATGGTCTAATAATAGCATGGCAATTAACGTACGACCCGCAAGACAACAATTCAAACCCCACACCAAACAACCCAAGACGAAACAGACAACGCGATACCATTTGGTACAACCCACCTTTTAACAAAAAAGTCAGAACGAACATCGCACACGACTTCTTACAACTCCAAGACAAACATTTCCCACCAATTAACAGACTCAGCACTCTATCCAACAGACACACGGTGCGAGAAGTTACAGCTGTACAGAAAACACGAAATCAGTCATTTCAAAACATAACAAGACGATACTTAAGAAACAGGACAATTCATTCAACACATCGAACACAAAAAACGACCTAACACGACCCTGCAACGGCCGTCAAGTCACCGAATGCCCAGTTAACGGAAAATGCCTAGAAAAAGTGTTGTATACCAGGCTGTAAAGAAAGGAAAACACATTTACCTCGGTGTCACTGCCAACACCTTTAAAGAAAGATTCTGGAACTATAAAAAATCGTTTAACAACCTGACGTATGCAAATGAGACGGAATTTGTAAGCTTGTGTGGAAACATAAGCGTGGCAAACGAGATTACAACATAAGATGGTCACTCTTAAAACACGTTTCGACTGGTAAAGGAAACTCCACAAGGTGCAATCTCTGCCTGGAAGAAAAACTTTTTATAACGAAACGGCGGGGGAAAAACTTAATAAATTGACGCTCAGAACTTTTCACGAAACGTGTTCACCTAACAAAACCCATAACATAGATCATATTTCAGTAGTGTTTATTGTGCAAATAATTAAACAGTCTGTCAACTGCCTGATGATCGCCAGAGCGCGTGAAACTCGGAGTAGCGACAGCTAAACATTTGTCTCCATTTGTGTTATTTTCGCTCTACCTGTAATGGTATCGAGTGCTCTACTTACTCAAGTCAGTTGTGTAGCTTTTCGGTTACATTTTGTTGGATATATACATGTATACATACACCTGTATATATGAATATTTTATATTTATATATATAAAATATTTATATATATATATATATATATATATATATAAAATATATAATATATATATATTTTCGTAAACCAAAACGTTCACGTAAATATATTACATATATGTACATATATTTATTTATATATCTCAGCATATTTCTTTCATCCAACTAATTGTTCTAGGACTTCGCATGACAGTACATCGTTTGGATTTCTAGTAGTTATACACCTTGTTCTGTTTTTGTAGTTTTTGATGGTTAGATCTAAAAGTTAAAGACCAAGTATCTCAAAGTAGAGCAAGGTAATCAAAATGTGGTAAACCTGCAGCTTTATTCGTAGTTTCCAGCCTCTCGGTTGAAACATGTTACCTACATATCTATAGAAAATCTATCAGTATAGATACCATCATTCATCAGTTATGAATCCAATTTCTCCACATGTTTGGTACTTCCAGAATACAAGGATGAACAAATTTTGATTGTAAGTAAATTATGCATTAATAACCCTCTCTCGGTGACACCTCTCCCCTCGAGGAATAAAATCGTCTAGCGTTAGCCAGAGAAAAATGTGTAACACCTAATACCTAATGTATAATATGTACAACACCGACACTCGAAAGATAACGTTCACCTAAAATAATAGAAGTCTGATGCTGCCACCAAAGAGTTTAATAATTAAGATAGCTATAATGCAATTTATAATAAACTCTGTTTTGTTTGTATTAGAAGTTAATTTTTTCGCAATAAGCAAATGTTTGACAATAAGAATATCAACAGTCGTTCCTTTTTATTACAAACATTTCTATTATCAGCAAACATACTTAATATGGATTTTTGGGGTGAGTTTGAAAGGTCATCAATGTTAATTAAGAAAAGAAGTGGTCCCGGGTAGCTTGTGGAACACGTTAACTGTAATGAATCAGGTACCACTACTACTAGGTACCACTTAAAAATTTTAATTATTTCAACATGTATATCATAGCTTATGGTATTAAAAGCTATTTTAAAGTAGACTCTGATCTATTTTAAGCAATCAATGATTTGTGACACTCAATAAAAAATTAGCAGTGGAAAACCGTTACTACAACTCGAATGCTACTTGCTAAGAAATATTTTCTGCCAAGATAACTTGTAGGTTTGTTATAGATATTTGTTCCCGAAAGTTTTACCAAATAATAATTACCAGAATCAGTTTTACATCCTGAATTTTAAATTAGAGATACCGTATTTTGTATTATATTTGACGCATTTGCTAGATTACTGGTATTATCTAATTATTATTTATTATTTATTATTGGTATTATTATCTAATTATAATTATTGGTATTATAATCTATTACTAGATTACTGGTAGTCTATCTAATTGTGAGATGAAAAGTCCAACCTGAAACACTCAAGAGACAGCTGATGTATCCATATATTTTGTGAAACAAATACCTGTACATACCAGTAGTATTTAATTTAAAAGACGTCTTAGTAGACATGGGTAAATCTTAACTGGTATCTCTGTTAGAAATGAGGTAACCTATAACTAGACGTAATGTACTGCGTAGATAACTAGTCAGGAGGAAATCACTTAGGATCGCTGTCCCCGAAATCTAATTGATTCAATTTACCTAAAGTTACCTCAAGCAGATTTCCAAGATTGTTATATGCTTGATCATATTCTGCGTAAAGTCTGAAAAGAACAAGATATAATAGGGTACCGTCAAAGATTACAACAACAGTCATTGGAATTGCAATAATCATATACAGCTGCAACAAGTTATGTCTCATATAATAATGATAATAATAATAAAAATAAGAGCAACAATAACAATAACAATAGTACCATTATGAAAATTTTACATACTAGATTCACATCCAAAATTAGAATCAGGTGAATGATTGTTGTGTGCCAACATTATATGGCAGGTGGTAGCTTGGTAATTTTACAAAGTTGATTTTCAATACATATGTGCTTAATACTTAACAAGTTGAATCTCGCCAACTGCTAAGTACAAATTTGACTGTATTAAGAACAAGCATAATATGTAACCTTGGAGTTTTTTATCTTTTGTTAGGGTAGGTCAATGGTGATCAGAATATTAAGAGTTTCGATTCCTTGTTCGGTACTCAGAAAACTTTTCTAACTACATCGACCATCATACTTGAAATAAAAAAGTTATGATTCGTTAATGAATTTACCATTATGTATTGAATTCAGCCACGTCTATTGATCAACAAAAGTCCAGAATTACCATTTAATTAGATCAAAATTAAAGAGCTAATTTGAAAGAGGGAATTTGATTGCTTTTGGTTGGCTTTTGCAATGTCCATACCTTATAGCTTCTTTGTAATGTTTTAGTGCCTCTTGAATGTTATTGGCATCAGCCCTAACTTTTCCTATGTTGTAGTGAACCTAAAATGGTGTTTCGCGACAAAAATGATCAAGAACAGCTACAGTAACATGCATGTTTTCGTGACTTGGCAACAAACACTTTATCCGTTGAGACATCAAGTAATCAGTTAATGTTACCCACTAACTCGATAACACGAAATGGTATACGTATACATTTGGTGAAGGAAAGTGAGGAAACAAGGACAAGTTGCGAAAAATGCAACTTTAGATCATCCGGCTGGAAACAGTGGGGCGCTCCGCCAACTGAGCACGAAGGCCATTGCCGAGAGCATGGCCAGGAGATCTGTATCTATAACAGCAGTAATGCCGATAGATTGAGGAATATCTTCAATGAATATTAGGCACGTACACTCGATAACTATCACGTATTGTTAGTATTCAGTTACTTGCACATGCGCAGTTTAAACGGAACTTGCCATGTGTTGTCTAATTCGGTCATGTTGATGAAAAGCTTTATTTTCGTTTAAGAACTTGTTGTTCAGTTGTTCTTTAATTAATACTCGGCTACACGGGCCCTATACTTTAGGACTGCAACTGGGAATTCTATAACCATTCGAAGGTGTTGATTTTACAGATTACTGCGAGCACCTAAACTCTTACTTTGTGGCAAACCACGTTGGTCAAGTGGCTGAGGACGCTACCAAAGAGGCTAAGCGTGCTTCAGATAGGAAAAACCTTTCCGTTACCATCTCTTTAATCGGTACGAAAACATACACTACACTTAAAGATCTTTGTCTTCCAAATCTACAAGGCGATAAAACTTACGACCAACTTGTACAAACGTTGAAAGGTTGTTACAGACTTAAGGTACTCGAAGTGGTAGACACCTACCGTTTCCATCCAGGGAGTCATTTCAAGCTTCATACACATCACAGACCTCTAATTAATTTATCAGGGGAGTCCAACAGTTAGCCGCAGCCAGAATCAAGAGGTAGTCATTACTTCTAGCTGCGTACGGCTACACCATAGAATTCATTTCTGGTACAGATAATGTGAATGGAGATTTCTGGTCAAGAAAATCGATCCAGGAAAAACCCTTATCAGAAGAGCAAGTAACTGTAAACGTGATGTTTACTGAAGGGAACAGATCGTAAATGCTTCAATGGTGACTTCTGAAACCTAAAAAGATTCAGTACTAAGTGTTACACTACACTCAAAATGGCTGGCCTGAAAAACCAGAACCAAGATTTCAATCCTGTTACAGCAAAAGACTGGAACTGGCTCATGAAGATGGCATTTTACTATGGAACTGTCGGGTTGTTATACCAGAATCAATTCGGAACGTCCCTTTCTGAGATTTACACGCCGAACAGCTGGGTGAGGTAAAAATTAAACAACTAGCAACAAGGTAATTATGGTGGCCCCGACTTGACAAAAAACAGAGGACCTTTAAGATATTTTTAAACAGCATGATTTTAAGACGAAGACCTACAAAAGAACGTTTATTCAGTAGAGCTCTTAGTACCATAAAATAAATCCTAAGTTGAGTTTTGCCATTCTTAAAGGGGGACATTTGTTATACCTCATTAGTATTCAGTTACTTGCACGTGAGCAGTTTACATTGAACTTGCCACGTGTTGTCTAATTCAGTCACGTTGATTAAATGTTTGATGTTCGTTTGTAAACTTGTTGTTAGAGTAGTTCTTTAATACTGGATTACAAGGGGCCTCATACTCCGCAATAACCTTTATAAATACCGATCTCATGGCCATGCGCTTGGCAATGAGCTTCGTACATTAGTTGCAAGAGCACTGCCACAGATTCGCCGGCAGAGAGAGAGACCCTAGGGTTCTTTTTTTGGACCCTAGTCCCAGTTAGGTGGTCAAGTATGTTATGCCGACACTTGAAAATTTCCTTCGTTATAATTTTAGATATAGATATAAATATAGATATAGAATTTTAATAGTGTGATTAAACACAAGTACTTGATTTTAAAGTAAGAGTCATTAGTCAACAAGAAATAGAAATGGTCACTCGTTCTTATACTATTTTATTGCACAAACGTTTTCGCTATAAAGCTCTTCAGGTGCTACTAATAAATTACGAGTGTTAATGCATGCTACTTGTAATATGCATTATTTTAACACTAGTAATTTTAGTAGTTTTACTACTTATAATATAGTATTAACTATACTTGTTTATATGCATACATACACTATACTATATCCTATACAAATAAATATAAGTAATCGTTAACTCAAAAATTAATTAATAATAATAATATTAAGCTGATCACTGTGTTTGAATAATGTTAATCAATAATTGTTCAACACTGAATTCCGTACACAAGCTCTACATCATTCTTATTGGTGTTACCTTGGCATTCAGTGGACAAACTTTCTCACCAGAGACAAACAAAGACTCTTCGTTAAGCCACTCTCCACTGCGCTAAAGCAAAATAGAGAAAATTAATTAGCTTTTTAACGCTTGAATTTACGGCCTATGAACCTCACAGTAGATATCTATTTGGCTTAACTACATACACATTTTACGAGGGCTCTATAGCACCGCTAAACTATTTCACATATCATCAGAAAGAAAAATAAACAAATATAATTCAATAAATGTACAAGTACCGATTTCAAAGTAAATACTACTAAAATGCTTATATCAGAAACAAAAAAGGAGAAAAAATGTAAATACGTACATGTAATGATCTCCAAACATATAAAGCGAGAGAGACATAAGCAAGTATGCACGTTATCTGTAGGTTATATAACAAATAAACATATAACTCATTAATAATTCTTAATCGAAGAACAAAAGAAAGAAGTGACACCAATCTAAAAGTATACCGGTAAACTACCTCAGAAAATAGCAAAGTCAAGTTGTACGTAAGTACGAGTGTTTATGTATGTGTGTATATATGTATGTATGTTTGTGTGTGCGTGGGAAGGTGGATTATAATAACAATAATAATAATAATTTTATTTAAGCAAGGTAGCATCACTCAGACAATATGCTGCTTTCCAGGATGGCCTTGTGTTTTAAAATTAATTACATAGTAGTAAATAATTAAGATTACAGTCCATCAAATTCTATATACAGTATTTAAAATTGTTATTACAATTTAAAATTAAATGATTAATTAAGACTAAAGTTAAAATTAAAATATTTCTTCTTATACAGTTTTTTAAAAGAATCTAATATATCTGATGTTTAAGTTCCTTATCTAACGCGTTCCAAACCTTTGCATATAGATACTTTGTTGTACTCTTAGCCCAATTTGTTTTAGGTTTTGGTAGACGAACGCTATCTTTTAATCTCGTATTATAGTCATGTAGATCTGATTGAGGTTGGAATATAGAAAACAAATCTCTAAAGGAAGTAAATTATGAAATGATTTATACATAAAAATCGCCCGGTGGATATTCCTTCTAGATGCCAGATCACACCATTTTAAACTTTGAAGTACTGTCTCTGTAGTAGTTCTGGTATTTATTTGCAGAATAATTTTACCTGCTTTATTCTGTAATCTTTGTATCTTAGACATATTTGTTAAGCTAAATAATTTGGCCTCCCAGATGATATCACCATAGTCTGACGAGGGTAATATATACGCGCTATAAAAAGTTTTTCTTGCATCGATAAGCGAAAAAGTCATTAATCCGTCTTAACTGGCTCAATTTATAAGGTTAAAATTAAGTGTCGACAATTCCCTCCGCAAGCGATTTACAGTTTCACCAACAAAAGTAAGCTTCTCGCCAAAGAATAACAGCAGAATGGATCTACCTCGCGATCTATTCAGTTTGGATTTCCGGAATAGGGTTTAATTGTGGCATGAATAACAGCACGGGCCAGAAAAATCTGCACGACTAAGCAAATAAGATGAGGTATCAAGGTACTTTTATCAGTATTTAATATTTAGAGAAAATCACATCAAAACAAAAAACTAATCAAGTTAGCAATTGTAGAAGGTTCAAATGGATACAAAAGTTCTCACTTGGGATGTACAGTACATGAAATTTAGTGGCACTGGTTTAGGACAAAATTGTCTGCTGTACCTTTCTGTTTATGTTCTTTGAGATATACGCAAGGCTTAAGACAAAAAGAACGCAATATCCCCCAGCTGATAGATAAAGCACCCTCTCCGCAACGACGAATCCTACTTGGAAAAACAGATTACTTGCAGGAAGAAATGGGATGACCAGCAAAGCGATACCCATCAAAAATATGCTACAGAGTAAAAAAAGTAGTATGAAAATTCTGTGTAAGCAAACAACGAGGTCAATGAATGAAACTAAACGTCTCTTAAAAGGAGATGCTGGTTTTGATTACCCAGCGTACAATAAGCTGATAAAAAGTGGGGTGCTGTGTCGGCAGCATTAGATGGCTTGCAGATAACAAAAAGTGTTGGGAAACTGCCGGAACGTAAGTGTAAAGAAACTGACGTTTCAAGCGTCGCAGCGAAACGTTGTATGCGTGGTGGGGGGAGGGGAGAGTCACCATATCATACAATTCCAGAAATTTATGGATCAACTTGGTTCTATAGAGGTCTCTTCTCACCACCAAAACAAAGTGGGTACAAACGGTGAAACGGCGACGGTAATGTATGTGGAGTAATAGGCAACTTTCCCAACTCGTTGCCAAATTCTAATTCCCAGAGATTTTTACTGAAGTTGAAAATCCCATTTTTATAGATATTATTGACAGTGATTCAGCCATAAATAATTCCAAAGTGTGTATTAGGGAGGAGCCAGGATTTTTGAAATTTTCAACTAATGCATCTCTGGCTACACTCGGGCAAGCTAGAATAGATATCGGCACTAGCACTGGATATAAACAAAATCAATGCACTTGATTTGCGGTGCAAAAAAATCAATCAATGCCATGAATTTTGTTCATATTGGGCCTCCCGTTTGGGGCACAGAAAAACGGGGATCAGGAGTCTTAACAGAATATACTATTCAGTTCATCTGAGAAAAGCAGACACGCAACAAATACGATCTTTTTGCAATAATACTAGGCAGATGTCAAAAAGCTAAAGGTTGTTAAAGTAAACACGCACTAAACGTCGTCAAAATGGCTTTCTCTTTTTACCAAAGCCTCCCTAATGGGAATGGGTTTATGAAGAAAATGTTATTCCAATTCTCATACACTGATCAATCACACTCACCATACGCAGTTATTAAAACATACTGTGCTACGGCTTTGAAAAGTGAAATTAAGGACATTAAATGTATACGTTAAAACTTTCGCGATTACAACTTACTTTCTCCAAGATGAACGAAGACAAGACCAACTGACATAGAAGAACATGATCCACATAAATATCGGGGCCAGAAGGCGAATATCATTGAGCGTTTTTATCAGTGGAACACAGCCCATCGACCAATCAAAGCACAACCACCAAGGAAATATTAACAACCACAGGTTTAAAGAGTATATATAATTGTAGTTGATTATCTGTAAATAAAGGGAAAATATGTAAAATAGTTATAACAGCATAGAGAGAAATTCAAATAAACGGAGCCACATCAATTAACAGGAGTGACACGTGTTGATTGGAGAGGTGAGCTTTCTCGTGCTTGTAATGGACAGACCTTAGCTTTGAAAAAGACTTTGTTCGTTGAAACTAAAGTAGAAACTACACACGTCCCATAACACAAATAATATAGTATAACTGACATGATGGCGGATGATTATAATGGTAGTTATAGTCATGTTTATGACAACGATTATAATTGTAATCATCATAATCATTATGACGATATTATGATCACCATTACTATGATAATAGTGATGACAGTCGATAATTTTTCCACATTGCCATAAACAATGAATCGTAACTGTTCTGATGCAGTGTTGTGCACTTAGCATGGTTTCCACAGAATATAATAAATTTGATCTGCGGTTTTTGACAGACAGGTCGCATCTGTGTTATATGTAATGGCACACATGAATCACAAAAATGCACCACATTGGCAATTCTCATTCAGAATTAGAGTCCTATCTAGGATACTCCTCAGATAGAACGTAGTCCATCAATGGAACCAGTACATGTTGGTAACCTGAAACGTCTAACTGGTCATCAAAAGATTACTAGTTGAATCCCCGTCTGGGGCTCAGATGCATTTTCCAAAAGATACAATCGAGCTTCGCGAATGTTCGCATATCGTCTGTAAATAATTCAAACGTTTGTAAGTCAATTCGTGCTTACCCTAAACATAAACGACTTTTCAAACGAAGCAGGGTTGTCCACCGGTTTAAACATTGGAGCAGCTCCTCCCATAACGTGAAAGCGGCCTAACAGCATTAAACCGCCAAAAATAGTAAGAAAAACTTGTCGATACATGAGTGGCTTAAAGTCAAAGAGTTCGAAAGCGACCTGCTTGACAAGAAGAAAATGAAAGACTGATTATGGTTATCTGAATTAAAAGGGATGTATACACACGCAATACGGACTTTAAATGTGTAAGTTTTATTCTATGTAGAACTAACTTTCACTCACACCAATTAATTTCAAGTAAAATAATTGTTACGAGAAACTCAGGAAGTACAGACGGAGAAACCAAGATTTACATAGAGCAGACTGATATTCACACACGGATAGATATAAAGAAACAGGAAGACAAACAAGCAAACAAATAAATAACCAGAGAAAGAAAGAAACGGAAAAATTGAAAGAAAGATCTGAAAAGAAAAAAAAGAAGAGGACGGGGTGTAGGTAATGTTGAGAATATTAAGGAAGGTAAAGTGGAGAACACAGCTCAATTTTTTTGTGATCTATGGAAAAACTTAGCTTCTATTTAATATGTGAACGCATTATGTAAACGGCATTCGGGAGGAATGCTGAATGACGAATACTATCGTCATTGATGAATCTATGCATTAATGAAACAGAAAATCCAAACACAACAACAATTAAGCAATTTTTGAATAACGGAAAATCCATAACTGTGCGTATAAATGCATGGCTGTGGTTAACTATACATTAGTTTCCAGTCAACAGTTTTATTATATTATTAAGTCTTTTTCGGTAAAAGAAAGGACCAATCTATCAATCTCATTAACGGAAGGTGTTGGGCTCACAAAAAAACCCCATAAAACGAATTACATAGAGAACTACACCTGAACCTTTGCACCTTGCTTAATTTTTCTGGTTGTTCTTGTTGTTTCTTTGGGCCATAGTGAATTAAAAACCAAAACTGCGTCATATACACAACATACCCCCTGTTTTAAAAACACAAATGGGTTAATTTCATGCCAACATTTCATGTATTTCTCGCAATGGATACTCAAAGGAAAGAATTAATTAGAAAAAATGGAATTACATATTAACTAGTACCTAGTCTACTTTTATACACTTTTAAATTTTTCCACATTGATTTATACACACCCCGGCAGTTACATATTATTATGATCATTCAACTTTACTTGAAAGAAGGAAACGACGTAACAGTACAATCTGATAAACTAACGGCCGTTGACATAAGTAAATCATGAAATAGTAAGATAAAAATATATAAATGAAAATTAACAATACAATAAAATAACAGGTAGAGCGGCGGACCGGCTTCCCGAAGGTGCGAGTTCAAATCCCGCTCGAGTCAACTTTTTCAGTTGACTTCGGCAGTGTAGGTTTAATGTGAACTTAAAGCTATATTATTTGGCTTTTTTTTTTCAGATAGACCGGAAACCAATTCTATAACCGGATCCAAAAATGATCGACTTTCGCCGCTCTCGCTTAAAACGAGAGGAAACCAAATTTAAGGAACCATACCGACAGTGTCTACCATGAACGTCGGGCCACTCGCCATTAAGATGCTTGTACACTAGTGTGCACATATTTACCTTCATAAAGGATTAAAAGACAGCCGGTATTAAAAAAGTTCAACACTGCATGTTAGCTTGGATGTCAGCGCCAAGAACAAGGTGCCTAGCTCCCTTTTAATCTTAGGCGTGGACCAAATTATAGTGATATAAAAACTAAGCAATGTTTTTATGGGGGAAAAAGTCGTCCAATTCAATGACCATGAGACGAAAAATTAACAAGAAACTAAGCAATAAGATCTAAATGATGGAAAGTATTTCGCAGTTTTAGACGCTGATCAGTTAACTCGGAAAGGGGAGGAACTGGCAAGGACTTATAGGAATACTAATGTGTAAAGCTTAAGGAAGATAAATATACATTTGTCACCTCGTCGAGTAAAAGTCAATAATTAGAACCAATCACGTACATAGTTTATTGTCTGCTCCCAACAAGGGCTTTTCAGTATAAAATTACATAGCAAAAAATTTTTTAAAATGTTGAATCTTAATCTAAATCTTAAAAATATATTTACACACAGAATACATACAGTCAAACCTGTATATAACGGCCATCCTTAGGTCTTTTATAACTGGCCGCTTAATACAAGATCGTTAAAAATACTCCGTGGGCGTGGCCAAATGTCAAGTTTAATTAATACCGCAACACTTAATTCAAGCTAACAATTACAAATAAGACAATCAGTGATTTTTTTAAACAGAACATAAACATTTAACTGTAACGTGCAATAAAAGTAGTGGGTTTTTTTTAAAAAAAGTAAACCAGTTGTCCTCTACTCTGGTGCTGTATACGACGGCGACTTAAAAAAGTCAGACACCTACGTCTGACGCTTCGGCTTTTGAAGCTTTTGTTCGTAGAGCAAGTCGTATTCAATTACTTGGTTGAAGAACAAGCTAGCTAAAGAGGAATTTCAAGTAGAGCTAGAGTAAACAATAACGACACTGAAGTGACGAACAGTAAAGTATGCAGTATTTATTAGTTTCAATAATGGGTCGCGTGTTAAACATAATAAAGTTAATAAAATGCCGCGTAATATGACATATGACCTTAGGTTTCAGTTCAAAGGTCGCCGCTTAATACAGGGACAAATAACAATAAAAGAGAGACATGGGACTGTTGAAGTGTGGCCGCGGCCGTTTAATAGAGGTGGCCGCATAATACACGTGACAGATACAGTGTTTGTACAGGTAAAAATTCGGGACTTTGAAAACTGGCCGCTTAATAGAGAATGGCCGCTTAATAGAGAATGGCCGCTTAATACAGGGCCGTTATATACAGGTTCAACTGTAGTTTAAAAAATAGATTAATTCGCCGGGAAATGAGGAATAACAAACCATGCAACCAATATCGTTGGATGGTGCATTTGAAAGTTTAATATTGCGGAAAGCATACCCTCGGCTCCTTAGCTTTGCCTTATAGGGGGTGGAGGATGTTTGACGTCTCCAAGAAAAAGCTAAAACTAATTTACAGTAGTATCACGTCTTTAATTGCAGTTTTCGTGTCATCACGCTCACTATTATCAAATTCTTTTACAACGTGAAAAACAGCACCAGAGCAATGAATGAACATATATATTTCACATGGTAACACCAAACCAAAAATTATTTAGCCAATCAGAGGTCAGCAATCTTGAAACGAACTATCACCCATAAAGGCATTTTAAAAACGATCATTTTCCGACAAAACGAGATTTGAAAGCGCTCTTAAACGTGAACAACTTCTCAAAACGCCACCTCACTGAATCTGTACGGATGGGTCATGAAAACGGAAACGTGTTACAACGCAATAAATGCATCCGTGTGAACGAAGCTTATTTATATTTGGTGAAGGAAATTTTCGAGTGTCAGAATAGTATATTTTGAGACGCAACCGCGACCAGTTGTTAAAAAGTGCAACTCTGGGGCTTCCGGCTGGGAATCGAACACGCGACCCTGTGAATCTAGTGCAGTGCTCTGCCAAATGAGCTACGAAAGCCGTTGCCGAGAATTTCCGACAATTCGTTACCACACTCTCAATTCCCTAGACGGGAATTGAACCCGCAACCTTCTGATGACCAGTGCGACGCTCTAACCATTGAGCTACCACGACTCAGATGGTGAGCTAGGGTGCAGGTTCGTCATATGTACTGCCTAAGCGGAAGCCACGATATGACAATAATAATGGAAATGTACTTAATGTTGAACACGAACTAAGTTCATGTGGGAACTTGGTTCGAAATTCAGTCCGAAATTCGCTGACTGATTCTGCCTTAAGAGCCTGCCTTAACCGCGATTCGTTTCCATAAACTGAGTAATAAGTTTGTAGAATTTCTTCATTTCTTATAACGTCGTCGAGTCAGGTTTTGTTGAACCATATGATATCGGAGTTTTCAGCGTAAACCAAACCCTGGTAGCGTTGCAGATTGCACACGGTTGCGTTTGTTGTATAGTTTCTGTGAGTCCTTTTTAAACTCCTTGCATTAATCAGGAGACAGTTTAAGGAACCCGTTTCTGCCGTCCAGGGTTAATTTCTACGTCACCGGATAAGCAGATGATGATGACAAAGAAGGAAGCATAAACGAATGGACGGAATCTAAAGAACAAGTTTTGAAGATTTCGCTAATGGTCGTTGTTTGGCCGTTAACCGACGAGTGCGGCCGTTAATACCGTCAAACATATTTTTTTACGGTTGTGACTTGCTTACTTACGAATAAAAGTTCCTAATTGAATAAACATGTTGTGGATAAACACATTGAAGTACACAATTATCACCATAATAAGAACTTTGGAATGACATGTCAATATATAAATAAAGTAACAATATCCGGGAGCCCTGAAATTCGTGGCCAACCGCCATGACGGCGCAAGCAAAGTGTTTTCAAGGGACAAAATGAATTACCACGACTCAGATGGTGAGTTAAATCGTAGGTCAGGGTTAGGAATCAAGTTATATTTAGAGACTAGAATTCAGAAAACATACTGTGCAGGGAAATTGCATTGAAAGCCCACCCCAAAATTCTGGAGAATACCAAGAATAATTGCAAAATGTTCAGTTGGTTAAAATGTTGATTGGCAATTTGTGATAATACAATAAATGTATGACAAATTCTGTACAATTACATGTATGATTGTATAGCTTTATTATTCATTGAACAGGAAACACAAAATATTGTGAGTTTTTACAGACAATTAAAAGTGGTGGACGTAACCCATTTTGACTCAGTGGGTGTCCAGCTTGATTTCACCAAATATTCTGCTCACATTATGTCACATTATCTTTCACTATTTATCGTACTGTACACTTGACAAAATTGTGTCCAAATTGTATGCATGTTGCAAAATTGTCCTATTTTCCCCCAATTTTTTTTTTTTACGAATTATGTAGGTGACACGTAACATACCAGACACAAACACACACCCCCACAATTTATGCTGCTGGACAATTGGGCTACCTAAGTTGCAATCCATATGCACAATTACAAGATCAGCTTTATCAGATAGCAATCAACAATTGTTAGAATTATACATACCAATACAGTAATTCCTTGTTCTTTGAATAGCATTGCAACAGTTGTGGTCAACACACTTGCAGTCAAGAGGAAAAACATTTTCTCTGGTACTCCAGACTTCCCTTAACCAAACAATTACATTTAAACAGAATGCCTGGTGATGTTACTGTATAAAGTAAAAAATTAATAATTATACTTAAATGAATGCACTGTTTTGGTTACACTTCATTGACCCACCTACTGATATCTCATGAGCATAATGACCATCAATACATTACCTAAGTCTACATACTTACCATATCTACATGATTCTGCATAAAATAAAAATGCAATAGCAAACAACAAAGCTGATAACAGTTCAGCCCTTCCAACAACTCCACAAACCTTAAAAATTAAAAACACATTAATATAAATTAGGAATTTGTAAGAAGACTTCCACTTTCAAATTTTAAAAAATTATATGTCATGCAAAATGAAATTGACTGACAAAGTGAAATTGTCTGTAATGCATGTGGTTTTAATTCATTCAAAATATTAAAACAATAAGTTAAGCAATTGGCTTGAAGAATACAAAATAAATAGACAACACTGTCAGTTTCTGAAAATGACTCTCGTGCAAAATTAGTGTATTATACAGTGTATATTTAATATATGAACTCAACTATTTTTTAAAATCAATACTTTCCAGCATTCAATACCAATAACTACCAATTGTTATTAACATTGTACTACAACAACAAATGACATTGTACAAGAAATGAAGGAATAAATTAAACCACCAAAAAAGAACAAAAATACAAAACATTAGAAAAAACTTAAATATACCAGTACTGTATAAAAGGGTTGGGGTAACATTTTTGTACTTCAAACTTAATGCAATATTTGTTTCACAAGCCTCTAATAAAAATCAAAAACGTTTTCAAGAATTTTGATGTTTTACCATAAACTGAATGATTTTAAGCTTTAATTTGTTAAGCTGTTAAAGCGTACAGCATTCTTGTGACTTTATGGTAGAAGCAACTTACTTCCATCGCAATCAGAAGTTGTCAAAGCATTCTTTTTTTCACTTCCAAGATTTTTAAGATCAGCAGATCCATAAATTGAGTGTTAGAAAATGGTTTGCCTATCTATACAGAACAAAGCTGGTCAAAGAAATTTTACAGTCAGTCTTTCCAAAGTCAAATGAGATGGCTGTGAAAGTTTTAGGACAAGAAAGAACTAACACAGCAGATGTCAAAGAAATTGAAGTGCAGCTGCTTTACTGTACATGTACATGGTGTCCATTTGGACTTCAGGATGGCCAATAACAACTTATCTATTGACCACTTCAGAACCAATTAAAAGACTGGGCTCTAAGGTAACCAGCACATTAGCTAATATACATGTATAATTCAGTTGGTTGATAGTTACATAATTTTGTAAACTTTCATTCAAAGACAGCTCAGGTAGTTTACCTGGAACCCAGTCTTCCAGAGATTTTCTGAAGTGGTTATTATTTTGATTGCCCTCATCCAGTTTGGAAACGGCCCAGTCAGAAGCATCAATTCAGTAGTCACAAGTATTACTATATAGACCTTCCACTCAATTGATATATACAGAAGTAAATGAATGGTTGAAAATTTTGACTTGTGAGGTCAAATTTAATTTTATAAAAGTACCTAGTGTTGCACAGGCAGTGTTAAACCATTAGTACCTATAAAACCAAAAGGGTCAGGATGTTTCTTAAATAAGCAGAGGCCCTTATATTTTCAACTTACATTTCATGTCAACAAATGGTCTTTGCTCTGAAACTATTTTTAATTTATTAATTAGTTAACCAATTAATTAATTATATGAATAAGTAAATATTAAATAAATGAATAAAACAGAGATACAGGTAAATGGAAAACAAAAAAGTGGAAAGAAACCAAAACTTACACTTTCAGTATGTACTGGATGAACAGTAAAGAGTAAAGCTGATAACAGACTAGCTCTTGGGAACTTCAACTGGAAACTGATATTGGAGCAACCATCCAACGTTTCAAAAAAGATATCAAACACGAGTAGAAACAACACACACACAACCGTGTGAACAGTTATGTTGACAAGATGGAAACCCCAAGGATGGATTCCTCCCGCAATGTAGTAGTTCAGTTTAAATGTCAACGTAGTAAGTGGACGATAGCTTTTATGACTAAGATTCGATGTGACGTCACTACCCCAAAAATCGTGGGAAAATAATTCAGATACAGAACTATCGCCAACTACATCTTTGTTATTAAGTATAGCTTCAGAATCGTCAAATACAAAGTCCCCACGAGCACATGTTCCGTAGGAAATCAATGAACACAGTGCAACAAGCATAGCACAAAAGACAAAAGTTAGGCTTGGTATTGGCAACAAAGCTTCAACGCCTTCATAGGTCTCACGTGTAGAAGAAACCGTTGCAGACAAGGGTCCTGACATTTTTTGAGAGAATGTTTTACTTTTAGTTGAAAAATCAGGTCTTTTTCTGAGAAGCCTTCCACGATTGTCAAATTGTTGACCAGGCATTGTGTTAGCTGTATCCGCATGAAGGGTTCAAACTTGGCTGAAGTGCAACAGACTGTTGTTGATTTGATTTGTTGTCATAGGGGGGAGGTAACCACTGAGGTCAGTGTGCGTAAGGGTGGCTTAGGATTTGTCACAAATTAGTTCCGGATGAATCTCGGCCTCGAATCGGAAAACACCGGATATGTGCAATCGAAGAAACGAACACTTCTTTCGTGCTTCTTTCGTGATCGTCACATCTCAGCTTTGGTACTCACGTCCATTGCCTTAAAAACTTTGGCTCTTTATTGACATACGATGGAACGATCTTCGCCGATCGTAAGGTGAGAAAGAAAATTAGGAATAACTGAGCTACAGTATGTAATCAATGCAACACACAAATTTTACAATCTGCTAATGCAAAGTGACGTATCAAAAATTAGTTCTATAGGTATTTATTTTAGGTCCGTTCTCTCGTTTATGAACTTTGAACTTAAACCTTTACAAAGGCATGTCAAGCCGTCATATTTTTACTACCATGCATACATCTGTATAAGCAACACAGTCATAGATTTTGAGTGAAACGTTCCATGACATTCAATATAACAGTATGACTATCATACATGTAATTATGTAATACTTGAAAAAAAGGTGACAAGCACAAATATCAGAATGAATTCCTGAATAAAAAGACACTTTATGACGAACGTCCAGTGGTTGTCTGATATTTACCAAGCTCCCACATGAACCAACTTTGTGTTCAGCATTAAGTATAGTAATTTAATTATTAACTTCCCTCATACCATTGTCATAGTTATTCATGTAGATGTATATAAGTTTTTATTTTTTAGTTCTTACAAGGTATCTACACCTGTAGTATGAAAAAATGGTTCTGATGCTCTGAATAAGGATCAAAAAGATTGCTTAACACAGATGACTTGTCAGTTGTCATTGACAATTAATTATGACACAAATTACTCTGAATTGTAATCTTTAGAACATACCAGTAAGACAACAGTCTTGATTTTAACTTTTATTTACAGCATGTTTGGGCATTTAAATATAAGTAACAATTTACAACTAATTGTATGTGTACACCTCAGTAACTGTGGTATGCTGACAACCTTGTCTTCATGGCAGGTGGAAAACAAGATCTGACCTGCTTCAAAATTCTGGACTTCATTCAACAAAAATTGAACTGAAGCTAAAAGAAATAATTATAATATTTGAGTGTATTCATACATTCACCTAATTATAAACCAGTCAGCTCAACCAATAACAAGGTCATATCATTCTAAGTTTATTGTTTGTAACCTTACATTAATATTATTACAGTCTATTTACTGTATTCTCATGTACAGTAGTAAGTTCTTCAAAATTCAATTATTAACCTGATGTTATAAAAACAATATTGTCAGGAAACCATGGTAACTGACCTCCTGCATATGGGGTGCCAAATGTAACAAAAATGTTTATGACAATAATATGTCAATTTTATCCTAACTATTGATGTATATAATCTTTTATTATTATTTTTTAAACAATGCTCTTATTTGAGGTAAACAGGACGTTAAGATTATTATTTTGTAAATTTTTTATGGGTTCTACACAATTCAACCATCCAGGTATCATGGTTTAATGGAAAAGTAGTATTTATCAAATAAGCCAGAGAGGGTATAGTAAACCATAGATTATTTGTTACATAATCCACAGACCATTAACAAAATAATCTATGGATTCCAGTTTAATAAACCTGGTAATAACTTCTTTATTAAACAGTCCAAGGATTGTTTATAAATAATGTAGGTATGGTACAGGTACATGAATGATAAACAATGGAATTTTTTATTAATGATCCAAGGATTGTTAGCTCATGCCAAATGTAAAAATATGACTGGTGGCCTCCAAATGTAAAAAACAGATTGTACACTTAAGATTCTTTTTGTGGGATGACCAGATAGTAATGTCTGGGATTGAAATTTGATCAAGTGTGAATTTAAAAGCACTGAATCAGATAACGTGTACAGTAAAGTTATGAAGATCTGCCCATATGACCAGGTTGGTAATTGGAAAAAGTGGTATTTGGACCATGTTCATGAAAAAATATATCATAAATTTTATTTGTACTGTCGTTCATTGTTAATTACTTCAAGGAAGTTAGAACAACGGTTGCTACTTTGGTTTTTCATTAGGATCTAATCTGGATCCAATCAGCAGAATTACAGCCCTTACTGTAATTTTTCTCATCCAATTTATAACTATACTAAGAAATACAGTCAGTATGATGTTGGGTTTAACCCCAGCTGCTATTTGGTGTTGAAAATCATAATCATGATATTATGGTATTGTGCCATTTCGAGTTGTTCAAGCACTTGATAAGAAACTATAACTGGGGTACAGTACATTATGTTTTGGCCTCTTGCCAAATGAATCAATGGCTTTACAGTTTGTAAAGGCAAAACAGTCAGGGGTCTGCTGAAACTCTGACAAGTATTTCTCCCAACCTCCTGTGAGGCTTTAGGGGGGACTACTAGACTGGTCAATCTTTTGTTAAGCCACCAGTATGGCTCTGCTATAATGACACTCCTTTCATAAAAGCATTCTGCAAATGGTATGTAGTATGGTAAAGCCCCTAAGGTTATAAAGTAGAGCTTACAGTAAAACCAAAAGAGTTGGTGAACTAAGTGGAAATTTTTATTGTAAAACCAATTGTTTGAGTGAAAGGCACACATTATTGTACACCATTCCAATACTTTTGAGAATTTACCAATACTTTTAAGAATTTACCAATACTTTTAAGAATTTACTAATACACCTACATGTAAAGAATATCAAAATCATTAATCAAATGAAATCAGCATTACCATATATAAATCACAGCATTCTGCATGTAATCATATATCATTGTGGTCTTCATCTCAAAACTTTTTACTGTATGCACAGTTCTCCATCAAAATTTGATACCTAATATAGCTCACAAATTTTGATTCCAGTGAACTTGATCAGGTTTGATGAAGAATTAAGTTACAGCAACTGCTAAAACATTTGCATAAAATTACATATCCACAATCCTCACATATCTGGGCTTCAAGCAAACCAGGTAATTGATAATCCTTTATCTCATTAGGGTGAAAATAGATGAATTTATTGACTTTTTGTGTATGTGATTAATACAGTATTGAACCCTGTGTGGGCATCTGCTTGGGCAATCACATGCTGTATGATTACTGAAAGTGCTGTTGAGACTACAAATAGTCAATGTAACTTAGGAAAAATAGTGTAGTATTTTTCCTTTTTTTAATTCTGCTCCTAATGTTTTGTTAAATCACAGTAACCAACATGTATGTACTGTTGAAGAAGCAGAATTACCTAATCCAGAGCCTTTGCCAGTTTTCACATCTTCATTGAAAGGTGACTCCTTTTTTTCTATTTTGGTACTAGACTATCTTCCAACTTCAATGAGCTCAACCAAGAGGATCTTAACCCACTCCATGGTACTGTTCTGTGTATAATTTTTCATATGAATAAATGAAGCTTTTATTTAAAAGAGAAATACCATGTACTAATACATATAGCTTACTGTACAAATATAACTATTACCAGTATTAATACCCACCCTTATTGTATTATAGGATACATTATTGAATTAAATTACAAACAGCTAACAATACAATTAATGTTGTTCGTATGTATCACTGTTAAAAACTTATTAAGAAGGTATACACAGGAATAGGTTAAAAATATATGGTTGGTAAAAATTAAATGTGTTCAACTATACAGTCATCATCAGTAATACTTTTAAAAGTTATCCTGATGATGACTGTATACTGTAGTTGAAAACATTTGATTTTTACCAAGGATATATTTTTAACCTATTCCTGTGTATACCTTCTTAACAATACAATTAATCATGGATAAAATTTAAATAGTACATGTATATACAATTAGAAAGATTAAAAGCTTGATTCGACAAACCTAGAAGTTAAAATAGTTGTGCATAAAATCAGAAGTTTTATTCTAACATTCCTTTATGGGATGGAAAACATGAATGTTTTTATGTTCGTGGTACATTTTCCAACCTAATTTTTGCTGAATTTCTCCATGGCCTTTTGGAACACTTGACTTGGGTAGACTATGTTTCCCATGTGCTCCTGAAGTCATTCAAGAACATCTTTATTATTTTAACTTCTTCGCAGTTTTAAATCCATACAGTGTCACAATAATCAAAAAGGGGGGAATGTAGGGTTTATACTGTAAATTTTTTTTGCAGAATCAAAAGTTAGATTTCTTTTCAATATTGGAAGCATGCTGCTTCTTTTTTTAAACCCAGAAAATACAGTAATTACTGTATACTGTAACATTACACTTAATGTGGGTTGGCAAAAAAGCATTAGACTTTTTGCAGAGAGAGCCTTCAAATTACCAGATACAGACATTTTATAGCTTACAATCTCTGTGAGAACTCAACTGCTATTTAAGTATTCTACATGTATTTGACTACTTTAGATGTAATGTTATTAATCAAATGAATTGAATTTAATTGTTGTTTTTCTTCCAATATCCCATTCAAAATTTATTATTTATTTTTCCTAACATGGAACTTATTTATTGCATCAGATTACAGAAAGTTACCCAGATCGAGTGGGGATGGAATGGAATCACGATATTCAACTATTGAAAAAGGTACAGTAATCACAGAACAGTAATCATGACAGTACAGTAATCACTTATTGATGACATCTGTAAGTTCTCAAACATCATGATTTGCGTTGAACTAAGCACAATGTCCATCAGAATGGATCTGTAGCCAGAATTACACTAGCAGGCATTTTTACTCTGTTATCTAGGATGGCCCTGTAAGTCTTCTAATGCAAATAAACAATTTGAATTCAAATATTTATTACCCAACACAATTACTCCAAAATGTTTAAACATGTTGTTGTTAAGAATTCCATATTATGAGTGATGATGAAATAAATCTCTCAATAAAACATGATTATGCTTAGGGGTGACCATTGAGGTCATTTGGCCATTGCAGTAGTATTGCAATAGTAGAAATACTATTGCAATAATATTGTGATTAAGTAGAAATACTATTGCAATAGTATTGCAATAGTATTGCAATAGTATTGTGATAGTTAAACTATTGTGATACTATTGCGATGTGAGAGTTTAGTTTTGTAATTATTATACATTGCCCCATCCCAAACTTATTGCACAATTCAATTGGTAAAAATGAAATAAAAAATGCCAATTGTGTTTGTGGATCTTTTATTATGTAAATTGAACTTATGAAAGTATGCCACAAAAGTGGTTATTATCTCACAATCCTTGAACAACAAAATCCTTGAACTGCCATTTTGAATGCGGAGAAGAACCTGGTGACAAATTTCAAAAGAAAAACTTGGGGAAGTTTGTTTTGGCGTTTATGCATGTAAAATTGTTCCTTGATCTCAGAATAATCTCAGACAGACCAGAATCAACAGGAGAGGCATTTATTCAATCAAGGAAAATGCTACACGAGATCATTTAAAAACTATTGATAGTTATGGAGACTGTCACAATTAGTATGGATTGTTAAACTTCCAGTCAATGTATGGCTATCGGAACACTTACAATCGCAATGCATCGACAGTTTGATGTATCATTACACCCTTAATTATGCTTTTCAAAATCATTGTTGCAGTGTATAATTAATCAATGTATTGAATGGTTTACTTTTTAACTCATTAAGGGACAAGGGCACACTTTGGTATCTTAGTCTGCCCAACACTATATGATTTTAAATGTACTTGTGACAGGGACAATTCGTGGGCAGTAAAGGGTTACTTTTATCATGGAATCTTTTTTAAAAAGTGCATTCCTTGTTTACCTGTGTAGTAGCTAGCACAGTCATGGTCTTTTTGATCTTCCTTAGTCTGTCAATAAGTTGTAGTTTGATCCCAGTATCTTGCTTTACTACTTGGAATTTGCTGGTTTTTAATCTTGGTTTGTCTGAATTCATAAATGTTGAACTGTCACCCAATTTTTCTTTAATTGGAAGTATTCAATTAGTTTATTGTTGTTTGAAAGTCTTCTCTCTGTTATCTTTTAGCATTTCAAAAATATTTTACAGTCAATACAGTACATGTCAGCATGTTTTTCTTGATTTGCATTAAATGATCTTAACTATCTTTATTATTTTCTTGAAACAAAAAAAAATACCGTAATATTTTCATCATCTCAGCTTGCAGTATACTTGTCACTAATTCCCAAGTATGTTAAACACTACAAAACTCAAATCTGAAAATGCAACAATTGTCTAGCCTCAGTGTCACAGACTACTTACCCCAAAATGTGTTTCAGTGGTCTCACATAAAGATAACTCACTACAGTTGTATTGAGCATGAAGTGGAATCTAACTTGTCTTTTATGGATTTGACAGTGCAGTGGCATTATGGCCACATCCTGCCCAGCTGAAAACTGTAAATCTAATGGCTTATTAGCAATTTTTTGACTATTGTAAACTGCTTGGCTTAAGAAAGGTTACAAGGGCACACATCAGATTTCCTTTTTTCTTCAGCTGAAGGCATAGTTTACACACTTCTGGTTTCCTCCTACAGTAATTGTACTAAACCCGTGGAGGATGGCTCTTACTGGGACTCACTAGGTCGACCAGCTTAGATACAGATAGGATTGCCCAGTTATAACAGAGTATCCACCCACTAACTAATATAAATAATCCTTTTCTGAGATGCATATTTTATTATTATTATTATTTAAAAAATTAATCTATTCTATTATTATAAAGTAAAAACCTGCTAAAAACCAGCACCCTTCAAGTTATATTCAAGGAATATGAGACATTTACTGTACACTCAGTTACACTGTACATAAAATGGAGTATATATTAAGTGATAGTAAATTATTTAGTGTTAGGATTGTAGATTTTGACCCAACGGAGACCAGTTGCAAAAATCCTGACTTTAACTCTCTTCCTGCCTTGGGGGACTTTTATTATTTTACTGTGGCTATTGCCAGATGACTTTACCTGTCAAAGGGAGACATGTGGCAGTGAAAGAGTTAATCCAGGCTCTGAAATATTTTCTTTTAGTAAATATATAGAATACCCCTTTTTAAATGTTAGGCAGAAACGGTTCATGTATATTTGGTGCCTAGAGAAGAGTTAGGCTATTGATTTAGGTTCTTAGGGGAAACATCCATGTTGTTGATCAGAAAACCAGTTCAATATGGCTCTAAGTTCTGTGATTTACTTAAACTGACCACAACTAATACCAACATCAAGTTGTTGTGACATAATTTCAGCAGAGCAAAATATCTAAATTGCATAACAAGACCCTCAGGTACATTTTAACTGAATTTTCGTGGTAAAATGATCTGTTTCATTTCATTTAAGCCTAAAACAGGTTTTTAAATACGACAAGGCTTTTAATAGGAAAGTTTTAACCGACAGGTTATAATCTCGTTATTGCAGTGAATTCATCTGTGTCCGTTCAGGGTTCGAGTTAACATTTTGTAATTTTCAATTTTGAGTGAATGAAGATAACATATAGGGTAGCCAACAACCCCGTGAAATCGTCGACACTGTACGTCGCGATATCCTCATGGGAATTATTGATAGGGTGTTTGGGAAAAGCTACACCAAGACGATGGCAACGTCAATTGCCGCGGAAATGGACTAGGTAAAGTAAATACTCACATAAAAATGCTGAACACTAATCTGGTTCATGTGGGGGCTTGGTATATATCACACGACCAAAGAACGTTCGTCATACTCTTAACCTCAGAAAAACGATTTCTGAGCCCTGACGACAATCAAACCCGCAACCTTCTGATGACCGGTGAGACGCTCTAACCATTGAGCTACCAAGACTGATGGTGAGCAAAGGTGCAGGTTCGTCATTTGTACTGTGTAAGTGGAAGTCACGATAGGAGGATAACGTACCTTAGCTCACCATCTGAGTGTTGGTAGCTCAGTGGTTAGAACGTCTCACCGGTCATAAGAAGGTTGCGGGTTCGATTGCCATCTAGGGCTCAGAAATTATTTTTCTGAGATTACGAACTTGAGGAACTTTTGTTGGTCGTCTGATAATTAGTCACGTTGTCAAACTACGTGATGTTCCGTTCGCTGCCCCATTTCGAGTGTTTTGACGTTGCCTTTGGTAATGTTCACAAGAATACTCTGTTTATCCTCTATGTGACTTTTGAGAGGTAATTCATATGTTGGTCTTGATTTACTTCTTGTTAAGTTAATAAAAATGTAAATATGGAAGATGTAATCTTAAACCACTCTGTGTCTTACACACTAAAAATAGCCAGCATAGCAGGATATAAGCATTTCTTCTCGCGACTCAAACTTGTTCGTCGGTGTACCATTTTGCTTTAAGAAGCATACTACAGAAGGCTTACATGATAAAACTGGGTCTGATGATGAATTTCCAAATAACTTTGTCGATGAAGAATGTCAGCTAAGATAAGATCACTCAGAAAATTGCTTTTAATCGAACCATTGTGGAGATATAATATTTAAATTGAAATTTTAATACTGACATTTCGTTACTAAATCAGTAGTTTCTTCAGAGTAGAATAGGATGTTTACGATGATTCTACTTCTACGATGATTCTACTTAAGCTGGCAAACTATTACAAAAATAGAATGTGATGGCAAGGAATGTTGACGAGGGTGGATAATTAAAAAGTTTGGAAAGGAAAGCTGACAGGTAATGAGCAGAGAAAAAATTTAAAAAGTTCCAAAGGAAAAAATCTGATAAAATATTTTAATTTATCTTGCTGTTCAAACTGTCGTAAGCCAACGACTCGGAAAAACTCTTAGCTCCAGACAATGTACAGAGCTCCAGATTTGACGTACAACAGTTTGAACAACAAGAGAGATCAAAAGGCTTTAACAGTATCAAACTGTAATTTTCTGAAGTCAAATAAACGATTAAAAGATGTGATGTTGGCATTAAGGAGCAAGATTATATTGGATATAAGTAAGCGTTCCCGAATGAGGACGTGAAATTGTGTCGTACCGAAAGATGAAATTGAGAGATTTTCAAGCCACACATCGTGGCCAGTCTGTTTCTTGCGTGCCATAATACTAGAGAAGGACCAGGTGGTGTGTGAAACGGGTTTTGCAGTGTAGGCCAAAATATCCATATGCTCAAAGATCCTGGCTGACTTAATCGTGATTAAAGTGCCTATAAAGTCTGGGTTTTTTACATTTTTATGATCTTTGTACCCTCCTGAAAGTTACTAGATTGGTCAAACTTGCACTCAAGTTCATCTTTACATGTTTTTATTACCTCTAAAGTTAGCTTTTTTAAATGCGGCCGGGAGAAAAAACTGGTAACTAGTTGCCAGAAGTAATATCAAAGTGGGAACAATTCACATGCGAAAACATCGCATAAGGAATTTAATAGAGGAATCAGAAGAAAGCAAGTGAATTAAACGGATTTTTTCTAATCAAGATCGTTTACTGTGAAGAAAAATAAGTGAAATACACTCCAGGGTGCTCTCTTCCTTCTCCGGTATCGTTAATGTCCAAAAAGGGTTGGAAATGAAATCTCTGTTGGGAAAGTTCATAGAGGACGCACTTCGGTTCACGATGAAACCATACACATTTACAGATTTTGAAAGATGCAGATCGTCCTGGAGAATGTCCAAAAGAGTTACCAAATCGAAAATATTTAAATCTCCAATATTTTGTTAAGATTTAAAAACTTTGCTTAGGGTAAATACGATGTACAGCTCTTCCGATTTAATATTTGTTAATGTTTTAATGTGGTTATTTAGACCCGTGTAATACGATCTTTGCTATGATACAACACCAAATAGGCAAAAATCGCGCTGATGTAAATATGAGATGCTGCGTAGGCAGTATAAAACAGCATAAAAAGTTGAAAGGTTGGTAGACTGCCAAATTTATGATAAGCAATTCTAACGTTTCGAGCTATGGCCCCATGTCAGAGAGTGAAACGAGTTCTAAATGAGGAATGGCGACTGGACTAGGTTTTATACTAAAAGGAAACATGTGACAAAACTTAACCAATGAAATGTGAGAAATAAAAACAAATCAACGATCTATCAACGACAGGGAAGTCCTATTTGCTATTTTTAACGGCGATCAGTAAACCGGCACAGGGAGAAATCGCCAGAGACCCCAGGGGAATATAAAAATTTGCACTCGATAAAAATGAAAACAAAACCAAGGGAAAACATTGTATAAGCCAATGTTTCCATCCGCCCATGCCAGATGAAAACAAAATCTTGTGAGGTAGCTAAATAAAAGAAAAACATTCGTTGAATCCATGAGGATGAGTGGTTCCAAGCTCGAAAATGAGACAAACTTTTATATCCGAAATAGAATGGTTGGCGCTGTTGAAATGTCAGGCAACAGGTTTGTCAACATCGTTGTTCTTTACGGAATGAAGATGCATTGCAAACTTGTCAGAGAGACGTCGGCCAGTTTCTCCGATATAGAGTTTCGAACATTTATTATATGATATGCAATAAATAATGTAGGAGGTACATGTACATGTGAAATTATGCCGAACAGTGAAATTACAATTTGGTCCACAAATGGAGGTGTTTTGACTGAGAAAAGAACGTGTAACTGCGGGCTCGAGAACATAAAAAGTGCCGGCTGGCAATGATAAATTTTGTTTCATAGCTGTGTAGGAATCTCGAATGTTTTTATTGCGCCGAAATGAGATCGATGGATTATCGGTGGAAATAACCGATGTGTCAGGATCATTTTTCAAGATATCGAAATTCTGGGTAATGATATTTCTAATTTTGTTGTTGAAGGGATGAAATGTCAGGACTGAGGGAATCTTTTCTGTAGAAATTTGCTTCGAAGGTGGTTTTAGCATATCCAAACGAGAAACATTGGACGCTTTTTGGCTACTTGTTCTGGCATTGTTAGTTGAGACATGCTGCGACAGCATTATAACGACAGAACAATATTTGTTGAAACATTGCTCGTGGTTGAACCATAACGTTGTTCACGTTTTTTTACAGCGACAAATATGTTGTGCGTTTTGACGTGTACAGCTCGCATTTTAGGATGATGTTAACTGTCTACTTTTTCGCCGGCAATTTGTGTTAATGCCAGATATTCCTAGAATATACCCTTCACTTCACCGGCATTTCCCATCCATATATATATATACGTAATTAGTGACCGCGCTGTCGGCAACGGCCTTCCTAGCTCAGTTGGCAGAGCACTGCACTAGATTCACAGGGTCGCGAGTTTGATTCCCAGCCGGAGGCCCTAGAGTTGCATTTTTCGCAACTGGTCCCGGTTGGGTCTCAAAAATATATCATTCTGGCACTCGAAGATTTCTTTCACCCTACATCATATCATTTGTGCACAAACTTGTTGCTTAAATTTTTTAGCAGTTGTTGTCAAAATGGACCTAACGTGTCGGATTCTGTTTAAATTCGTTCAATCAGTCGTGTAACTCCAGTTATACTAATTGAACAGTGTTGCCAATGGAAGAATAGGTCATTAATAATTGCAACCTCAAGAGACCGAGCATAAGGTACGTACTAAAGCCATTGTAGGAATCAAGTCAAAATGTAAAAGTTCAATATAATCTGACATTTTGTTGCTTAACGCGCATAATCTTCAGAGATCTATTTACAACTTGGTAATAATTCTTCATAGGTAATTACAAAACGGATGTTCGTTGCGTATGGAAATATTTAACGAGCAACCATCTTGCCCACAACAGGTCGCTTATTGTAATATCAGTACTGTTCAAATCTCGGTAACATGGTACTTTACAAGTAAAGCACCAGCCCACAAGAGGCTGAAGTAGGTCACACAAGATGATATGTTCTTTGCGTTTCTATACAAATGAGTATTATCGGGAAAACGTAGGTGGGCAGTATCATCCTAAAATGCATGTAATAGATGTCAAAGCGCACAAGTTGCTTACGACTGTAAAAAGGCGTGAATAATGTTCTTTACAACTCTAAACATTGTTTCCAACAATGTTTTCGAGTCAGTAGAACAATGCTTTTCCGGCATATTTCAGCCAACTATTTTTGAACAGGTGGTGAGATTGTTGCGTGTTTAGTAAGTTATCTTGGTTTGAACGTTGGACGTATTGTATCGTAACAAAAACCCTGTTAATACTTAATCCTGAACACGAACTCAGTTCATGTGGGAGCTTGGTAAAACTCAGACGACTAGTAGACGTTCGTCAAGCTCGTTCTCTCAGAAAAACGATTTCTGAGCCCTAGACGGGAATCGAACCTGCAACCTGATGACCGGTAAGGAGCTCTAACCATTGAGCTACCTCGACTCAGATGGTGAGCAAGGATGCAGGTTCATCATATGTACTACCTAAGCGAAAGTCACGATATGGTAATAATGATGTAAATACTTAATCCTGAACACGAACTCAGTTCATGTGGGAGCTTGGTAAATCTCGAACAACTAGTGGACGTTGGTCAAGCTCGTTCCCTCAGAAAAACGATTTCTGAGCCCTAGACGGGAATCGAACCCGCAACCTTCTGATAACCGGTGAGACGCTCTAATCATAGAGCTACCACGATTCAGATAGTGAGCAAGGGTGCAGGTTCATCATATGTACCGCCTAAGCGAAAGTCACGATATTTTAATAATGATGTAAATACTTAATCCTGAACACGAACTCAGTTCATGTGGGACCTTGGTACATCTCAGACGACTAGTGGACGTTCGTGAAGCTCGTTCTCTCAGAAAAACGATTTTTTTCTCAGAAAAATGAAATTCTTGTTCAGGATTAAGTATTTACATCATTATTATCGTATCTTGACTTCCGCTTACGCAGTACATATGATGAACCTGCACCCTTGCTCACCATCTGAGTCGTGGCAGCTCAATGGTTACATCGTCAGAAGGTTGCGGATTCGATTCCCGTCTAGGGCTCAAAAATCGTTTCTCTGAGAGAACGAGCTTGATGAACATCCACTAGTCGTCAAAGATCTTGTTACATGAGTCTTAATAAAGTAGAGATATCAAAACTACAAAAGTTATAATTTATATATGTAGAAATTTGCTTATAAAATTGTCAAATGGTGTACCTTAAATAGAATAGTTACGTTGTATCATAAAATTTTCTTAATAAATATTCCCTAAGTTTACCCTTAAATTTATGGAGTGAAGTAGTCTGTTTGAGATCATCGTCTAAATTAGGAACGCGATTGTTAAAACACTTATACGCCATTACAGTATCTCTATACAATAACAACTATTGAACCGGTAGCCAATTTAATTCGCTTAAGGCTGGTGTGATATGATCATATTTTCTTGTTTTCGTAACAATTCTACAGGCGAAATTCTGAACAGCTTGAAGTTTCTTTTTATTCTTAGATGAAGTGTTGGACCACACCGTAGAGCAATACAGTAGCTTATTAATCACCAGCGTTTCTATGCATAGTAATAGTCTTTCGTTGTCTAAACTGTCCTTGACGCGATTATTCTGACATAATTTCTGCATACATGACGAAACTAGTTTTGAAATGTGGTCATCATACGAAATGCATGAATCAACAGATCATATCTACCTGAAATAAAGCATTCAGATCTTGACAAAATCGTGGAGATTTAAATGGCTTCAATATGGTAACTTTGAGACATTCTTTGGGACAATCTGCCTCTTTGAAAATCCGTACAGAAGTGTATGGTTTCATCGTAGATAGAAATGTGTGATCTACGCACTCTTACTTTCGAACTTTCAAGTCAAAGCCTTTTTGACCATTATCGATACCGAAGAAGGAAGAGGGTATGCTGGAGTGCATGTCTCTTATTTTACCCCGCCCTCCCCCCCCCCCCATTTGACGATCTTAATTCGAAATAATCCGTCAAATTCTTTCTCTTTCTTATGATTCGTCTATTAAATTCCTTACGGGATGTTTTCGCGTGCTCGCATTTTGACGTCATTTCCGGCGACTGGTTAGTTTTTTCTCCTGGCCACGCGTCAAGAAACCCTCAAAATCACCAATTTCAGCGTTAAAAAAATATTGCAAATGAACTTCAGTGCAATTTTGATCCATGTAGTTAGTTTCAGGAGGTTACAAAGCTCATAAACATGTAAAAATCCTTTTATACAACCGAGTTCAAGTCTTAATTGTTGAAAAATGTTGTTCAATATGGCGAAAACTAAAGAAATTGCAGTTATAATTTGAACGTGTCCTTCTAAATGATGATGCAGATTTCTACGAACAATGGGTATCTCCAGGGAAAGCATTTTGCTCAATTCTTCCCAGCATTGTAACGATTACAAAAAGTGCTATAAATTTTGATCTTGCGCTTTAACAACGTCAAAAGCGATGGCTACTAGACAAAAAGAAATAGAGCAAGAACAACTTCGACCATGATGCGATAATACAACTCTCCCTTGTTGTAATGCTTACTGTAGGTGTGCTGTAGAAAACTTTCCAGACCAACGATAATATTCTTTACCGACACAGTCATCAAATCATTCTTGACCGACGAAAATATTCTCGATCGACGAAAATTTTCTCGACTGACGACAATATTCTGGACCTGTTCTCCACCGATCAAATATTTCTCGACAGATAGAAACATTTCACGACTTAAAGAGTTTATCCTCGACCAACAAGATTATTTTTCAACTGGCAGAAACATTTCTCAACCGCTGGAATTAATTCGCGACCACTTTTGTCCACTTTGGCGTTTTATAGTTAGTGGCGGATCCAGACTAGCTCAACTAGCTTCTGGAAACTAGTCAAAATTTCCTGATCAACGGAGTTTTATTCGTTTTGTGTTGGTTTTTGTTTCGGACTTAGGTAATTCAATCTTTAAGACATCCGATCAAAACCTGAAGTAACCAGCCCTCCCAGAGTCAAAAAGCTTCGTCAATTCGCGAAAATCTATGTTTGCGTGCAAAAGGTTGTCGCTCTGTGAGCGATCCATTCAGACTACGTGAAAGTGGCTCAATCTTGCGTGCGAGCTAACCAACTTTGCGTGGAAGCTAGTCACGCCTCCAGAACCACCCATTGGAAGCTAGTCAAAAGTCGTTTCTATTGGCCAGAGACTTTAAGCCAATTTTGGAAGCTAGTCAAAGTTACCTGCCATTGACTAAACGCTTCCGCTTCAGTTACTGGAAGCTAGTCAGAAACTAGTCAAGAAAATCACCGCCCTGATCAACATAGTTGTGATGTGAATTTTATATATCTGCTTGTCTGCCAAGAATTGATTAGCTTCTTGCCGTGCTTTGGCCAAAGTACATTGTGCCCTTTTAATGCTTTAATTCTGCTACCTGACATACCAGCATTCTGGAATTTTTGTACAAATGCTTGTCAGAACTCAGGTAATGTTTTGGTTGACCCAAGTGTGAGGGTATTTTCAGGATTACTGGTTGAAAATAAATGTAAAGGTGGATGTAACTATCTTTTTGATTTTCTTTTTTATTTTGGTTAGCTTATTCATTTCCTCATTACTTTAGTATAACACTGTAATGTAAACTTAACCCAGTAAGGACAAGGGTTCACTTCAGTGTTTTACTCAGGCTAACACCGGACCATGTTACTGGTCAAAGGGAAGAGCCCTGGTTGTCAAAGGGTTAATCTTAATTAAATGGTTGATGGCATGGAACCAGACAACCCTAAACGCTTTTGGTCCGTGTTTAAGGTTAAATCAACGTCAGGAAGTTCTGTACCAAGGCCAGTTTCAATGTTCTGCTCGCCTACGCAAACAAGAAAGAGTGCTGTATCCTCACAGGATATTTCTTCGATGCTTAACAATTATTTTCATTCATGTTATACGCAACCATCAGGAGCCTGTACCCTGGGAAGTCAACAACCGCAAGACCCCTCTGACATTTCATCCATTGAACTTGAAGGAGATGAAGTCATGAAAGCTTTGCTATTCCTAAACCCAGCTAAAGCTCATGGTTATGATGGTATTTTGACCTGAATTCTGAAGGAGCGTGCATTAGGATTATCGAGTTCTTTGTGTAAACTGTTCAATAATCTTAATATTAATAATCTCTCGGCCTAGCAAAAGTCCCTGGACAATGGAAATTGGCAAACGTAATCCCAATATGTACATCAGGGAAGAAAATTTATGTTGAAAATTATCGTCCGATCTCCTTACTGTCTGTTGCCGGTAAAGTTTTAGAGCGTTTTTTTAACCGTCTTGCGACCCATGTTCAATTACTTCTTCACCCGGCACAATACGGCTTTGTGAGTGGCAAGTTATGTACCTCCCAGCTCCTCTCAGTCTTAAGTAAGAATCTCGATATGGGCAAAGAGACAGATGTTGTCTTTATCGATATGGCTAAAGCTTTTGACAGAGTAGAGTAGACCTACTCTGTTGCATAGGCTAAGAAAATTTGGGATTACCAGTGACCTTCTGGACTGGTTTGGCGACTATCTTACGCATCGATCACAGCAAGTTACAGTGCATGGTCCTACATGCTGTCAACTGCCTATTACTTCCAGCGTCCCACAAGGATCGTTGTTAGGTCCCTTTTTGTTTTTAATTTATGTCAGTGACATTCCTACTGCTTGTTCTGATCCTACTGGTTGGTCTGTTTCCCGTTTATAAGAAACTTTTTAGATGAATTGAACGTTCAGAGGATGCTGTGTCATTACAGTCTGACTTGGATTGTTAAATGCTTAGTCAATGAATTCTAAGATGCCGTTCAATACCACGAAATGTAAAGTGCTCCGAGTTTTGAGGAAAAAGCACCCAATGTCTACAGCATATTCTGTCAATAATCAAGTCTTGGACCATGGTTTGGTGCAGTCAGATTTGGGTGTCAAGCTTAACGGTAAATTATCACGGGCAGACCAAGTAGAATCAGTGTGCTCCAAAGCTAATAAGATGTTGGGGCTTATTAGACGCTCTACACAGGAAATGACTGATATGAAGGCGTTTTGTTCCTTATATTTGCAGCTGGTCCGTAGTAACATCGGCTATGCGTCTCAAATTTGGTGCCCTCAATCGGCCGAGCTTATTAGAAATATTGAGAAGATTCAAAGGCAAATAACAAAATACATTTTAAATCTGGGATTTTTTACTGATATTTCGTAATTTCGTATTAAGGCTCGATTAACTTGATCTCATGCCTATTACATATTGGCATGAGTACCTGGATGTTGTTTTACTTCACAAAATTCTAAATAATCTGATGATTATCGCGGAAAATATTAGACCCAAGGAAGTCTTGTTTAGAACTACATGACACTCGTCAGTCAAGGAAAATATTAAATTAAAAGTACCATTTGCTAAAACAGTAACTTTTCAAACAAGATCTTGCAAAATATACAACATCTTAGATAGTAAACTTACTGATAGAAACATTAACCTGTATACTTTTAAGAAAAAACGTAAGGCGTATTATATGCGTGCTTTATCCAGAATTTTTTGTAGCGAAGACCCTAGAACATGGAAGTCTGTTTGCGTTCAATGCAAAAAAGCTAGGTCCTTGGATATTGTTCCATCTTGTTGTTAAAATTTGATTAAACTTATCTTATTATTTAATTTTTAACTTTTCTATTTCATCTTATTTGTAGGGACCGTCGTAACTGGAGCAATCTGTGACGTCCACCCTTGCCTTTATTTCTAGTTGTCTTTTTATATTAAACAGAAGTCAAATAAATAAAAAAATACAAACAAAATCTTACTCAGCATGTTTCTAACTTTCTAAAGATTAAAAGAAAGAAACCAGAATACAGAACACTTCTCGTAAAACACTTCAAAAATCTAAATTACTAAAGGTTCAACGACTGCTTCAGCGGTTGAAAGTATTTTTTTATGTGGTAAGAGTGGCTCATTCCCTCTTGCCACTCCCCTTCCCCCCGCCCCACAGATATACTTGCTCGTTCATTGAAATCAACACTTTGTAGAAGGTAAAATCAGTCAAGATAACAGTTGTAACTGAAGCGCTAAGAACAGACTCTAGCAGATTGGAATGCGCACAGAAATTTCAGTGCGAATGCTGTAGTAATAATAGTAATACTAATGAAACTTGTTGATTTTTAGAATTTTTTTTATATCCGTAACAGCTAATTAAGATCTCAATACACTAGTAGATGTATCCTGCCTTCTTGTTTTAATTATTATTAAATCACACCTTTTTGTGAATTTGTGTAGGTCTTCAAATCACAAATAGTAAAGACGTAGGTGAAAATGCTTGCAATAAAGAAGATTCAACCTCGTCCTGCGCAAGAAATGCTGTTCACTCACTTGCCAATCAAGTAACTGACGATAAATATGTCAAAACACCTTTTGTCTCTGAGATAGATAAACCTTTTGAAGAAAACTCTGATAGGCCCTCACAGTCATTCTTTGAGCCAGGCATTAATGATACAAATTGCTCCTTGCACGCAACTGGAGTCAGTAATTACTCTGCAAGAACTTCCTCTGCTAATGTGGTAAGCTCTTCAAATACTGACGTGAGCCAAAGTTGCGGAATGCTTGATCCTGGAAACAGTGCATTCGGAATAACATCACTTTCACTTGAACGGAAGGCTGAGTGTTTAGATTTGCATTCACTTCTAAAGGAATTGGAAAATAGGAACCAAAAGCTAGAAGCTGAAAAGGAAAAACTGTCAAATCAGCTTGGTGTGCAAAGTAAGGTACGATATTTGGGATGAATAATGGTAATTGTAGGACATTCGTGGCTCGGTCGTCAGAGCGGCAGCCTCCCCTAGCTGAGATCAAAAATTCATATCCCTTCCCAGTAGTTAGTCCGATATTTGATTCCAAGCGGGAAAAGTTCGTCAACTTACTGCTGAAATTTTAGGTTTTCTCCGGGTTTCCTAGTTTTCTCCCGTACAGAAAGTTGACAGGGTGAGTTAGGAAAAGTATGTAAAATAATGCTAAAAAACCACTTGCACTTACACTTTTGGGAATAATTCGTATCGGAATTCTCAGGTACACATTGTAAGAAATGGACCGATTTTCAACTTTTCAATGTACTTTTGTTAATAATTTACATCTTCTTACTTCCAAGTTTCCCAAATCTGTGGGCCTTGGTTTATCTTTGCGCCGCGTTTCGCGGTAGACTATTTTTTGGAACAACTAGAGGACGTTCGTCAAGCTCGTTTACTCAGGAAAACGATTTCTGAGCCCTAGACGGGAATGGAACCCGCAACCTTCTGATGACCGGTGAGACGCTCTAACCATTGAGCCACTACGACTCAGATGGCGAGCTAGGTTGCAGGTTCATCATACGTACTGCCTAAGCGGAAGTCACGATACGATAATAATCGCGTTCGACTCCTGTCTAGGGCTCAGAAATCGTTTTTCTTTGTAAACGAGCTTGACGAACGTCCTCTAGTTCTGATGTTTACCAGGCTCCCACATGAGCAGACTTTCTGTTCAGTGTCGAGTTTTTTTTTTTGAACGATGTCAAGCTTATCGCTGAATAACCCCACTCAAGACTGGCATTGAGCTGCACCCACCAAGTGAAGTTACTCTGTCGATTACGCCGTACAATTTCCAGTACAGGCACTCTTTTTACTACTTTTGATAAAATTCTTTCGCGTTGCTGACATACCCTTTACGGTAAATCTGATTCACTCATTTATTCAAGACGTCAGGATTGAAGATTTATAATTCAAATATCTCGACAGCGAAACGATGAGCAAACTTCAAACTTTTTAAAGCGTTTCTTTAGTGTATGATCTTATATATAACTTAAACCTCAAATCTCCATGCTGTAAAAACTGATTAGGTCTTTTCTTTCCATATCGATCTTCTATTATTTTTTCTGTTACTTACCCGAGGTGATTCCAGACGATTTGCAGGAGTTGTTTGCTGAGCTTCAAGGTCGTTGTACTCTTGGGAAGGACTGATGTTGACGGTCTCAGCGCTGGTCCTCTTCAGAGTCAAGTCACTTGACTCTGAAGATGACCGCCCTCAAGGCCACCGAAAATCAGTCAGTCATAACTGTCTTTCTTAAAACTAACACAACCTGGATGATCGACAATTAAATAATCGTAATACTCCAAAGTTCAAGCTATTTACATTGCCAGACGATTTTACTCGCCAAAGGCAGACGTCTGCACAGAGAAGAGTTAAACATTAAAATACACAAACGAACTAAAATTACTATGTCTATGAAGGAATTTTGCCATATTTACATATACTTTATGAAACAAAACTAGAATGTGCCGGTTATGAAAATAATAGATAAAGTATTCTGGGTAGTACGAGATCTTTGCCAATAGTATAAAATATATAAACAAGGTAAAAGGTTTGAAATTTATTAAAAAGTTTAAAAACACGAATATTTTCTATGTACTTGATTATCATTAGATGTGATGATTATCAAGTAGACGGTCAAGTAGATCGAAAACGTTTGTGCTTTTAATTTTTTTTTTCAATAAATATTATATATATTCTGAGTAAGATTTTAAAATATAGAACCCTCGATAGCACAGTTACTTTCTTGTTTTCGTAGCTTTCAGAAATTGCCCTTATGACTAAATAAATACTCAGCACAAACTTTTGGCTCTTGTATTTTATAGTACAATACATGTAATGTGGTCAATATGCTCAGTTTACTGCTTTTTGTTAAGGTTAATGCAGATCTGAAGAAGTTACTTGTAGCCTCTGTTGGTGAAGATGTTGGAACAAGGTATTAGAAGTGTATACTGATAACGTCATCTCATCCTGAATTTGTGATACCGTAACACAAAATTTTATATATTAGTATCACTGTAATCATTTCTATTGACTTCAAAACAAAGATACGCTGTTTTTCATATCTGTATTTAGTTCATAATTACTTAGATTTACAGGAGTTGTGTAGTCAAATTTCAACTTCATTTTCACTTTCTCAACTTCACGTATATGTTTATCATGCAGAAGTGGAGTTGAGCTTTTATGGATTAATCCTTCTAACCCTAACGTCACCGTTGGGCACTAGACGACGATTAAGACACGAACAAAGTGCGCACCGGCTATATTTCATGTATGCGATATTCCTGATTTATAACTTCGACTGAAAAGAATGAAAAAGAGAGATCTAATGTAAATTTAGTGGTCAAAAAATTTCTTCAAAAATTGAAAAATGGTTACCTTACACAATGAGCCAATAGCAAAAAATTTGAAAATTCCTTGATTTTTAGCAAGAGAACAACTTTTATGTGTCAACTTATTGTTAAGAATACGTATGGGTAAACTTCTCTAGGCCTAGCATGTTATTCCCCAACTCGCCCGGAGAATAGTCGAATTCTTATTGAAGACAGAAAAAGTCGTTGAAGACGAAAATTGGTTTTAGTCAACAAATTCGCTTAATATGATTAAACCTCAAGGTTCCCAGGTTTAGTGTATCAGCAGACGAGCACAACTGGATAAATTTTCAAGATCAACTGTTAATTAAGCAACAACGTCAACAGGAAATATCAGTTGCGATTTTACGAAGACATTACTGTGCTTAAATTCGTATTATACGAAAATCAGTCTTACGAATTTCAATCTTCGGTGAGTTTCCCAAGCAATCGTTGTTTCTCACGTTTCTACCCAACTGACCTACTTCACTGGATTTGAGGTCCTCAGTATTTTTTATTATGTGTATGTTATGTATCCTCGTTTTCACTGACGCAAGTACGCTTTTAATTGGTTGATTTGTGCTTAGATGACATGTTACAAACAGTTTCCCGCTCACCTACGCGGGTGAGCTATATTTTCGTCGTTAGAGGGAAATAGTCAACCCAATCTCCTTCTCAAACTTACTGTATACGCTAATTGTCAGCTAAGCTGTCAAATTGACTGTTATTGTCAATTTCAACTGACATTTAAGTCAGGGGAACGTCATTAAGGTAAGGCTTATGGCAATCAAAACCCTGACCCTAACCGAAAAGGTACGCTAATAACTCTACCCAGATGGCATGCTAACCCACCCGTAACCGAACATTTTCATTAATTAAATCTCACTGTTTTCCTCAGGGCCAGTCATTAAGCGTACACTATTGTATGAATTCTACCCAGCATAGAGGCTTCCATCTTGTTAAATCCTTCAATTGCTGAACAGAAGCTTTCCACCAATCATTCGAAGAAACTTACTGGATTATAAATAAGTCAATTTTAGGGATATTTTTTATACAATTTTTTTGTTTTCAGCTTCATACGTGTTGATATAGACTTATCTCACAACCAGCGAACTTTCAGTATTTCTATCGTTATCATGTCGTGGCTTCCACTTAGGCAGCACAAATGAAGGACCTGCTACTTAGCTCACCATCTGAGTCTTGGTAGCTCAGTGGTTAGACTGTCTCACCGGTCATCATGAAGGATGCGGGTTCGATTCCTATTTAAGGCTCGATAATCGTTTTTCTGAGATCATGAGCTTGACGAACGTTTGGTGGTGGGTAAATCTGCGTTGACCATATTTTCTGTGAAATTACGTAAATTTACCGAATCACAACTTTATCCACATAATCTATACGAACCTAAAGATCCTGCGTCAACAGATTAACATGAATCTACTTACTTCTGAGAAATTAAACGTACATTGGGAAAAGAACCAAAGAAAATCACCACAAAATGCCGAACGATACTACTACGAAATAAGAGACCACAGCTGGAGGCACTACCACATTTTCTAATAAAAGTTTAGACCATGATCCCAAATCTAGTACGAGTTTTATCCAAGAGCCCGTCCCAAGAAAATATTCTGCAAACTGTCCGAAATGCGACTTCCAACTTTCGATAAACAGGAGAAACAAAACCGCCGTGTTTCCTTGCAAATCCGTCCTACAGATGCTAGGTGTCTTCGCTGAGATCCGCCTCCAACTCAAATGCATACATGTATAAGCAGCTGCATGATCTCATCCCCCACTCACGAAGGATGGAAAAAACTGTGTTCGAACAATAGTGCTACAAAAGCTCACCTAGTTTAAAACTAGTAGAACCTCACCAACGAAAGATTAACCCTCGATCGATAAACAACATTTTTCTTGAAACCTGAAATAAAGTACGAAATCCTAAAAACGTACATGTACAACCCCATCAAAAATTTTGTTTGAAAATTAATCTAGATTTTTCCTCAATTGACAAATTTTTTGTCTTACTGTTAACTAACCACATAAATGTGCCAAGCTATGCTCTGGACTGGAAGATAACAGGTGCGAATTTGTTAACTCAACCGCGACTAAGTTTCCAACAAGTTGGCCTGCTTGAATTTTCATACTGCCATTGGATTTAAGGTTTATTACACTAATGCCCGAGAGTGATCATCTTATTGGCTAATGCGAGGCCATATCAAATTCCGTAGACCCCCCAGACGTGTCACTTCGCTAAATAAAATCATCTGGGATTAGCCAAGATAGCTAGCTTGGGGGTTGAAGGATTAATGTTAACCGACTGCTGAGAAGTAAATGTACTCAAATTCCAATTTTGATGTCGATTTAGTTGACATAGTTTGTTGCAGATTCGCGATTCTCGGAGCTGTACATTCGTGACTTGGTTTATTATTTTGAGCGTAATAAAAGTTGTTCTTTTTTTATTTAGACTTGAGAAAATGGTGCTCGATAAAGCTCAATTTGATACCACATTGGGAAATTTACAAAGTCAAGTTGAGGAAGTCTCGGAAGAGCTTGGTAGAGTCTCTATTGAGTGTGACGTGTGGCGGACAAAGTTCTTAGCTAGCAGGTTTGTTTAACATGTTACTGCCTAACGTGGCCATTTAAAATGTTATTGTGGGTAATACCGCACAGTTTGTTTTTGTTTCAAAAGAGGGGGGCATCTGGACTGTAATGAGTTGCTCCTCTATAAGAATAACCAAATCTCAGTATTAAACATAGAGTAGTACTGAACAACATACCCATGCACAAACATATTTAAATCTTACCTCGAAGAAAGTGTTGATATAAATCGTCTTTGTATATTATCCCCTAATGTAACTTGCAACAACTTTTTTCCACTTCAGAGTGATGACCAATGGCTTAACAGATGTCAAGACTACGCTTTTTATGAAACATAGGAAATGTCAAGCTGCATTAGAAAAACTATTGGAAGAGCAATCTGACATCAGGCAACATCTTCGTGCTACAAACAGGTGTAATTTCGTATTCTTAATGATATATTCCTTGTGATGGTATCCATAGTGTTGGGAATTATATTCCTGATATGGATGAATCAACGCAATTCGGAATTTTATTTAATTACTTCACGATCGAATTTGCTCAAAGACATCTAATATTGTTATCATGCATTATCGTTGTCATTAATATTATTATTGTATTTAATATCATTATCGTTTTTGTTATAAGTCTCAGCTTATGTTAACATCACCCTAAAAGAAGGTTCTTTTTCTAACTACTAGTACCAGTAAAATTATAAGAGTTCGAAAATCCAATTTTGTCAAAACTGTAGTGATAGACCTTCAGTTTAGTTTGAAAATATTGAGTACAGTATGCGGAGATTACAGATCTTCAAGTCACACTTCACGTGATATCTTCAGGTCTTTATCTCTTTCGTCCACACTCACTCTCATCAAGCAGCCAATCTATTGCGAGAGAGAATAAGAACGGTGAAGTGGAAATATGAACCATTTAGATTGTGCCCGGCCTATGACTACACAGCATTCATTCCCTTTGTATAAGTCATAATCGCAATCAATAGGATGACAGACGTACCTCGCAGAAGCATTATTTTCTGAAGGCATTCCTCTAAACGCATTCGCCATCCTCAAAGCTGAGTTGAGTAACTGTTGATTAAAGGCTTTCATACGGAGTATCCTCAGAGTGAATACCAAGTCATTACCTGTCTCTGCTGAAACCAGCTTACACATCTCTCAACTTATCACCCACACCAGTATCAATGTTGCCCAAAGTCTACCAGCAATTAATTGCATAATTACTCCACACTAGTACTAGTCGTTCGCCGATCATCCTCTTTTTTTCCTTTTTTCTCTATACTGTGTCCTCTTTTTAACTACTGTTTAATTGCCGACGAGATATACCATATCTTAATAGTTTCTGCAATTCTTCTTCTGTAGGTGGGTGGATCGATGGATGGATGGACAGTCGTCCATCTCCATTTCCTCAGTCAAAGGCCGCCTAACTCCTTCCTGTCCGTATAGGTCCTCAGTGACCTGTGGAGACTTCAGCATTTTACTCTGGCTAACGCCAGAGCATTTTATTCTGGTTAACGCCGGAGTATTTTATTCTGGCTAACGCCAGACGATTTTACTCGTCAAAGGGAAAGTCTTCGGACAGGAAAGAGTTAATAAGGGCAAAGATTAAATGATTTTTTTTCTAGCTGTGACTTTCTTCGGATCAAATTCCACTAATGTCTTTCTGCACAGCTGCCTCTTGTTTTGATTACTGTGGCAACATCTTGCTTGATAGATGCCTCTTCGACTTCGTATATTTGTAGTTCTTTCTACATGGCCTTATCTTTTTCCATACCACTATTTATTTGTCACGCGTAGCGATCTGACATCGACCTGCGACGTTAACCAAGTTTTGTTAACTGTTAAGTAATTTTTGCTTTTGCGTCTTACCATTAACTGATGACTATGAAACCTTATAAATGTCCTTTCTATGTTGGTAAATTAACTATCTTTTTCCTTTGGTTTTCTGTAGGTTACTTCAAGGTGTTCATGATACAACAAGTGGTTTAACTCAGGCAAATAAGAATTCCTGGGAAAAGACATTTCAGAAGAGCTCCATCATTGAGTTGGCGCATGTGAACTATAACTTAGCAGAGGATATTTGTTATTCAGTGAATAGAAGCCATTATTATGCTACAGCGAATAACGGTAGCTCAACTGAAGAGGAGGTTATTCCTGTAACTGATCTTACCCCCGCTGAACAAATAGCAGTACAAGTTTTAAAAACTGATATCGATGATGAAACTGCCATGAACCTTGTCATGAAGAACATGGGTAGACAGTATATAGGAAATAGTTATGCTAGTAGATTCCTCACTAATAATTTTAGAGTAACATTTGACTGTTGTACTCGTTGTAAAGGTCCTCTCAAAGTTGTTTAATTGTTTCGAAAACACATTGATTTTAAAGTTGTTGAAATGTTCTATAGCGACATAAATGATATGAGATAATTTGTGGAAACGTCATTCGCAAAATTATGGTATAACGGTAAATTGAGGCGAAGATTTACGTCTGTGCACATTCACAATCAATTATTCTGTTCAAGTTTTTCCTTCTCAAGTGTTAAGGTTTATTCACATTGGACGCGAAACCGTAACGCGACGCAATTTTTGTAAATTCGGAAGCGAATAAATTCGTCCCTTATGAGAAGCTTGATAAAATAAGAATGACAGGATAACTTGTTGATTCTAGTGCATACCGAACTTCCAAATTTTCATTTCGAGGATAATTTTATTAGCTTTTACATACTAGAAAGTCACGTCGCGTTATGGTTTCGCGTCCAGTGTGAATAGAACTTTGCTCGTGTATGCAACACGAATGAACAAGTTTTACCTTGACAATGTGGCTTGTTTAAAAGCTTGCCTTGCCAGCTTTTGTTGCAGGTAACGTGTTTGTGATTACAATCATCAAGGAAAACGTGACCAGTCGTAAATATGATGCACCGCGCTCAGGGGGGTACATAATTTATTTTGATTGGGGAATGGTTACCTTGATTTGCCTGCATATTTTGCTTTTCTATCCATTGCTCCACTGTACCAAACAGAATTGTATGCCACCGTTTTCTATTTTGCTCGATTTTTTTTTTAATTTTTATAGAATGTACGCTCCTAACGGCACCCTATTTTGCCATGAAATGCAAATCACGACTATTTTCGGTCGACTTTTGATTCGTAAATAGCGATGAGGACTGGTAACTCGGTTTTTAACGTTTTGGATTCAGCGAAGTGGATTTATCGCTCTAGAAACCGTGGAAAGACCGGGTTCTGGGTTACCTATCTAAGCTGTCATTGGATGAAAGTTCATAAATCAAACCATCAACCAATCAGCTCGCGTTTGTTACCCAGAACCCAGTCCTTCCGGAGTTTCTGGAGTGATCAATAGAGTAGAACACAAATCAAATCTGAATATGAAAGGAGATCATGGGCAAGAAAAAATATAAATCGTTAAATGCGTCTCAACTGAACTACTTAAAACAAAGAAAGTCCTAACTGACTACGTGGTTGCCATCTAGTGGCGCAACTAGATTTCTTGGAGCCTGTGGGAGAGATTTATTCAGGAACCGCTTTCGTCCGACCCAAGAGATGGTTCTGGGTGGCCAAGCATCCCCTCGCAGTCATATACGATTTGCATTGCCTGTCACAAAAAAATCTGATACAGGTGTAACTGTAATTCGTTCGGCCGGACGAGCAAACCCTAAATCTAATATTCAAGGATTGAAATGAATATAGTTTCAATGTTTAACTAAAGACCTGTGGTGTTCACTTGCCCCACTCTTGTTTCGGTGTTGGTCCACTGCCGCTGTAAAAGACCGAACCATACGTGATGAAATAAATCCCGATTCCGCTGAAAAATTAAACACCAAAAAGGATTATTTGACCAACGTTACAAACGAGCGGATATCACTTGTCCAGGAAACATGTCAGAATTGAAAAATAACTTGTTCGTCGTGCACGCATTTGATAAGGAAGGCTTGATCACGTGCACAGGGGTTCATGGTTTAGCGAGAACCCATTTATTTACCAACGCAATTTATGCCGCTTTTCCAGGTCGAGCGAAGCAGTAACGATTTTTTTAGTATTTCTGTGCTGACATACATATATATGTCTACAATTATGTTTTCCTGATTGTGGTTTTCTGGTGCAAGCTTTCAACTTGGTGCTTCAAGTCTTCGTCAGGCTGTGTGGGATTGTTCTGGGTGA
>JBAHVQ010000223.1:610955-624907 GCA_036872915.1 Nanipora kamurai
CCGCAGTCGAATAAGCGCCGCATCTTTAACTAATCAAATTTAATAAGCGCCGCGGCGCTTAATCGATTATTTACGGTAATATCAAATAAAAGGTTAAATTTGCGCTTTGTCACTTGATTTGTCGATATGTCATGGGCAAAATCTCGAAAAACAAACGTCGGATCGTACACTACCTCATCCGTGGCCTGAGATTTCAGCAATTACAAATTGTAGTTGTATTTACACGCGGTAGCTCCTTAGCTGCTCAATTGGATATATTGATGAACCGTCGACTCAAGCGTTCTTCCAAAGTATTCTCCCCACGTGTTATTGGTTGAGAAGGTATATCGATAGGAGATGGTGAGCGACAACACCTTTACTCTCGAAGTTTAACTTGCGCAAAAAATCTCGCGATAGCATCTTCGTATAAATTGAGAAACAAGTTCCGTGAGAAAAGTCCCGAAAAATTAGTGCGACAGGGTGTATTTAAGGCAATCCCCAGTGTGTTGAACCAGCGTCTGCAAGGTTTTCTAGACCGTTGTGGAGAACAATCGCGAAAGTTGCTAAAGCTATGGTTCCATACGAATAAGATCACGATACGCGTTCACCTCACGGGCGCGAATTTTTGCACTTTCCACATACCCAGCTTTCAGTACGATTTTTCAGTATTTGAAAAATAATTTATGCGCAGTAGCTTGTAAACCGTGTACAGATCCGCAGAAGGCTGTGACTGGGCTCGCTATGAAATCTGATTTCGAAAATGTGTCTGCAAGGCCTGTTGGCATGTATGTAAACACTCCTGTTTACTCCCAGTTATCGGGCCTTTTGCCGTATCCCGTACACACGTAACGTTAGCTTCAAAGCACGACAACATGCTTCCCATGGTACGGAAAACCGATAAACAAACTGAACCAATTGGAAGTGCGATACAATAAAATGGTGAATATTCGGGAGCCTGTATTAGCGGTGAATACGTACCCAATAATCAGGCGTCATCCAGTGCAGTAGAACTGGTTATGTGATGAATCATCACTGGTCAAGGGGAAGACAATGTAACGAAACTGAGAAGTTCATTAAAGAAAAGGATACGACATGACCGAAAATATACGTTGTATACATCGAGAGCATTCTTCGTATATCAGGAGATGAGTATCCAGCGCGAGAGAAATAGAAAAGCCCCTACTCGAGCTAGGTTGCGAAGCATAAAACTAGGGTCGCGGTTGTCAGAATTCGGGATGAATTATCCTGCGCACAGAAAAAGCCCATCCAGTGGAAAAAACTTGCTACTTTTCAGTGGATAATGTCTGTATTACTTACGTCATGATGACGTCGTCTTATTGTTAGGTTATGATTTGTTATCTGGAAGCATGATTTACTTATTATTTATATACTTTATACTAATCACCACAAATTTTGCTATCACAGTTGCACAGAAAACTCACATAAACGACCAACCAATGCTTATTCAGACAATTATTGAAAAATTTGTTGGAATAATACAATGCTCCTTGGAAGTCAGACGCCCAAGTGTTCTGAAAGGCTACCGTTTTAAACTAAATTTATATAAATCTATAAATATAGGTCACTATACTCTTCACCCGGTTTTTATGTACTCCAAGAAGAGAATGAAAGCAGCCTCTCTGCTAACTTACTTCACCTGAGAAGTAGGGAGCAGAGATTTAGTTCACTATGATAATCTCTCGTGAGATAACAAGGAAAGTTTTTGAACTGTTCCAATTAAATTTGTCAATGATTATTGCATCATATCCGGTAGATACCTCCCAATTTGACCAATAACTTTATGTTACCCAAGTTCGATTGCTGAAACTATTGAATTACTTTTCAAAGCATCACACCAAGTAAAACAGAGCATACTCCAAGTGTCTTCAAGCCCAGCAGCCAATGATAGTCTTTGATGTGTCAATTTGCCCTTAAAAACTATTTGTGCCAGAACGACAGAAGGAAAACAACTAAAACGTGGATCTCACAGTTCGTAACTCCTTGCCTACTGAATGTCACGTCATATCCAGTTTCACGCTTCCTCTATGGAGCACATTTGGCCAAGAACTTTGTCATACGACTAAGGAGTTTAAACGATTAAATCAACAAGACAATGTTTACGTCCAACTAATCGACAGACGACAATTTTAGGGTAATGTAAGCCTCCTTTAGACGGCCCGAGTGCGAAAACATTTCGTGTAGGCCTGGATTCGGGTGCCCAAAACTTAAGGGATGCCGAGATTATGCTTAGATGGTTATCATAGCGTAGTACCCAACTTCCTGCAAAGGGCAACTTAAGTGTAACTACATTGAATTTTATATAAATTTCAAAATCTGACCTAAAGCGTGTTCTCTTGTTTGCCCAATGGCTACACTGCTCATGGATTACGGAAAAACGTCCTTTGATGACATTTTTAAGTAATCACGAACGTTCATAGCTCATAATTCCAGAAAAACGATTTCTTGAGTCCCAGCCGATTGATGACTATGATAGTCAGACACTCTACTCACTGAGTTGCCAAGACTCAGATGTCGAGCTAAGGTGCAGGTTCGTCATATATCTGCTGCGTAAAAGAAAAATGCGATGGGATAACAGTGATAAACACCGAATGTTGTACATGTGGGAGCTTGGTGTATATCAGACGACCAATTGTGAGCCCTAGACGGGGAGACTGTCCGGTTGTGAGAAGCTAGCGTGTTCGATTCTCGTCTATAGGGCTCAAAAATCATTTTTCTGACAGCATAACCTAGACGAACATTCGTTGGTCGTCTGATATACACCAAGCTCCCACACCTACAAGATTCATTGGTAAGAAACGTTTTCGCAAATAATAAGCTATGACCCATTCTAGGCTTAAGCATTTTATTCCCATCCAACTTAATCGTTACATGGTTCATTGCAGTTCCACTCAGTCTAGTGACTAAAATTATGCCCGATATTTTTTTATGTTAGCATTTTGCCGCTGCGAACAGGGCTACACTCAAGAAGTGGCTAAGCACACGTGTAAATGGACTGGATGCGTCGAATTTTCCTTCTGTAAATGTCTCAACCAAGAATTTCGTCTCTAAAGTATAAAAGTATTTTTCTTGATAAATGGCTGACTGCCAATAAAATACACCCATCTATTTTTTACTTATTTAAACTTATCAACCTATATTATTGAGTATTTCTAGATGTAAGAGTGAAAAGTCATGGTGACCCACAATTTCTGTTGACAAAGTAACCCTCCATTTCAAGATGCCACTGTACGCATGAAGTACCCTGGCAGCCAAAAAGAACTGCTCACGGTCAACTTCCATGGGTAGTTAAGGATTACTATCTTTCAAGGTTTGCAGCAATGACTTTAGCCACTCGTACGTCAAAACAATCAATTTCAGTAAATTTTGAAGTATTTTCCGTAATTTTTGAAGGAGATTTTGATAATTTTAGAGACTGAGTGTCTCACTGCTCAAATGAGGCTCAGAGAGGCTGGACTTGACGCCCGCAAACCGAAAAAAAGCCACACCTTACTACTCGTCACGAGAAGGTTTGCCTGGATTTTGTACTGGACCACAAAGATTGGACAGCTGAACAGTGGTACCGAATGATATTTATGAGTCAAGGTGTCTTCTCCATAGGAGTGATGGGCGAGTTTAGTCTGAAAGATTGAAGGGGAGTTGCGTCCAATCAGCTGTGAAACATGGAGGTGAAGGGATCATGGCCTGAGGCACGGATCCATTAGCTCAACAGGTGCTAGTTTTCTCTAAGTGAATCTCTCTTGAAATGCAATTATCTGAACCACTCAGATTCTGGATATTCCAACAGGATAATGCAACATGCTAAACCTCCAGGCAAGTTAGGGGAGGTTTGACCAGGAAAGAATCGCCGCGTTGGATTGGCTGCCTCGGTCACCCACCATCTACCCAAGGGACAGAATCTGTGGAACCAGATAAAGACCTTGATCCAAGAACAAAATCCAACAAATCTCAAAGTACTGTGGACAGCTGTAAATACTGCTTGAGAAGGATTTCGATCAGAAAGGCTGACTAGTTTCATAGATAGCATTTTTCGCAGGTGTAAAGTTGTCATCACGCTCAGAGGAGGGCCCACTAAGTATCCAATTTTTTTTCACTGTTCGTCGTCCTTAATTTTAGTGTTCAGTAAGGGCAAAGGTGTCTTTATTTATGCTCGATAACCCCTATCAAGTGCCTGAGCTGTTCTCCCAAGAGGTCCAAGAAGGGCCATCCCTCGGGGATTCCATTGTCACTACAGGAGGAAACCTGCGATGCATGCTGGACAACACTCTCCTCACATGTGACCAAGGTTACTTTAATCAGAAACTACACGGAGGTGAGAGACGCGTTCACTACCACTGTGCCACAAGCCCCCCATAAATTTTAATCTTACCATCTGCACCATAAATAGTTCGTTTTGGCTGCAGGGTATTTCTAACGACAACTATAATTTAAATAGCTCGCACCTATCATACAATTCGCCTTTGTTATACTCCTTTTCTCTTTCGCAATAAAATCCCTAATTGAATCAGGTGTACATAAATGCTTCCATCCATGTAACATACAAATATGTACTATCATGTAATAAAATTGATTCATCACCAAGAAAATCTTCATCCAATGACAAGAAAATAAGTTCATTGTCTAATTTTTCACATAAAATTGGCATGTTCTTGACAAAATAATCATACTCTTCGCAACTTCGTAGGCTGCAAAGACTAAAATTCTGTCCCAGGTCTTCGTAAGCCGTTTTATAAATCATACAATGCTAATGGTCTCGAATCCAGAACTGTGTATTATCATATTGTGAAATGACGTGTATAATCGTATTCTATGGTGGGGATGACCGCCTGAACAAACTTTAGAAATATAAGCAAATACCTGGAAGTCTCGTTAAGGCAATATTGTTGCATGTTCGACAAAAATATCACTTGTATTAAATGAGAAGACACCACGGGCTTGGGAAACGAATTGAAATGGGTATTAGACAGGAGAACTGATTATCTGGCAAATACTGATAAAAATCAGTCGCAGTATCATAACCTTTTCATTACACATAACGTAAGTTAATACAAGATTTTCCAAGGATACATATGGACTCCAAGCTCTCCTCCGCCTTCAGCAACTGTTTCGATAATTTTCTTCATGACATCTGCATGCCTAATAAAAAGAAAAATCAGTTATATAATTGTCTGAAAGTACACTCCATCTACAATATTTCGCTTGATGAGTGTAAGATAATCCACGTGTTCTTTTCGGAATAAAATGTGTTCAAACAAGCAAGCTCAAACTGAAGTTGAAGTGCCGAATTGGGCATCCCGTAATACTGGTGGAGCTCACGTTAACATAGCGAAAGGTGAAAAGTTAAACGCGACTTCCCAGGGAGATATTTGTACAAACCTTCACACCTCTCTAGAACTGTTATCAGCTAATCGTCATTTACTGTCATGAAGTCACGAAGCGACTAATATGAGAAAAACAACTGTACCAGTCCCAATTGTTCATTATGGCGCACTTGCAAATTCAATGGCAACACTATGGCAAGGGGAGCAAGGGGAGATATTCTTCAAGAAACGTTTTACCGTCCATCTAGCCCTCTCCCACCAACTTAAAGAATGTAAGAAATTTGCATTTCTTAGGCTCCATTTGTACAAAACGCATTTGGATCATTTTGTGTGATAAGTTTTTATATTTATTGCCCATCGGACTGGGAGGTCTGGCACTGCAATTGTTTAAATACCCTTTTCATGAAAATGTTGAACATTCTGGTGTTAATGTATTCGATTTAAAACTACATTGTTGTCAACTGTTTCTTGGTGTCATATAAAAATTACGTCATACCTGCACGGGTGGACGGAGGCCATAGTAGTTGAAAGATGAGGGTGTGATTCTATAGTAACTGTTTTCTTGGCATGATCCTATAAATACGTTTAATAACTACAAGTAAGATATATTTTTAGGACATACTTAAGTCGACTGGAATACAAATTAGGCTGGCGGAAATAATATCTGGATAATTTTTGAGATAAAGAACAGTTGTAGCCGAAAGCAGAATTAGTACTGCCGTTATTTATTATATAAAAGACAGTGTTTTATTGGTGGTTTAGCCATTAATAAGTTCGAAGCACATATCACACTCCACTTTTTCCCAGAGATTTTCTTAAAATGATAAAATGATAAAAACATTTGTAAAACAAATTAACCTCTAAAAAATCTGTCTGAATTTTTTCATTTAATATGGTCCGAAGTGGAAGACGAGGGTTTCGTTCGACTTTTCTTCGAAAAATCAGCCTTCACACAGACAAATGACATCATTACCAAATGCAACCTACCTGACTCATGTCCTCATACATTTCATCTACAGACAGAGGTTCGCGGTTCTAAAAAGATAGCAAGATTATTGCATCAGATTTACAAATGTTTAATATAAATAATGAAAATATTGACATATAAAATGAATTAAAAAGTGCAATGACAGGGTAGTGCAAATTTTTGCGGTATTATAGTCCACATTATGTGCAGTGAAGAAAGTACTGATTGCTACGTAAAGGAAAATATTAAACCCTCAATATTTACTTGACCTAATTTCAACGAAACATTCTCATATATGGAAATGAAATATCTTAATGTATGAAATAACATTTCACGAGTAAAACCTTGTAGAATTAATATGGTTTTGGCATATGAGACAGAAATTCACTCCTCAAATGAGATTTCTCATTTCGTGTCGCAAGCATATTAGTCATAAGTAGAATACAAATGGAGATATTATAAGAGCTGTCCGAAGACTACATTTGCACTTGCACGAACACTTCTCCAGCCCCAAAAGTCATTGCTGTAATGTAAAATGTTGGCAAGTTTTAGAAATAACTTACTCATCCCACTCCCACAAAAAAGTAAAAATAGGATGAAACAATATTACTATGAAGTCAAATGTTGGTATGATTCAAAAAGAACTGGCATGTCAAAGATAAAGAGTACAAATAGCTTTTTAATATAACTGATTAGCACAGAGTTTTGATAACATTGAAATGCACTACAAATGGAAGGAAGTTGACATGGATGCTTTAGCGACGATGTTTTGCACTGCGCTCTTGGTGAAGACAAAATTTCCTAGCTGCATCTACTGCACTTAACTCTTTCCCTTCGGTTTAGGACTTTTATTATTTTACTCTAGCTAACGCCCGACGATTTTACTCGTCAAAGGAAGAGGTACCAACGGAAAAAAGATAATAACTAAGTATTTACACACTGACTGCATGGGATTAATAATTTTACAATTTGTGCGGAGCTATCTGATAAACGAAATTTACGGGTACAAAATTAATATTGAAGACAATTTTTAAGATATCTTTGCTCTTCTACTTACTTCGTTATATCCAAAAAGCCATAACCTTGGTGTCTGGTAATATTTATCATAAGTCACATACAAATCGTAAGTACGTGTTTGCAAAATACCATCTCCAGGTGTAGCGCCATCACCATCTGTTGTTGCTTGTGATGTTGCCTCCACAGAAAGCGTTGCCTTGTAAAAAGTAAAACAGAAGCAGATTTCAATGCGGTTAGAACTCACAATCACAAAATCGTCAGACGATGGTAACTTTCAGATTTCTCACACGGTATAAACGGTAAAATCTGAAGACTTTGGACATCATTAGTTTAAATATCATCCATCAGTAAGTAACCAATTGATTACTCTATCCAAAAGGAAACAAATATTAAGCTGAAATATTTAATTATTTCTACTGAATGCTACAAGGCATTGGGAAGTGCAATGACTTTGGGACCCAACGAAACCTCACTTTGCTGTTGATAGAAAACGTCGCTTTAAAAAGTCTGGCAAAGATCACAAACTGTATCTCAATCACATGAATGAACAATTTTTAGTGTCTCTGAATTTTTAATTTCCCAGGCTGTTTTAAGTGCAGTTATTATAGTTAAGGTGGCTCGAAAAAATCAGCTCCCTGAAAAGTGGAGAATGCAAATTCGAGACCTAAGAAATACTTTGGAAGAAGAATAAAACGAAATGTAATACATAGATAGGAACGCATTCTAGGCATCCAAAATATGACGAAATGGGACGTCTAGGTCGTTGCTATGGCAATAGTGGCATTGCAAAATTGCTACCTTTTACCGTTTAATCTAATCCATTTCGAAAAAAAACTTTGGTGATTCGAATTTTTTCTTAATAAGAACTTTCCTTCTGGGATGGATAATTAATAGGACAATCCTAAAAAATTCTGCAGATTTTCTTTTTTCTAAAAATGAAAAAATTATTTTTTTAAATTTTTGGATTAAAAAATATTTACAGAATTCTAAGATTGTCCTATTAATTACTCATCACAGACGTAAAGCTTTTTTGAAAAAAAAATTGGGGGCTCCAACGTTTTTTCGAAAAAAATTAGATTGAATGGGAGTTGGAAGCCATTTTGGAACGCTGTTCCCGTAGCAACGGCCAGGACTCATTTCGTCACAGTTTTGAATGCCCAGAATGTGTTTCTATGAATTACATTTAGTTTTTCTATTCTTCTAAGGTATTTATGCACATGTTTTAGGTCTCAAATTTGCATTTTCCACTTTTCGAGAAAAAATGTGAAGCCACCTTAACAGATCTGTTTATTTCGAACCAGGCTTCCTCTAGAAAAAAGCGCAAAAAATTAAATTTTTATATTTACAAAGGAGTACACGTACATTTACCGGTATACATGCATTGCCAGTTTGAAACTAAGTATGTCGCATTAAAAATTTACCCTCACCTGAAACACTGTAAAATTACTTCTCTCACGTAGTGTGTATCGATAATCGAATAACTTAAAGGTCAGCTTAAAAAACGTAGTTTCCCACGAATTAAACACCATGGAGCTACTCGTTCGAATGAGTTCTTATCCATTTAAAGTTGCTGGGGTGTATCCCAATACCGCCTTTGTCAACCATATTCTTTGATTGACTTTTACAGCACAAATGTTGGCGAGATTCCAACTTGGAAAGGGGTAAAAGAAAATGGCCAACTCTACCTCATCGTTCTCTAGCATACCACTTTCCTCAAACGCTGAAATAAACAAATGCAACAACATTAAAACGCTGTTGGTATTTTAGACAAGTACGGGTTAAAGCCAGGGACTAAACATATATTATGTGATCTGCAAAACTGTATTACGAAGGTGCTTTCATTGTAAGCACTGTATTGCATTTTTACATCCCAACTTGTTTCCGACGAAACAAGATTGGACTGTGTTAAGCTGTGCTTCGCTGTGCTATGCAACACTCTGAGATACGTTCAGCGGCGTTACGCCCTTTCACAAAATAGATATAGATTAGTATACTACAACCAAACGAACCTTCCATATCTTCTGCTTCTTCCTCATCATCTTCATCATCATCATCATCGTCAACAACTGGAATCTTTTTGGCCTGTCCAAGGGTAATGTAAAGGACTTTAAACACTGTTCAGTTAATAACATTTTTTGGTAATTTTAAACCACGAGATCTCCATCATCGATGGTCACCCAAGCCTTTTCTGAAGTCTGGACGCAGAATAACACCACGCTGCACTGCATTGCACAGCACTAAACTACTCTCTACTGCGATGATGTTTTGCATGTCATTAATAAGTGTTTGGGTATTCTAGCAGTTCCAATTTGTTATCATTCTAGATTGTTAAACACCCCAGGGATCTCAATGTATCTTTTCTCTTAAAAAACGTCCTTGTGGACCCAGCGTTTATTCGAGACTTGGGTTTTTAAAAATGATTGCTTCTTCAAATTTTCTGAAGAAAAATATAAAACATGCAGGAAACATGAAGACGACACGCGAACGTTCGTCGAACTTGTGACCTCAGACAAACGATTTCTGGGTCCCAGACGGGAATCGAACCCGCAGTCTTCTGATGACAGGTTTAAACACGTTTAACGTTCACGTCTTTCCATCGTGATCATATCGTGGCTTCCAACATTTAGTATTTCCATCGTTATTATCATACGGTGGCTTCCGCTTAGGCAGCACATATGACGAACCTGCCACCTTAATTCAGCATTAGAGTCTTGATAGGTCAATGGTTAGCGCGTCTCACCAGTCATCAGAAAGTTACGGGGTCGATTCCCCTCTGTTGCTCAAAAATCGTTTTTCCGAGATTACGAGCTGGAAGAACGTTCACTGGTCGTCTGCATTACCACCAAGTTCACACATACTCAAAATGTGGGAAACAGAGTGACAAAAACAAGATCGGGCAACATACCGGCGCAGCTAAATCTCCAGCTGGGTGGCCTCAGTGTTTGTAGTAAATAAGTTACAAGTGAATAAAATAATGCGAGGATTAAAGGAATTTATTACGAAACGATCGACAGATCCCTGAAACGATAGAGCCAATGGACTCTATAATTTGAGAAAGAAATTACACTTGACAAAAAAATACTGCAAAATGAGGACGTTGACAAATCATACTACCTGGTCTCATGGACGCAAAAGAGTATCACTTGAAGAATCTGAATGTGTTTATTTTTATGTTCATGTTAAGAATTTTCATTGGGAGAAAGGACATAAAACAAATAGAACTGGTCAACCCATTGGTTGTTCGGCCACACAAAGAACACTCGTATAGCTTAAGTAGAAGAATGAACTCGAGTAGAGAATAATGATGTTAGATGTTACTCCGAGTGACGAACCACACCGGACAAGTAGAGAAAACCCTATCTGGCCCGGCAGGGATTCGAACCCGCGACCTTCGGTTTACTAGCCCTACGCTCGGTTTACTAGTTCTGCCGGGCCAGGTAGAGTTTTCTCTACTTGTCCGGGACGGTTCGTCACTCGGAGTAACATCTAACATCATTATTCTCTACTCGAGTTCATTCTTATAACTTCGATTAGGGTAAAAATTCTCATTGAATTTCGTACATGACAACGAGTTCATAAGGGCTAACCTAATTGCATATAAAAGAATGTTAATCTAATGGCTATTTATAAATAAGATCAGTGCCAGGGTCAAATGAGCTCTAGACATCAATTAAACGCCCACGGACATTTTTATTTTCAAACCTCGATCTCGGAGACCGACGTTTATTTGAAAAATACAGTAATTCGCCTATTATCACACAAGTCGCCCTTTTGTAACATATGTATTCAAAGAATATTTGGTATTTACAACTGGGTAACACGAAATGATATTTATATTGGGCAAAGGAAATTTTCGAGTGTCAGAATGATATATTTTAAGATCCAGCCGGGACCAGTTGTGAAAAATTGCAATTCTAGGGTCTTCGGCTGGGAATCGAACCCGCGACCCTGTGAATCTAGTGCAGTGCTCTTCCAACTGAGCTAAAAAAGCCATTGGCGAGAGCCTGTCAAGAATTCTATAAATATGTGGATGGCAATGCCGGTGAAGTCGAGGGTATATTCAAGGAATATTTGGCATTTACACTCAGTAACATGAAATAATATTTATATCTGGCGAAGGGAAAAGCTGCGAAACTAGAAAATCTAGGGTTTCCGGCTGGCAATCGAATCTGCAACCCTGCGAATCTAGTATAGTGCTCTGCCACTGGAGCTATTCACGATAACGAGTGTAAAATGCCAAATATTACTTTAATGTACCCTTCACTTCACCGACATTACCATCCTTGTGTATACAGAACTCGTGACTACGTTCTCGGCAACAGCCTTCGTAGCTCAGTTGGCAGAACACTGCACTAGATTTGCCGGGTTGCGTGTTCGATTCTCAGTCGGAGGCATTAGAGCTGCATTTTTCTCAACTGGTCCCGGTTGAGTGTTAAAATCTATCATTCGGACACTCGGAAATTTCCTTCGCCTAACATAAATATTAATTTTGTTACATATTTAGTTTTTAATGTAAAGCATACGCAGCTACCAACGTGTTACACAGCTGAGTTATGAACAAATTGGGTTAAAACAAGTAAACTACACAGCAACGATGTTTCTTTTAATCTACTTATCGATAATTACCTCCAACTGGCACAGGGTCGTCACTTGGTCGCCAATTTCGAATTCTAATTCGCCTGAATTTACTAACTACTCGATCATATATCAAGTAAACTTTACTTGTTTAATGTACTGCCTATACAGTATGTTAGTAACTAGCCTTCCCTGCAGATATCAGGCTTTAATCTGGCAAACCAGTAACAAAAGTACTGAGAACTGCAAATGGCTTCCTGAGAACTTTGATGACACGGTACCATACGTCAATGAAACGTTCACTCATACTGAACTATGCATAACGACATACAGGAATCATTAATCGTACCGTACCTTATCAGACTCAAGTTGAATCTCGGATGTCTTATCATCTTGTGTCGCATTAGTCTGTGAGCTGGTGGTGTTATCCGTATTATGAGTACTAACCCAACCACCATCTTCGTCTGGTTCTACAATAGTTTCATTTTCGTCAAGGTATTCCATCTGCTTGCATCTTTTGTAACATGGAACTAGTGATTGATGCAAATAATCATCAACATCATTTTACGATATTGGAGTAATACAAAAATCGGAGGAAAAATGTTCGAAGCAAGAAACATACTAGCAAACAAAAAAAAAATTAAGCCATACAAAAAAACAAACAGAAATAAATACAACCAGGGAAGAAAAGAAAGCAAGGAAATTAAGGTCAATGATGTTATTAAATGTGGTAGCTTGGTTTTATAAGATATTTATAGTACGCATGCTCAAGTTATTCTACTCAGAAAAACTTTCTGAGTCCCTGACGGGAATCGAACCCGTAACCTTCTAATCGCCGGTGAGATGCTCTAACCATTGAGCTACATGAACTCAGATGATGAGCGAAGGTTACACTTATGTACTGGTTCAAAATGGTGGTAGACATATGTACCGCCTGCAAGTCTCGATATGTCGCCTGGTTATTTTAGTACTAATCAACTATGTTGTTAAATGTGGTAGGCTGGTTGTTATAAGATGTTTATAGTACGCATGCTCAAGCTATTCTACTCAGAAAAACTTTCTAAGTCCCTGACGGGAATCGAACCCGTAACCTTCTTGAGTTGATTAAATGTTCGCTTCCCGACAGGGACTAAGAAAGTTTTTCTGAGTAGAATAGCTTGAGCATGCGTACTATAAACATCTGAAATTGAGGTCGTTGCTAGGGAAGAACCAGGTGAGAATCGCAATCGTAATATGATTATTAGTGACCAGCACAAATCACGAAATAAAGCCTTCGAATAAGCAACATCATTTTAATAGGACTAACGTTTTGCCGCGCGCTGTGCAACATCATTAGTGTGGATAAAATTACAATATACAGTACATATATAGATGAGCATTGTATTACCAGCAGTCAATAAAGAGGTGATAGAAAGGAAACTAAGAGACAAATGATATTAGAATAAAGATAAAGGAACAAAAGAAAAATAAGCGTTCAGACGCAGTTAAAGTTTAGAAATCAAGAGGATTTCTCTAACAAGATGTTCAGAGGTTCAGGAACGGGAAGATAAAATTCGAAAATTATCTAGAGAAGCAAAGTGATTAGTTTCTAAAATATGTAACAGAATACTAGAAGTTGGAGGATTGATTCGATTTTTGCCAGTAAAAGCAAGAAATCAACTTTACATAAACATCAGTTTTAAAAAGACCATTCTGTGCTTGAACACCATTTTGTTGAGTACTGTAGTATATATAGCCGAGTGATTAGGAACGGATAGACAAGCATTCTCAGTTTCCATGTACACAAGTAAAAATCTCACATGTTGCTACGGGCTTGTTGGTTCAATTCGCATCAACAGCAGTGGTTCATCTAGGTTAGAACAAGCAAAATCCAGCTTGATACAACAACCAAGTTCGGGGTTGTTCGACTTTTTTGAATTATTTCTTAGCAAATGTGATAATGAAAACAAAGAGCTGTTAATCGTAGGCGACATTAATTGTGATTTGTCCAGATCACAACATGATCCTAGCACGAAAAAGCTCTTATTCTTGAGCACACTGTATAATTTACAACAATTAATTGCTGAGCCTACTAG
>JBAHVQ010000223.1:646687-666863 GCA_036872915.1 Nanipora kamurai
TTCATAATATTTACAAACCAGAGTAGCGTTTGGTATGTCGGAAATTTCACCTGGTTGCCGTGAACTTGTATCTTGCTATATTCATATCAGTTCGATTAAAAATTGTTCGACTGACCACGTAGCAAGAGTGTTTATTGTATAGTAACGTATACCCAGATACAAAGTTTATCGCAGTTCAAAACGCCTTTCCTCGGAAATTTGTGACGGAAATAATTTTGGCGACCCAACAGATGCGTTACAGATTATTCAGCGCCTAAATTAAACAGGAAGAGAAATAGAGAGTAATACATGAGCACGCGGTGATATGGAATTTGTGGCTACGCCACTCGTGGCAGATCAAATTGAACACTCGAAGATAAATTTAGTATCACCAAGCGCTCATGTATTATTCTGTTTATTTCATAAACAATGGCACGTGCAATCTAAATTGCTGATTAATTTTTACTGAAAATAAACATGTTGCGAGCACGAAATGTAATAGGAATAGTCTACATAAGTAAACAAGAGGAAAATTCGTGTATGGCGATAGTATGAACAAATAGGAGAGAAACCGAACGAAAACCTCATCTAAAAGAGTATAAAATAAAATGTGATTGAAGTGTCAAATGCCACCAAAAAACTTAACTTATTACAATCACTACTCATTAGTGGTCCTTCTCCTGGCTGTCGCCTTGGCTACTGTCGCTGCTTTCCAAGGGAAGGAGCCGGCGAAGTCTTTTTCATTTAGGACTCTCTGTTATTGTTGTAGTGGACCCCAAAGAAGCAGCAGAAGAAACATGGACGTGGAATGTTCCTCCACTAATATAATTACCATGAAAAAGTCCAGACGGCATGACACTTTCATAGATTGCTTGCATTTCTAGTGACACAACCTTCTTCGAGTTGGAGGACTGTCCTGGAATTGCTTTATATGAACTTGAAGACAAAATGGAAGAAATTGCTTCTTGCTGGTGGTCTCTTAGTCAACTGTAGTTATTTATCGACTGCAAATTTTTTTACCCTGTCACCTGAACTATCTGCGTTGGAGGAACGTTGTTATCCTGTAGTTTTTGAACGAGTGTCTTTCGAGCACTGTGATTAGTTATCCGTTTGTCAAAGCCAATGCCAGTCACTTCTGCACAGTCTTTCATCAATGAATTAAGTTTGTTCACGCCCATCGGTTGAGGTTTGAACCATTTAGTTTCCGGCAGAGCTAGTTTGCTAGCGGTTGTGTAGTTAATCGAGAGGTAAAACGGAGCATTGTTAACTAAAGTCTTTTCTGACCGTCTACTTTTGTAAAACTTGTACAAAAACACAGGGTTTCGCTCGGGAGGAGCTGTAAGGTTCTCGTACATACGTGGTTTTACTGGTCTTGTGTTAACTGGATTGTCCCCAGGCCTAGTCTTTGTTTGCCTTTCAGTGCAATATTCAAGATATTCTTTACCACTAATGTCCGTTTTGAGAACGACATCTGCCCACTTCAAATCACGCTGTTCTTTGCCGCCGCGTAATCCGAAATGCAGACAATTATTAAACCAAAGTGCGTTGATTAGTGCTTGAGGGTTATTCATACCCATGGCTTCTCTTTCGTAAAGAATATCGATCTCTTCTTGCTTTAGAGAAGAGACTTCGAAAGGTTTACTTCCCTTGCCTTCGCGTTTAAGTTGTTTTTGTTTAGACTTGAGGGCTTCTCTTGTTCTGGCGAGGTTTTGTCCTGTTATAACAGATTCGCTGTTTCTTGAGGTAACGTTCAACAGAAGATAGAAATCCTCGAAGAGTTGTCGGCTCATATTCATCACCGTTCTTTTTTCTTACAGCCAACAGAAATTTGCTCAGAAAACAATCAAGTTCCGGAGGGGATAGTTGCTCCATTGTTATCGGTTGATCAACTCCACGTTCGTTCGCGATGAATGAATGAACAAGTGCAGTGTCTTGTAATGTTTTTCTCTTAGTATTTTGGTTTTCTTGGTCTTCAATAAAGGTTTCTACATCGTGGTCATTTAGCTGCAAGAATCTTTCAGCCATTTTAAACGTCTTGATGTGGTTGTCGTCGAAAAAGCCTGTTTTGCTCGCATATAGAAACGCCGGCAAAGGACCTTAAAACATGAAATCGACAAACTGTCGCCGGAAATTGACACGAATTCTGCCATCGGGTCTGATTGGTCAAATGGGATGGGATGGGATGTCAAACCCGGCTTTCACTGGATCGTTGAACCGGTATCTTTACATGTAAAAATATCATATTTTTGACGTGTGTTCCAATACGATTTATACTCCGAAAATTCTGTACCACACTAGAGTTTTTGAAATAAAAGACTTTTTAATGTTTTCACTATTCATACACACTACACCGAAAACTCTGTACCACACTAGAGTTTATGAAATAAAAGACTTTTTAATGTTTTCACTATTCATACACTTGAAGTTGTCTTAGGGCCGGTTTATATGATTCCGGCTTGCCGGGATCATATAAACAGGCCCTTGATCGCATTCCTCTTTAATCCCCTTAAAAAATCCCCATATAATCGCGGTGTTTTTTCACGCATCCGTGGCTCAGTGCTTTTAAGCGCTTTCAAACTACCACAGTAGGTTGTTTCAAAAGAATTTAAAGCCGGTTTCGGTTTTTTTTATACACTCTGTATAAGAGTCATGAATATCTTTTAATACCTTTGAACTCGGTTTTAGGAAGCAAATATGGAGTTGGTAATGCCCAGGGCAGCAAAAAGCTGATGGTTAACAAGGCAACATGAACGGTCCATAAATTTAAATGGGAAAAATGGGATTCACATTGTTGTCAAAATATTTTATCCTCATTCTCCAAATGTTTTGATCACGCGACTTTACAATTCATAAGGTCAGTTTTACTTGGACAAAACACGAACTTTGTTTCCGAGAAACTGGTGCACTTCCGCTTCCAAGTTTCTAGAAATGTGTTTACTAGCTAAAAAAATTTTAAACATCCAGCGTGCATGTTTGAGAGAAAAAAATGAGAAAAAAGGACACCATTGTAATCTTTGTGACGCTTAATTCAAGGATTATATGGCCCACTTAATATCAAATTGCTACTGAGACGTTTCTTTCCAAATGTAGTAATTAAAAGAAATCGTTTCCTATTTTGCATTTTTAAAGGCTGCACTACGAAGAACCATGGAGAAGCAGAATAAGACCACCAGGTTTTGCCTTATTTGCAACTATGTCAGCCGGTGAGGAATCAGTCATACAAATCATGAAAAATTTATAGTTTATTATATTACGATTTGCATGCTAACAGACTGTTACGGTTACATTTTAGTATAATCGAACCACTGACATCCAGATGTTCGAAGTTTCGATTTAAACCTCTTCTTGAGGAGATTCTTGTGAAAAAACTCAAAGAAATAAGTGTGCAAGAAGGTGTCCAATATGAAAATGAGGTAAGATACTTATGAATATTGTGCTGCACTCTCTTTTTTTTTAATACGTCCCCTCGAAGTACAGTTACAAGCATGTTGTGATAGAATATATCATTTGCTGTTGTCTGCTGAACACAAATCTTGTTCACGTGGAGCTTGGAGTGTCAGACGACCAGCGAACGTTTATCAAGCTCGTGATCTCCTGATCTGGTAATCTCGTAAGATTACGAGCTTGATAAACGTTCTCTGGTTCTCTGCATATCTTTTCTGTTTGCATTTTTGGTTTATTTACCGTTTGATGATGTCTTCGTCTATTTATTTTTGTTTGTTTGTTTGTTCATTGATTTATCCGTTTATTCATAAAGCACTTTACAAAGTCTGCAGGTTTTCTAGTCACTTTGGAATAATTTCGATAAATTCTAGTGTCACATTTCTTTCGTTTTAAAAATGAAATCCTGAGTTCAATCAAAACTTTCGTTCAATCGGAGTATATTTATGTTCCTTCTAGGTTATTGAAGAACTTGTGAAAGTATCAGAAGGAGACATGAGAAAGGTACTACAGCGACAATGTTTTGTTAACGTAGCTATCGTAACTGCCTCGGCATATATTATGGATGATTTGCCTACCCAACCTCACTGTGTCTGTCTCTGGTGGATAGTGAAGTTAAATACTTTACGATTCACCAGTTGTGGATGATGTTGCTTGACGGAACGAGTTAAGTTCCTGCGTTTTGCGTAACCGTAGACAGCAAACTCTTTTCTCTCAAATTAACTCTTTTCAATTAGGTTGTTGTTTTTAAGTAATTCTTACTTGATCAAGTACAAGAACTTCCCAAATAGTATGATGCAGCAAACTAACGTACAATGGTTGAATATCTTGTGGCCTATAATGACTTCTCACATTCAGGAAATTTTGAGCAAGCCGACCAATTATTCATCCTGCAAGTTCTGCGTTCCAAAGTAGAATACAAAAAACACTAATCCGTCCATATTCTGAATGCATTAGGCACCAAAAAGTCTGGGTTACCTCTCATTCATTGTATTCGTATCCAAATTTCCCCCAAGAACACATGCAAATGAGGATGTTGGATACTTTGACAAAGTGCGGGCTATGTCGCCATCGTAAAGCCAATTAAAGTAAAAGGTCAAAGTAAAATATGACCTAACAATGGGCACGTACCCCGAACCGTCGTGAAAGCATTTTTGGTGGTGCTACATCATAAATAAGAGGTAACCCGTTTCCAACTCAAGCTAAACTAAAGTTGTAGTGTTTTACATCTGACATTGTACGTGGCATCGTTTGTTTGTTTTCTTTCTCTCGGTGTGTAGTCACGGCTGATTCGATTGCATGCAATTCTAACTTGAGTGAGATGCTTCTCATTTTTTGTCGTGAAGCAGAAAAAAGAGCAGCTAATGCTACCAGGAAAGCATTGATAAACCGGAAACCACTTTGAATTTTTTCACTCAAGGCAACTTTACTTAAGCTCACTTAACCTTAGCTTCACTCCCGGTCATTTAAAATTAAGTAAATGCTTAAATGCTCACCCACTCAGCCTAAAGCAGATTGTCTGCTCGGACCTCGATTAGATCCTTGTTTCGTGAACATTGGAACAAATTCGGGAAAGGTGAATAGAATTTGGTTTGACGTCAGTTGTAGTAGTTTTAGTGGAAATTATTTTGACTGAGGTATTTTAGAGGCTAATGAGACTTATAACAACAAAGAAAGTTCAGGCATGCAAACTTGGTTTTTCTGTAATAGTACTTGCGTTTTAAATTATGATAAGCTTAATCTTTTTGATCTTATTTAAATCTAGGCCATCACCTACCTCCAAAGTGCTTACAGATTGAAAGGAGAAGATGAAATCACAAAACAAGATATTCTAGAGATTTCTGGGGTAAAAAAAATAGTAAAGCTCTCGTACCTTTCGAAATTTTGTTAGGTATATTCTGTGTATAAAATTGACTTAGATGTTCGTAGTACATAATTCTTTGTATACACGAAGTGCATGTGGAGATAACAAACTGCTCTACCATTCCTCTTCAATGAAACTATTTGGCGAAAAACTGCTAGAAACGTAAAGTGAGTTGACACAATGAAATATAATTTGTCATTTATATTTTGTCATTTTGTCATTGACACCAATTCCGAGTTTTCAAGATACTATTATTCTGGTGAGGTTATATATTTTTTTAAATTGTCGACTGGCATTGGGTTTTTTTATGACATACAAGGATTGAAGCTTTCAGCGGCAAGAGCGTATGCAGGTTTGGTTCGTTTGGCAAATTTAAAAATTTCCAAGTATCTGAAGCGCTACTTTTTCATTCGTTTTAAGCAAAATTTGAGGTGAAAGACCAGAAACTTAAGCTTTAGAATTTGTCTTTCTTTCACATCTTACGGAATACTAAGTCCCTTCAAAAAAATTTTAACGGGAAGCCGAAGCCTCATCCCGTCAAACAATCTAGAGTGCACAATACAGTATTACAAAACTTGAATATGGAATGTTGATTTTGTTTTGTTTTCCATTCTGTTTACACCAGGACTTGCATGTGGATTTGTTTGCCATAAATCGAAATAATAATAATGAACTTTCATTACGACGTTCGGCTTAATTAGACATACAGTGGCATTACAATATAAAAAGTTAGTTATGACGAAATTATAAATAGTTAAAAGTCTCAGCTAGAAAGTTATATAATACAAGAGATGTAGCTAGATCACCAACAACCAGACATACAGCTCTAGGTACAAAGTATTGCTTATGGCGTTCTGTATACGAGTTAGGAATTCTTGGTAACTCTTCACGCTATTATCTAAAACTATAGTTATGTACAGGCACTTCAGAACTAATAAAATTACTATTTGCTATGCGTTCTCTTCTTATATTCAGTGGTTCAAGTGTGCTTCTAGGAAGACCAATAATATCTAAACATCAATTTTGCACCTTCTGAATTTCTTCTGCCAAGTACTTAGGAATTACTTCCCGTATTGCCATAGGCGTAGAAAAGGATTGAAAGTTGAGGGGCTGAAGTCGACGTGTAGGAAATCAGTGACCATATTTTTATAGCGGGGTTTGGGTCCTCTTCCAGACCTTTCTTAAATCAAGAATCTCGGAAACAAAATTGCAGCAATTTGAGCAAACATTATTTAACTGTACATAAAAATTTTAATTAGTAAGAACCAAAGAACGACTGACGGCGCTCCTTGCAAGCTGTAAATTCTCGTGCAATCTTAATAAGATTGAGATTTATTGTAGGGGCTAAGCCCCCCATTTAAAATTTCGGGAAGCTCAAGCCCCAGCCCCCCCGCTTCCTACACCTCTGCATATTGCTGTAGCATACTCCAAGACTGGTCTAATTTTGGAGCAGTAGATCTTCAGTCCGACTTCCTTCGAAAGATGGGCTTTACGGCATTCCCTGACTTGATAAATCAACTTGCTTGCTTTCTGGATTATATAAGACACTCGAGTATTCCACTTTAAATTGTACCCATACGCTCAAAAGTTTGAATTCTTTGACTCTTTCAAGAAACGTTCCGGCATTGGATGTTGGAGGAGGAGCTGGACGCGACCTATTAAGACATCTACATTTCTTTTGTTTTCTTAACGTTCAAATGCATTTTGTTATCCATGGCCCAATCATCCAGGTGGCACATGGTCTCTTGCATACGGCTGCCTGATCTGGAGATAATTTCGTACTGCATATAGTCATCTGCATATTTACAAGTACTTACCACCAGATCCTCAGGTACACGTAGTTCCAGGTCATTAACGTACACAGTAAATAGTGTTGGAGAAATAACTTTCCCTTGTGGTACCCCTGCAATTACATACCCCACTTTAGAAGTCACTCCGGGGAGCTTAATCTGCAACGTTCTATTCGATAGCATACTCGGAGTCCATAACCAAAAGCTTCGGTTAACATTCAATTTAGCCAGCTTGGCCAACAAAATACCATGGTTGACGAGGTCAAATGCCTTCCGAAAGTCCACAAGGACAATATGTACCCCCTTGATTAGTACAATTAAACTAGTCTTGAGTTATACTTGCCAGAGCCGTCACAGTAGATCTTTCCTGTGTAAAATTAATGTTGTGAGGGTTGTATTTCCAGCATATTCCTATTAAGGAGAATTTGGGTTTTCTCTAGTACTTAAGCCGTTTGAGGCATGACAGAAATTTAACGAAAGTCGTTAATGTTCGGCGGATTTTTAACTTTAGGAATCGGACTAATCAAAATATATACCAAGGAAACTTATAGTTTTTTTCACAAGACTTAGAAATTTGTTGATCAGATTTTATTTTTCTCCAATTAGCTTTATCAAAGAAGGCTTGTCGAGGAGCTGATTATCTTCATTGACTCTAGTGTAGGATCTGTACAGTATATTCTTTTCTAGTTTTCAATACCAGAACGATAGAGTTTGTTTTTTAAAAATATGTTAACTTTGTAATGAGCATAGTCTGCCTTTTACAATTTTCGACAAAAGGCATGGCACTCTTCTATTTACAAGCTAAACTGCTTTCATACTTCTCAATGCGATAGTTAGGCATGTATTTTCCTTTTTCAACCTCCTTTTGCTTATATGCCTTTTTCTTCGTAGAGTATAATTTTTATTCGTTGATACCAATTTAATATTGATTATTACTCAAAAACCTCAGGATAAAATTCTTAACTATTAAGACAGCTTTTTAAGACATCTCAAGCATTTTATCATATCTCGTGTTATGAGGAAAGTTTAAAATTTCCGTAGTTCTTAATGATTTTTTGGGTGATTTGTTGAATTGGTACTTTTGCATACTCGTGTTAGATATACATAATTCTTCTGGAAAATCGAATTTTAATTAGCTGAAGTGTGAATTAATGGTTAACATTGAAATTGAACCATCCATTGCCTAGTCTTTGCTGTGGATCCGGTCTATTTTGCCTTCTCATAAAAAAACTTAAAGTGGCTATTGTGAGTTACTCATCCTGTTTCTGCTGTTTATTCCAGATTGTTCCGAACAACGTTGTTGACTCTCTTTTGGAGGTTTCCCATTCTAATTCTTATGAAAAGTTAGATTCGGCTGTGAAAGTAAGCCATTGCTTTATTCTTTGTTACTTAGATAAGTAATGTATTAAGCTGTCTAAAGTAGGTAATTTAAGTAGTAAGAATTAAGTAATACAGCTGCATCGATTCTCATATAACTGTGATATCTGTGATAATCAGATTTTGATTTATAAGAAATAAAACACACTACAGCTGATTTGGTGCCTGCTAAGACAATAAAACAGTCATTTTTAAGGTTTGTCACAATAAATATCGAACAATTTTGGCGGATCAAGGGAGGGGCCCTCAAGCTTAAAGTAAACCGGACAGTGGCTTAAAAATACTTAATGAATGCAGTTTTTCTAAACTGTTAGACTTGACTGAATTTCTTCTTTAACTTAGTGTGAATATCTTGTCATTTCCTACACGAATTACACGCCACAAAACGTTGTTTTGACTCGTAACTTTAATCAGCAAAGCAAAAGAAAGGTAAATAACGGTTCCGGGCACAAATCGTGGAAGTCTTACATACTAAATCACAATCCCTTCGTAAACAAAGTGTCTTCTTCACTTTCTGGAGATTCTACCTTGAGGTCGGTCACGTGGTTCTTAATGTCGAAAGACACGCGCGCGTGTCAAGCAAATAACAGTTACACTTAGCTTCTACTCGTTTGCGGTTGTACCCGAAATTAACTTCCTCTGATAATGACTTAGTAAGAAGTTCGTTTAACTTTAACATCACTCTTTCGGTGTTCGCCAAAACGTAAATTTATAATACTCATCTCTGAGAACTTACATTCCTAATTACTTGTACTACTTACAATATGAGGGGGCGAATGGTTGTGTCCGATACAACACCGTTGCGGATATTGTAAAATACAGATGATACGAATACATATATAGACATTCATGTTCATCGAAAATGCTCAAGATGCCAACAATTTTAGCCAAGGAAAAACCTGTAAATTAGAGTTTGTATCACAAGTACAACACATGTGTTATATCACATTTACAACTATTCACTAAGTTTTAATTCATTTGTATTTTCTCCATGAGTTGTTAATGAATAGTGTGAGCATTTATACGATACTGTTTCGAAACTGAGAATCGAATGCCCGAAATAAGTTACAAACTAGGCGGCTAACATCTTGATAAATCTTCTATGGGGGTTTGGGCTTCCATGGAAAATTTAAATTTAATTTTAACCCAAAATTTAATCTAAAATCAACGTAAAATTGACTCTTTGTATGTTATGCATAGTTAAAGCAATCTGCTAAAAATAACAAAATCTACCTAAAAATTAATAGGTGAAATGAAGCACGAGCCCGTACATTAGTGTGTACTTCAAATGGATCCCCTGAAATTATGTATTGAAGTCTTTAGGTTAATAAATATCTTCCGTTAACAAGCAATCATTGTTGACTTTTGTCAAGAATATTATTTTGGAAGGTTATCCAGGAACTCAAGTTATTAGCCAGGTAACTGTACAAACCATGTATGTTTTTGCATTTTGTTAACCTTGAATAGACTAAACTGGATGATAAATAATAGATAAAGTATGAGCAAAATACGAACTATTTTTCAATTTGGAGTGATTTTAATTTAGTAAATTGAGGAAGAAGTTTATGTAAGTCAAGGCGAAATCTCTTGCCGATTTACAGATATTGATTAAACATTCATTTCTTTTTCAAATTTCCTCATGAATTATTAATGAGTTTGATAAGTGAATGCTAGTGGATTACAAAAGGCAGAGAATGTTATACCTTCTTAATGAATTTCTGTTATTTTAACTCGAATGTAGAATACAAAGGCGATTTTCATTCGAGTTATTTGTTTCATTTGTACAATTCAAAGTTGTTATAAATAATAAAAATTAATTTGCAATAGCAGAAAATACATTTCTGATTTCATCCTAACTCGAATTATTGGAACATAAAGAATTCTGCACAGAACGTTCGTTGTTGTAACGGTATTCTTGTCGCTTCGAGGGTTAATTTGGAAAGAACAATTTTGACGTTTACAGTGTTTGGGAAATTCAAAATATCTTACTCCTGTGTACCTTTCGTATGCATCAGACATGGTACTCTGGCTTAAAAGTTTTAAACGTGGCTTACAAAACTACCGTTCATGACCCAACATTTCAACACTCCTGTCTAGTGTCTTCAACAGGTGATTGATCTGAACATGAGGTCACTATTGGTATCCTTAGAGAACTATTGTTGACGTTTTGTATTAGTAAAATGCAAATAGACATCCGCGATTCAATGGAGCGGGGGCGCTACTGATATGCCAATCGATGCGTGGTAATAATTTTTGAAATTTCCGTCGCAATCGTGCGATTGGTTAGACACACGTGGTCTGAAAAAGCAGAATTTTCTCTTTTTTTTTGAGAAGAAAACTGCACTTTAGTGCTCTTTTAAGCGCGTTCCAAACTGACGTTTAGTCTGGGCGATGTCCTCCTGATCACAGTCTTTACACGGAATGGACTACACGTCAAATTACACGTCAAGAATGGCTTTTGGGCGACTTTTACGTTGAAACTACGTAAGATTATTTCAATAGGTTCCGTGCTTCCTTGAATATACGGAACAATCGATGATGGGTTTTGCGATCGTTACGTATATTCAAGCAATCACGGAACCGATTAAAAGAATCTTACGTAGTTTCAACGCAAAAGTCGCCTAAAAGCCATTCTTGACGTTGGAACACATATTTGCAAAGCCTTAGGATCGTGTTGCGAAGGATCAGAGAAAAGACGTGATTTATTCCATTCCGTGTAACTACTGTGATCAGGAGTACATTGGCCAGACTAAACGTCAGTCTGGAACGCGCTTAAAAGAGCACCGAATGGCAGTTTTCTTCTCATAAAAAAGCAAATTCTGCTTTGTCGGAGCACGAGTGTCCAATCAACACGATTGAGTGAAAAAAATCCAAAATTATTACCACCAGACCACATTACCATCAAAGACATTGACTGGAGCGTTGGCATATTAATAGCGCCCCCGCTCCATTGAATCGCGATGACGGTGGTTTATTACCGGATGCCTATTCGCATCTCATTAATAGATAACGTCATCAATGCTCTTTAAGGATATAAACAGAGACCGCATGTTCAGATCAATCACCCCTGATGAAGACACTAGACACTAATGTTGTAAGCTATATTTCAGACTTTGTAAGCCAGAGTAATGTTAAACCATGGCTTATTATTCGCCTGGCTGCGTTGGGAATTTGTTCACATTTCTTATGTATATTTATTATTTATTGTACCATTTTTGGTACGTCTAGATTCATGACCGTGTCATAGAGATGGAAAGTATTACTGATAAACAAAAGTCAGTAATTACAGAAAGGATAGGGGTACGTTATTGCATGGATGATTCGTTTACATACAAAACGCTTGTTTTTAGTATTTCTTTGCTTATCATATTCTTATTGAAGTTTACCCGGATTTATCCGGATCTCTCTCTCTCCCCGTCTCCCTCTCTTTCTCGCCTTCTCCTTTCCTAAACGATCCCCATACCTACCTTCTCCCTGACCTGTGCTTCTTCTCACTAAAATTAAAATGTCCTGAACACTTAAAGAATTTAAATTAAACTTACTGAAAGCTAACATTATAGGCAATTTAAACTAACGTTACTTGACCAGGCTATTAAAAATTCAATTTCAAACATACTTTAAATTTTCCTTCATTTTTCTTTTTTCTTCCCTTCTCTATTCTTCCAACTGTTTTGCTTTGCTTTGCTTTGCAATTCTTTCCCCTGCATTTTTTAATTTTCTTTCCATTCCTTTCCGATTGCCTTTCCGTTCCTGTCCTTTTTTCTTCCTTCTTTTCCTTTCACCCAGTTTCCTTCTCTTTTCTCTCGTTTTTCGCTGCGTCCTTTACACTTTTATTTTATTTTATTTTTCTTTAATCTTGTCTTTCTCACTTCTTCCATAGTGATCTCTTCTACATTTGGTTTGATCTAGATCGTGGACAAGTGCTTATCTGACGGAGCTGATGAATATCTTCAGATTTTGGATTTGTGTTCCGTTATGATGACGCAGTTTTGTCTTGCAGCATCGACATAGCAGTAAATAAGAAACATACATAATTACTATCTACTTAAATTGCCTGTATACATTTATTGTAAGGAACGTCTGGGCGTCTCTTGTAGTAAAATATGATATTATATTTTAAAGCAGCATAGTCTATGGCGAATAGACGAGGCACAAACGTAAGGCTTGCACACACACGACGCTGTAACTGTACGTCGTGACGCGTGGAAATTAGCGCCATATTTCAATGATATCGTTAAAGCTGAACTCGTCCACGTTGCATACTTTGCACGACGACTCCAATGTGAACGACAATATTAAAATAATATGGAGCTATTTTGCAAGTGTTACGGTGTACCGTTACGGCGTCACGTTACGCGTCCAATGTGTACAAGCCCTAAGGGTGTACAAGAATTGCACCAATGGCAAGGGTTTATGTTAAGCTCGTACCCTGGGTATGAGCTTAGGGTTTACGTTTGCGATCAAGCCCTCCCGCTGCACTTACATTACGAGAGTTTAAGGCACGTTCCTTGGTGGGGCGCAACCCAGTCTCTTCCTCAAATTCACTGTATTCACTAATTGTGATATGCATCCCAATTTGACTATGAGTCAATATCAACAGAGTGAAATTCAGTGGGGCATGATAGAGGTAACGCTTATTCTAACCCTGACCCCAGCCCCCTCCGCAAACAACTCTAAGTCTCCTCAAAAAACATTCTCATCAAAAACACTTGGGAAAGAAAATGCGGGGGTGTACGAGAGGGAGACTAGGAACGAAAACCACCTGAAGTTATATCTCTATTTTCCCTCGCCACAGGAGCCCGAGATTTGCGGAATCCCTAGATTCTTGACACAGAAACTGGAGTTTCCGTTTTCTGTCAATACCAGAGGTGCCTGCGGGGGACTGGAGGCTACCATAACCTCGCCCGAAAACCAAATTATTTTTAGTAGACCGTACAAACGGTCTACTAAAACAAACATGGTTTTTTTCTCGCAAAGCACGTTTTTTTATTAGTCTAATGTGTTCTCGGCCGAAACTAATGATAAATCCATTCAATTTAACGAAAAGTCGATTAAAATTTGCCTGCTGGAATACCCCAAATTAACCTCGTAGCAAGGTAACCAACTTACACTATTAAGTTTTGGATTAACTGAAGTAAATTGAGCAGCTCATTTTAACAGTGTAAGTATTCTGTTTATTGGGCTAACTTGACTGGAAAAATTCCTATACAGTGTGTAAATTCACCATGAACCTTTTCAGTGCTGATGGCGAGGCCATATAGCAATAATTGGCTCATGTGTAGTCGTACAAAAGTAAAATGTTTTTACTGCCAAGGGGAAAGTTAAACGTTGAAATATTGCCAGTAAAAGTTAAAGTAAACGCTGCTAAGCCCAATGTCAATCCAAACGAGTGGAGAACTTGAAGAAAATGATGTATTAAGGGAATCAGGAGGTGAACACTAAGGGATAGACCAGTAGAAAAGTGATGAGAAGAGTGACATTTTGTTATGCTCGCAATTTATTTTGGGGATGGTCAGCAGTGCTGGAATCTTTTGTCTAGATATGATGCCTTGTAGAACTTTTTCACGAGTTAGTAAATTGCTCTGAGAGCTGTTTCTGTGCATGCTGGGTTTTTTTTTTGTAACCTTCTTACATGCTTCTTTTTCTGTTATTTAAATGGGGGTTCTTTCGCTTCCCCAAAGCCATCGCTTTTCTAATGGTCCCTCCCTACCAGAATTTAAGGCCAGCTAGTCTTGCATCCAAACTTCAAAGAAACATCACCAGACAACAGATTTCTCACTAAACTGCTCAAGTAAATCTTAACAATGAAGGCATACACGCTCTCTTAATTTAAAAAATTAAAAATATCAATTATTGAAGTTATTTTTTGTTTCAATCTAAATCATTTTTGGCGGGAAAAGCTGCTTTTACTCAAAAATCGATCGAAACGTAAATCTTCTTAGATTGATCTTTTTAACTTTTCACTTTGCTAAAAGATTGATTACCAATCTTGAACGTTTAGTCGCTAATATCAAACCAAGAATGACTGGATCGAGTAAGGGACAAACAGTTTGAAATTTCAATTGTTCGAATTAAGAGAGCGAAGGAATGTTATGAAGTTGTTATGAACAGCCTTCACTTCTCATAGCAAATACAGTGATGAAGAAGGACGTACAGTTAAGAGGGTCTCAAGTAGTACGGTGTAATCCTTGGGTTGTCAAATTATTTTTTTTGTTAAAATATAATACATAGGAAGAAACATGTATTTCTAGACTTGAACTTGTCAAACCAGCAGACAATCGGTAGAAATGAGAGGAGATAAAGTTTTACCCCACCTTGAAGGCGGTAGAAATCACATTGATTCACATCTTCCAATTTAAATGTCATTTGAGGGTACAACTTGTATTTTTAGTTTTAAGGAATCAGTATCGAGCCACTTTAACTATAGGTGGTGATATGTCTTGTTTTACCGAATATGCAGGCTTGGAACGACCATCACCTATTCAACGTGGTCGTCAGATCGGTTGGAAAAATTGCCGCTATATTCGATTTACTTTCAGGTACAGAGTGGAAACCGGTCAAGACTTTGAACGCCGCGATAACACCCGCTATCGTTTACACGCAGTTTTTTCGTCAGTTGAAATCCAATTCCTTAGTTTGATACGCGTTACTATACCGATACGGAATATTGATGCAAAAGACGAAAAACAATTATTTTCTTCTCCAAAAATTTCTTTGTTACAAATCGGCATGTAATGAAAGCTCGTTTTGAATTTCATACAAAAGGGCTAGGGAATTGCCGAAAATTTAAGGTCGTAAACCTGACATTTCAATACAACAAACAGTCTGCTCTAAGTGTCTCTTTTTTAGTACCTTAAATTTAGGCAGTTCCCAGACCATTTGGCTTAACACACGTCATTCTAAGACATCCATACGCAGCACGCTTTACCCGCTTTAGCCCTCCTAAATGTCAATCTTATATCCTCTCAAGCATTTAGATTTTATAGATAATGTACGTTAGCAAAAACTCTTGGTCTTCCCCTAATGAATACTTGAGTTTACTTGAAACGTAGGGAGTGTTAATCCTTTACTTCGCACTTTTTTAGAATGTCTTCCATAGGCCTGTAAAATCTTTAGAAAACAGAATTTTGAAAATCTGTGAGCTGATCGGTACCTAAGTCTAAGAAAACTGTTCCTACCTTCTTATGGAAATTTCCCGCCGTCTTTGAAGACAAAGAGAAAGAAAGTAAAGTATCTTTTCAAGATTTTGATCAAACGAATCTTGTTTCTTGTTTTATTTATTTTTTCTTGAAGTTATTTTAAAAACGTTTTAAGAGTGTTCCCATACATTATAGAAACAGTCGTGAAGAGAACTCAAAATAGCGTGGAAACACGCCCTACGACGGACTCGCTGATATTTTTCTTTCCTGGCACGAACGTACGTGGCTTGTTAATCCTCCCTTTCTTTCATCCCATTTATTACCGCAGATATGTTGATGATTGTTTTTTGCTTTTTCGTTCTCCTGACGATGTAACACCTTTTCCCAATTACTTAAATAGCCAACATCCCAATATTTCTTTTCTATAATTTCTTGACATTTTAGTTACTCAAAGGAATGGCTCATTGTACACTTCGGTCTTTCTAAAATTTTCCTCTACTGGACTATACACAAATTTTGGTAGTTTTATTCCCTTTGCCTTTATCATCAGTTAGATCAATTTTAGTTCTCATCTTGATTGTTTTAAAGAAAGGATTTTACTAAGTGGTCCTGAAAAGTTTTTAGCTGCATTCGTTCATTTTTTGATAAAATCCTTTCAACATTTCCTAAAATTACTCTTGCTTCTAAGAAAGTAACTTATCTTTGCCTACCATATACAGGATAACATAGCCTTCAAGTTCCCACACAGATTCGCAAGCTGCGCTCTGGTGCCTTTCCTCACATTAACATTCGTTTTGTCACCCGTCTCTGCCTTCTATTTGCCCACATTTTTCGGTTTCAGTACAAAATCCCAAAGAGGCTGAGATCACCTCTTGTCGTTTAAGTGTCAAAGATATAGTTCATTATACATCGGCCAAACTTGCCAAACCTTGTACACAGGAATCCCATACCGCTTGGGTATTTCCGCTCTTAAGCTTATTGGAAAAAATCGTGTCAATCCCTCTCCTGCCAGTGCTGTCTCACTACTGTGATACAGAACACCCTATTTCACTCAATGACTGTTAATTTGTCATCATCTCCCTTTACTTCTGTCTCTGAACTTCTTATCAGGAGAAGTATTTTAATTCGCCAATTTATTCCATTCCTTAATGCTAACACTGGATTTCTGGATTTTTCCACTAACTCTCTTTTAATCTTACATCTCTCAGCTTTCTGCTTTTTATTTTGTCTTATTCGTTAATAAATTCTGTCACTTTACCTCTTCCTCTCACACGCTAATATCCTGTATATGTCACATTACATGGACCGTTGTAATCTTATCTCATATCTGTAAACTTAACTCATTATTCCTTCTTTGATGATGTTGTGCGTCGCAACAAAACGTTAGAAATATTAAAGCTTTTTAAAAATGTTTATTCTTTTAGCATGAGTCTGCTATTTATCCTTCCTCTACGGACTCGTGTTCTTACTTCAAAATCTTGTTCTCCCAATCTTCCACTCGCGTTTCTATAACTGTATGAAAACACGAAAAATGTTTTCTATTTCTTATATATTATATATGTAGTTATGTATACACACAGAAACATAATTACACCAGGTGAACGTATTAAAGTGCTCGATACCAAAACTAGGTAGAGCGAATTACATATAATGCTAGTTCAACCTAAGCTTCTCTAGAATTTCATGTATTTATTTATTTATTTATTTATTTATTTATTTATTTATTTATTTATTTATTCTCAATTCTCAATTCTCAAAACAATCACAACGTTTTTTACGTTTTTTAGTTTTTTTCTTTAAGTTTCGGAAGTTCGTCCTCCATCATGTTAGATGTAAATGTTAATTTGATTGCGGGCTTCAGTGTCTTCACGTCAACTTTGTATACGCAAGTAGCTTATTTAAATTTAAATGCGAGACACGTGAAAGATGTTAGATTGTATATTTACAATTACTCGTATAAATAAGTATTAAGAATTGAGAATAAATAAATAAAAAGAATAAAAGGAATGAGATAAAATTAAGAATTAAAAAAGAGAATGAAGGGCTAAAATAAATTTATTTTTAAAAATGTTATGTTCATTATATGATCTTTTTGTTTATTAAGTTCTCACAGAGCGGTTTTTTTAGCCGGATGTAGCAGCCCTCTATAAGTTTTAGTTGGTGTTTCGTAGCAGCAGTACCCAGTACTTCAAAACAGTCCGGTTTGGGAGATTCTTCACATGCTGACTTTCTCAAGACTACACTAACCTGGACGATCAACTTCCACAAATATGCCACGATTCTCCCAGGTTCAAACCATTTACTTTATGTTGATATATGTTTGAGTTTCTGTGCAAATGTAGAAGCTCGCGTTTTACAATTTTAAGATATCGGTGTGTTTCTCCAATATAACGCGAATTACTTCCCGCACCAGTAAAACGACAGATTACATGAGACCTCATCAACATTTTCGCAGTAGTACTTGATCTTATTCTGGATTATAATGGGAATATTGACCGATGAAAAGGAGTTTGAAATATCTGGTCATTGTAGTTGATGGGTCTTGTGTCAAACAGTTCGATGTCGTTAGTTTGATTTAAGTAAATATTTTTAACTTTGGTGAATAGCTTTCTGGGGAATTGATTTTATACTAAAGTGGTTTCCAGTTCTAGGACATCACTGTCGAATCCGGTTGTGTTGTTAATCTTATATATCCTGTATACCAGTGTTTTGACGAGAGCAATTTTATTATAAGAGAACGGGGTGAAACTCAAAAAATTCATTAGCAGACCAGTATAAGTTTCGTTATGAAAGGTGGAGATGATACAAGTAAAATTTTTACTATTTGAAATGAAAGCATCGAGAAACTGGAGTCGGCCTTCTTGTTCCTTTTCCGCAGAGAAAGAAATGTTTGGATGACAAGTGTTAAGATAATGAAAAAAGTGTTTGGCTTATCTACATAATGCCTGTAGTTGACTGATGATGCTAGCTACCCGTGCAATCTTTTAATTACTGGAAATTCCATGACATTTAAAAACGGAAAGGTATGGGAGATCAAATCCGCAATGAATTGCAAATCAACAAACATCTTTTACGTGATAGTTTTCCCCAACTGTTCCAGCTTCTACGTCGGGCAAACAGAGTACTTACGCAAAACAGTACTTCATAGCACTTCACGAAGAATACAGACACTTAGCCGCAAGCCAGAATCTAGCGAAATGCAACAACGGTTATTCCAAGATAATGTCTGTTTTGCCAATGTAGGCTCAGCTACAAAAATCCTGGAAAATGCTCTAAACATCTATCTGGATAATCCAGAAAATTCCTCTAAAAATCTTAACTTATTTCTACAATTCCGAAAATTTCTCTAAAATTCCCCATCTAAAAATCTTCAAATTGTCTAAAAATCTTCAGATCTTCTAAATATCCCCAAACAATCCTAATTTTTGTAGATAAACCTATACCAATGCAAAAGCCCAAACCATCTTTTGAGAGAAACGAAAAGAACGAGAAATTGTAATTTTTCTCCCACCAAACTTGAATGCGTACAACTAGATTTTTAGGTGGCGATGATTTTATACCTTAAAATATTTAGGTTAATAACGACATAATCATAGATGTTTTTAACTTTAGCATAATAATATAACCGCTTTTAAGATTAGCATAATGGCAAGACATTATCATAGCAATTCAATGACATCATGCATGATTTAAACACCTGTAAATATTAACAGGAAAATCACTCAGATAACATATTGCACCTGAAGAACTTAAATAAAGTGACAACGTTTGTGCGAAAAACTGAAATGAGTGGTTAAAATATATAGATTTTCTACTCTTGTCTAAACAAAAATATTTTACTTTAGATTTTTACTTGTGCTTTATTTGTAAACCTTTTAATAGATATATATATATACATACACACTGGATCCAGAAAAGTTTAATCTAAATAACATATGAATATAGCTCAATGGTTAGAGCATCTCACCGGCGATCAGAAGGTTACGCGTTCGATTCCCGTTAGGGACTCAAAAAGTTTTTCTGAGTAGACTAGCTTGAGCATGCGTATAACAACATCATATAACAACCAAACTACCACATTTTCATAATATCATTGATTATCATATAAACGACATATCGAGACTTGCAGACTGTGGCAGTACATATGTCCACCATCTATACGAACTAGTACATAAATGTAACCTTCGCTCACCATCTGAGTTTATGTAGCTCAATGGTTAGAGCATCTCACCGGAGATCAGAAGGTTACGCGTTCGATTCCAGTCAGGGACTTGGGAAGTTTTTCTGAGTAGGCTAGCTTGAGCATGCGTATAACAACATCATATGCATCTGTCGTCCATTACTCTCACTTGTGAAACAAGATACAAGGCCCAATTTTGTCCAGATGGTCAAATATTGACAGAAACAGGTGTACTAAGAGATGCTAGGACTATTTCTATTTATGTATATCTTGTCGTATAACATATCTTCATTTTATAATTTGCGAATACGTGTATGTATATGTATATATATATATATATATATATATATATATATATATAACACAAGATGAGAAACACTAGTTACTTCATCGAGATTTTATTTAC
>JBAHVQ010000223.1:666963-684114 GCA_036872915.1 Nanipora kamurai
CACCGGTCATCAGAAGGTTGCGGGTTCGATTCCCGTCTAGAGCTCAGAAATCGTTTTTCTGAGAGAACGAGCTTGACAAACGTCCTCCAGTCGTCTGATATTTACCAAGCTCCCATATGAACAAACTTTCTGTACCGGATTAAGATATCTTTTATGCCACTTACGCTTTCTCTGCCTATGAAAAAAATATGGTTAATTTTCCTGACACAAATTATTTATTTACAATTTTTTGCCGGTGAAAAATGCACGCTCTTATCGACTTGTCTCCTTAAGTTCCTTTATAACTCTACAGCTGTTTCAACCTTTTTTCTTACCTCAAACAGCCGAATCCCAATTGTAAAATATAATTATAAAATAACCATTAAAAAAAAACCTGAAAAGTCAGGTTCTAATTATGCGTTTAACATTGCGTATCGTGAACTGTCCAAAGTCGGCAAATTATCGATTAAAATTGACCAAACTTCAAAAAAATTTTTTCCAGAATAAATTAAAGTAGATTAAAATCAAATTGGAACAGCTGTAATTGTTACAGACATATTATTTTGACTTTTAATAATTAGATCTAATATTGAAGAAAGCTGTTTAATATTTTTAATTCTTAAATACCAGTCACATTATCTTGAACTATCGGTGATGAAAACTTACCCGGTGAAATCTTGGTTTCTTTTCGTTCTGCAACTGATGTTTGTTTTACATTGAAGCATATCGTGCAGACCCCAGGCAATCGCATAAACAGAATCCATGACAAAACTGACTTGAGAAGAGTGCCAAGGCAGGCAGGTGTCTCTTGGCATATGACTCATCTCCGGCAGCGTATGAAATTCATTAAACCATTCCCTTTTAAAGTCAGAAAAATTCTCAAATAAACCAAGGTTGCGATGAGTGTTGTCGAGAAAGTTGGCAAATTCCTGAATATATACATGATGAGGAATAATGCTAATGGCATATTTTAACTCGTTGGTCACGTTGCTTGTCTGTCCAGTCCATAGATCATCAGATAACCAGATATATTGCTTAAGATTCTGCCCTTCTTTTCCAGTTTTCAAAAAGCTACTGAAATCTTCGTGAGCAGCAAAAACTACGACAACTTTTGTTTTGCCCAATTCTTTCTCCATTTTCTTCCAAATTCTCCTTTCTTCCCTTGTGTCACCTGCGCTAAATGCTTCATCAACGGCAATGCAAATTTTCCTTCTTTCCTTTCTTAACCTATTCCGAAAAGCATCTGCTGCAAAGCGGCCGTATTCGCTGTCGGAATGGAGAAGGACTATGTAATTCCACTGAAACTTCATTAAAAAATCGACTGTTGCTTGCGCAATGAATGTGTCTGAAGGAATGGTTCTCAAGAAATATTTCATTCCAGTCAAAGATGGACTTGTAGAACCGTAGCTTATGACAGGGATGTGAAATAAGCCAGCGAGATTTGTCACAGCTCTTGAAATATCGCTGTCACGTTCACCCACAATCGCTAAAACAGGACGATCTTCAATGGACTGGTTGACTGAGCATCCTTGCTCGGACCGAAATTTTGTGATTGCATGATTTAAAGTTCTTTCTGTGGCTACCTCTATTGAGCTACATGTATCGTCTAGTTTGACTCTAAGAGTTATGCCTGGTAAGATACTAGGGTTTTCATTGATTTTATTAACAGCAAAAAGCATAGCATTCACTTCTTCATAACCATCTAATCTAACATTTCCACACAGTGTCGACTGATTCTTTCGTCGTTCACCATGGAGTGAGAACAAGCCTCCAATTACAACTTCGTCGTAGTTTCCTGCAGTTAAGTTGGCCTTGCTGAATATTGAATTTTGTGAAATTTTCACCAGGATCACGACGAAGACAGGTAGTAGGATAACTTTTAAATTCATTGCGTAAGATTTTCCTTTAATCTGTCCTGTAGCCTGCCCTTATTTTCTACTAAGAAAAACCTTTGAAATTTCTCCTGTGTACATAGGCATCTTCACATATCATCTGTTTATCAAAACTGGCGAAATCATTTATCCAAGTAAACAAATTGAATCTGTTAATTATAAACTAGCGTGCATGAAGAAATCATGTGACCTCAACTCAGAGATGGACTCCTAAATCAAAAAACCCCATACAGGGTAATCATTTAAGTAAAATCCTGCGGTCAGAGGCGTCGTGACCGGGGGAACCAGGGGCCATGGCCCCCTAACGTTGAAGCTCGTCGAAAGTGTAGAAATGCTTTATTTTTCGGAATTTGAGATCGTAAACGGTAAACAACAAAATAAATCAATCAAGCAGATATTTTACTTATAGACAGCAAAATGTATGTATATATATCATTCTGGATGTAAGATACAATATCTTGCCCACGTTTCATTACTTGTTCGAACAACCATAGTCAAAGGTTTGTAGATCCTCGAGAATTTTGCTTGCAAAGATGTATCGTCATTTCTAAAGCTATGTTTTTCTCTGAAATTTATTATATTGATTCTTACTTCACATTTCATAAGAGTGTTCTTATATTAATCAATTAATAAAGGAAGAAACAAACTCCGAACAATAGCGTCATCTTGGTAACTCAAGATATGAGCTAAAATCAAGAGAGTTACAATGAAATTGTGATATTTCGTCTTTATTTCAAAGACATCATCAGACAGACTGACAATTAATCAATTAATGTCGGAAAAAGGTCGATGTCTGATTCACTAGATGCAACCGTGAAATATCTGCTATTCTTTTTCTTTCATGCATGAAAAAATGTATTTCTCAAACTCATTAATAATTCATGAGGAAGACACAAAGGAAATCAGTACCGAGACAGCGTTTGGATATGTGATCTTAATTAGCATCAAATTTCGACAACTTTAAACCCGATTTTTTCCTCGAATACGGATTTGTTTGAGAAGCCATATCATACGCTCGAAAGTCGTATTTGATCTGATTTCCAAACACCTCGAAGTTGGTTAAAAAACTCGGCTATCGCCTCGCTTTTCAACTCACTGCTCGGTATTTGGAAATCAGATCAAACACTCCTTCTCGTGTTTGATATATAACGTCTAGCTTGGTTCTCATCTTTTCAGGCAGTCCACTAAATTCCAGGCAGTGGTTGGAAAGTTCCCCCAAATTCTGCAATGTTTCAGATGCTTCTGTTATTCTGATCAATGCTGTTCCCTTTGTCAGTATAAGTCCTGTACATAATAAAGTTTTATAAACTGGACCATAACAGTGAAAACATTGAGAGGAAAAGTTTCCTCCAGCATCTTTTCTGGAAAATGTGCAATTTAATATTGCAGAGGCTTGGACAGCAAGCGGTTACTTTCCTGATTGCCAAACAAGTGAAAGATAGTACTTTGTAGAAAAACGGCGATTTCTTAGCGTCTGAACCCTAGACGGGAAATGAACCTGCAACTATCTGATGACCGGTGAGACGCTCTGGCCATGAGCCCTTTTATGAAAACGCTGCATCATGGATAATTAAGACTAAATTGAAAGGAAACTCTTGACCCGTTAAGTCATGGATTAAACACAGAACGAGTGCGTATATAGAGGCTGAGTAGCTAAATCATTTAGTATTAAAAATAAAGCAACAATCTTGTTGGCTAGTGTTGGATGCCAAATTCATTTGCATAAACTGCATCAAATGTTATCGACGAGGTCGAAATATTGCGTATGCGTAATTTACTTCTTTTCACTGAGTGAGCACTTTTCTACTAAGTTCTTTAGCCTCTAAAGTGACTTTTGGCTGATAACTGAAGAATATAAAGAATGGAGAAACTGACGAAGGGCCTTCGCTCGAAACGTCAGTGTCTCGATTCTTAAGTTCCGGCAGTTACTGCCGACCCAGCACTCTACTTTTACATTATTGAAGAATATAAAGCTTGGTTTTATCGTCATACTTCGTATCATGTTTACTTTTAACGAACTCGCTATGCTCTGTTACATTACACTGCATTTTAAGGGGGGTGTTCTTTCTTTTATGTGCTCGTTCCGTGTTTAAGTGTTTTGATTAAAAATGACCGCACGAATCAAGTGCTTTCTTTCAAATTAGTCCTGATTTCTCATGATGCAGCGTTTTCAGATTCGGATGCACGTTAGGAACTGAAAGTGACGTGCAAAATTGCCCTCACGACGGTGCACGCTTATGGGGAAGATTTAGGCTACTTTTTTCATAATTTACATGAGAACGTTAGAGAAGTGTTCAAGTGTACCGTACAAGTGCTGTTGAGAGGACAACTGGTACGTGCTACACAAAGACCAACCAAACACATTAGGTTCGGCGATTATGGTTCAGACGGATACAACTCCATCTCCCACTAGAAAGAAAGCTTGACAGAACTCCTTTTAACGTCGGGTCCTGGGTCCTATGAGAGTACGAGTGACTGCACATGCAACATTCTTCCTCAGTAATCGTAATTTTACAAACTAGCTCCATATGTCCAGAAATTAGTTATTTAATTTCCCCTCAAGCCTTTATGAGTTTTGTAATAGTTCCTCAGGTCTACGGCCCACGTGCGACATGAAGGATGAGTAAGAGGGTATATTAACCGTATGGACTTGGAAGAAAGAACGGTAGAACAAAAACAACCAAAAACGTACTTGTATTCCAGTTAAATTATCTACCTTTTTACTTCTTATTTAGTCTCAAAAATTGTTTATAATCTGATACTAACTGGGGTAGCCAAAAATTTTGTTCTAGAAACATTAGTTGTATTAAATTATCCTTAATGGGTATAGTTACGTAATAACTAATATATAGTTCACGCAGAATGGATAGAACATACCAGCCCCATTAATAGGTAACAGAGAAAGTCCTTAAAATTTTTGGCTAACCGCGACTTGACAACAAATGATATTGAAGAACTAGCACTTCTGTTGCAAATTGTACCGGCCGGTAGAGCCACGCGCTATCAGATATTTCGCCTGATCCTCTTTTTCACAGGACCAAGGGTCCAACCGGCTCAGCTAATGAAGCACTGTTCACAAATACTCGAAACGAGACCGTAATTATTATTCACACACCCAATGTTATCACGCTTTCCTATGATCAAAAATTACTCAGTTGTAATTGAAATCAAATATTCCAGTTCGGTTACATATGTACAACTTTAACCACGCTTTGAACTGCCGTCCCTACATTACAGTCGCCGAATAGCTCTTTTTTTCAACCTTATACAACTATTAGGTGGATAAAATTTAAGTTCGGTTTTCAACGCGAACAGCGCTTCTTACTTGCTGGTGGATGTCAGTTGCGCCTTTAACTGCATTGGAGCTCCTTTTTGCTTTTATATTCCCAGAAATTTGTGTAACATAGCAGGCAATGATTTGAATTAAGGATACAAATTCGCCAACAAAAACTGTTCAGGGACTTTACAATTTAAGAGCTTAATGAAGATACGAGGGAATCTTCTAGATCTTTGGTGGAAGGGTCGCCTCCCTTTCGTAAATAAAAACAAAGGCCCGTGAGGTTAAACTTTTTGGCAACATGACTCGATAAGCAGAATTCTCACATTTATTGCCTCCTTGGAAACTTTACGAATGTATATTTATATCAATAAGATTACAAATGTACGTCCTTCTCTGCATTCGTTTATTTTTGCATTTAGATTAAATTAATTGAATTCAGGTAAGATTAAATGACACGCGTGTAACGGAATATATGTATTTCTTCCACTCTTACTTGTTTGAACTCGACTAAAATAGCACTATAGATTGAAAATTGATACGAATTTTCATTTCCAAATTACACGAAAGTAACCCTTTGGTTAGGACCTTTAAAAGCTGCTGTTTACCGTAGAATTAGGAAAACGAAAGGAAGTTAACAGGGTCGTGGTCAAACTAGTGCCACATTTTGCGGACAAACGTCTCTGTAAAACGGATTTGAATTTCACTTTCCTTTTATTTCTTCCATCATCTCTTGGTAAAATACTATAAATATTTAGTTAACCAATACAGGAATTCATTCAGTGTTATTAGTCGCTCGCAAAGAATTACATTGTAAATCAGTGATCCCAGTTTGCAACCTTTGACCGTTTGTAAGACTTACATACTCTTTAAGCAACAAATAGCTTTTTGTCATTGACATTTACGAATAATCTTTCTACAGTCTCTATGCGTATATAATTATGAACTGAGTGAAGTGAAGCTGAATATTCATTAAACTCGGAAGTCCGGATTCTCTAACATCAGCTTCCAATAATATCGAAAATCAACAAGCGATACAAGTGAATTAATTCTTCCTGGGAATATTCTGACATAAATGATTACTGTTGTTCTGAAGTAAAACGTCGGTTACTTTCGGTGCCTATTGCAATTTAAACAATTTTGTTTGTTCTATATTGAAGGGTGGAGTAACTGTGATTTCGTTTACCTAGACAACGGTCAGGATTAGCCAGAAAAATACATCCAAGGAAAATCCTCGGGAAATTTTGAGTCCATATTCTTAAGTAAGTCAGGATTAGCCAGTAGAATAAATCCTATGAACCTCATCCTCACGGTACTGAAGGCATTGGATGAGAGAGGTTGAGACGTCCTGGCAAGGGCTTTAACGGTAATCAAACCATCCTGGGTTATTCAAAATTTATTCTTTATGTTATTCAATACTTATACAATAGTAAAACAGACAAATGGCCAACTGTTAAAATGAACTGGTAAATTTCACCAAAATACTTGTAACCTTTGCCAGGACATCCAACACTTCGTCGCCAATTATTTAAACACCTTGGAGGCGAAGTAAATTCTATCCGAGAGAAATATGAAATTAAATCAAACATCCCGTTGTTTCAGTGAAAATGAGGTTAAAGTGTTGACAAGTCATTTTGTGAGAAAAATATAAGTTTTTCAAGACTGTACAAAAGTTGCCAATTAAAATTATATGAACGAACCAATGGCCACATGTCTTGAATATTATACGACTCAAACAGAAACTCGTGGATGTAAACTCAGCCTTGAATACACTGAATTTAAAATTTACGTACAACCGTCATGCATTTGGATCAAATGAAATAACAGACCGCCCAGTACGAGGGTTCACCATCCTTTGTTGCAAGTTACACATGCTCGAAACTATTGTTGGGTGAAAGACCAACTTCGCACTTAACTGCGCGATTTGCCAATTCTTACTGTGAAGCAGCTAATTTCATAGTTGCGAGATAAAAATAACTAACATAATCAGTGAACTAGACCTGTTCCTTTAGCATCCAGCAAATACGCAAAATATCATCTGAAATGATACTCTAATACATGAACCAGCTCCTTTGGGCTTAAAAAGTAAAATGTTTATAAATAAATCTCCACCGAAAGAACAATTTAGAGTCGGATACGTAAGTTCTTAATTAAAATATCCTATATGGTGAGACCAAGTATGCAATGTTGGATATTTCAATTGATCCTTGTGTATCAATGGCATTGTCGCCTAAATATGTTAACGTTGCAGAAATAATTATAACTTGATTCTAAATTTCTTGGGTTTTTTCCTAATATACCCCAGAGTAGAAGCCGGTGATTCAAAGGTCAATTGCGTGTAGATGAAATACTTTCCATGTGAAAGCTCAACACTTTTTTTTGGTATTCTGCTCAAACACAATGTCGATCTAGGCTTCAGCGCTGTCCATGTGCTCCCCCTTCAACCTCATTCTCGCGAAATCTTCAAATATCAAATCATCATCTTCATCATGTTTTTCAGTTCCACTGAAAAGAGAAACAGTGAACTAAAATGAAGTCAAATTATGACCACGTGATGGATTGATGTAAACGATGACATCGCAATCCAGAGGGAAAAGAATAACAGCACAGAAGCTGTTTCAGGAACTGTACAGTCAAATACTTCAGGAATTCCATAACACTGGCTGATTTCAGACCGTGCGGAAACTGGCACCAATCTGCCGTAATTGTTCCTATAATTCAATGGGAATATGGAAAACGGCTTTCTTTTTCTTTCAATAGGTAACAAACGCAATCCTGGAAATACCTCGTTTTATATTGAGATCAAAAAATGAATATTCGCACTCGCAACGGTCGACTACCAACTTGGTTCTGTTTCAGTCAAGTTATAAAACAAGTATTCCCATTCAGCGCTCTCTGGACAAACCACAATTTGTCTCACATTAGAGACACGGCTGACGTTATTTTCGTTATTTTTCGTCATTTTCATTTTCTATCAGGATAAGTATACGGAGAGTATGACGGGAATTGAAAAATCCTACATTTTATAAAGCAAATTGAAATAATCTTTAGTGTCTGTTCTGTGATAGAAATATGAATGAAACCATTTCAGTCAGAAAAATACCTGAAAACCAGTATAAATTATTATCATCATCTGATCATCAATATCATGATTATCAATTCCATTGCCATAATCATTATCGCGACCATTACATTTATTTCTCCAGTACCTTGTATCAAAGTCGATCAAATTGTGATCCACTGGTGGTTGAGTGTTTCCTGGAAATGTAGTTAATGAAAGGTTACGTACTGCAACATACAAACACATGCAAAAACGCGATCGCACCAACATTTATACAGCTCACCGATAGCCATACAACATAAATATACATATACATACAAAGGGGGTATTAGGCAATCATGGCAAGGTTATAGTTTACCTTCTTCATCTTGTTGTTTAGCTGAAGCCACAGCCGGCACTGGTTCGTCATCTGGTTTAGGATGAGTCAGCATAAACGGCAGTTCCACGGCTAGATCCCTGTGTCAGCAAAAGAAGACCAGTTTATGTTCTGAATATAAATTTTAGTTTTTATTTCGGTGTTCAAGGGTTTAACAAATGTACCCCAGATTTCGAAATATTCAAGCTATGGGTGAAACAGTACTGCCTATGTCTAGATTTATAGAACTTTACCATACTAGCGCCTAACATGGTACCTCTGTTTCTAGAGATTATGGCCACCACTGTCTCAAGTCTTTCTGTACCCGATTGTTGATATTTTTTGTTAATTCTATCTTATCTGATTTTGTTCGCTTCTGATTGGTTCTTTCGCTTTAGTTTTACTTAAATACACGTTTCAAGACTTTTATTTGTGGTATTAAAAAACCTACATGAGGTATTAACAAAAATAAATACCCTTCATTCGGGATGTTTCTTATGGTGAACATAATTATATATGGGAATATAAACGCCCCGGATTTTGAGTCGTGAGAAAAGCCCAATAAGAACAGAAACCAAGAGTGGGGACCATTTCACGCCATTAAATGACCCAAAATTTTGCCTGGGCCGGTACCTGGTGTCCATGAAGAAAATTTAATTTGGGGCCTTTGCAGCATGTTCCCATGAACAGGTACGTGAATATCATGCGCACACGATGACGGGTTTTCACCCTGATAGCAACGACTAAAATTTTACCGGGATTTCTACTCACCCTCCATAAGCAACAATTAGTCGTATTTTCACTTTGTATTGTACTATTATTCCCAGGTTTTCCTTCGGAATTTTTGGATCCAAGCTGAGAAAACCAAAAAGAGAGTACAAGTCCTTCACCGAGTTTTCAGTTTCTTCATCGCAGGCTCTGGAACCGGTATGAATACGAACATCGAATAATGTTTTGCTACTTACATAGTTGAAGATGCAAGGTTTGTATCTTCGTGTTTAAGTTTACCATCCAACGCCAGGCCTCTTTTATCCTGCAGTAACCACGAAATATCCGAGACAATTGCATTTCATGAAACAACAATACACAAGGAACACATAAATACCGAGCATCTGACCGACTTCACAGCTAGTTTGCATCAGACAACTGTCTCAAATATTCTCAAAATGCTGTGGTAAAATGTCACCATTCGGGTCTCAAGGGTATCTGCATATTTACACGAGGTTTCCCGAGAGGAGTGGGGTCGCCAAACCTGGACTTCTAGGGTTTCAGTCGTGAATGGTGTTCGAAGAGCCACTGTTCGTATGTATCTATAGAGGAATGCTTGTCGTAAATTTTTCATTCATTGTAAATTTGTTTAATGACGACAGCAGGTGCGCCATTTTGATGGCATTCCGTTGAAAAAATTATTTTTGATGCAAAATTATCACTATGCCGTTCTGCAGTAGCGAAGCGAGAGGGTCACTTGCACCCTAATTCTTTCTTTCTGTCGCCCTAATTTTTCCCCCACCAGATTTGACACAAACCTACGCTTTGTTGATAAAATTCTAGACATATTTGTCCGTCAGCGTGTAGCAGTAACGACATCCAGACTTTTGATTAATCTGATATCATATGTATTGAAGTACGTATAGCCAGCCTATCTTCAGGTTACGAACAGCTAACATTAAAGCCATTTAAGAGGGAAAATAGGCCGCGGCTTCTGTATGCCATGGCTAATAAACTACGACCAGGCATGCAAATGACCCCACAGCGACGCTGTGGAGTCGTTCGTGACTAAAATAAGGCGAGGCTAATCTGTAAGGAAAATAGTTTCTCTGGTTCCCTCGAAACACCGCTAACTGTATATTTTAAAATTTCAGCATGAACAAGATCTCTTCGGAAACTTAGTTTGGCGTTTAATTATCCCCTAAACCATAAGGGTAGGCACCGCCACTGCCGTCTTGATACACCTTCGTCACTCTGGTGCTAGTGATGACTATCAGGATGACCACCATACTTTGCAGGCTTAGCCTCGAGTGTCCTAAAATACCACAGATCCCCCTGCCACGAAGGTGACCTCGCATGCCTCTCTATTCTGAGCAGCAAGAGACAATATAAGCCGTAATAGGACAAAAGTTTTACCAAACACATTTCATTCTGAAAATGAAAATCCTGAACCTGGTCTACTGAAAGTAAAAAAGCTGCTTGAAAGCAAAAAATAATTTAGTAGATACGTGACCACGCCATTTCTCATTCGATTTTAAATAAATTTACACCAATGTGTTTATCAAACAGCCTTGGGGCAAGGATGGAAGAGAAGTACGTAAATAAGTCATGACAATAAACCCTTTTTTGCATCTTTTTATCTTTGTTTACTTCACGAAAATCTGTGTTTCACAAGCTTAGGATTTAATCCTAATGATCCACATATCCATCCATAATGATCCACAATGTGTTCAAATACCGTGACTCAGCCAATCAGAAACAAGCAACAGACCTTTCTATTCCTAAACATGTTACTTCCGCAGCTCGATACTAGAATGAATTTGTTGACAACTTTAGCTCAACATTATAAAGCCAGCCTCATACAGCAAGACTTGCTTGAACGGATTAAAATGCGATCATGGTGAATTTGCTGACATGAGATTTCTTACAAACTTTCACATATGTTGGACGAAATTGTGTCTCATCGTATTACAGCAAGTGGCAAGAAAAATTTTGATAACAAGAGACGTAAAAGTTTTGAATAAATAAGGAATGAGGATATGGATAAACTTGTAAAACGGAACGAAAACAAACTTGTGACAAAAAAGACAGTGAGTGAAGGCTAGCAAGACCGCTTTTCAGTTGTTTTGCTCTTCTTTTTTTTCGTATAATAAAAAAGAAAAATGCAAGGATTCGTGCAACTATAGGAAATAATTCTCATGTTCAACTGGATATTTCATTTGTGAGATTTTCTTTTCAACACTCGAAAGAAGAATTATGCTTCCACTCATTCATGTTTTATTCTCTGTTAATGTTATCAAAGAAAAATGAAACATCACTGCAGATGTGATACGATTTAATAAATTCTGATATTTTCATTTTCCTTCTCTTTCATTCAATACCCACTACTCACACTTCAGCTTGTAAGGTCAAAACTCAGGTAGAAAGACCACTGAATTTGTATCAACTGCAGTCGTGGGCTTGATCCACAATGAACTGAAATACCAACTATTTGAAAATGAAAAGCGATTCGGCAAAGATGTTATTTGCACTTTGACCTTAACCTCCTATACGAATGTATCGCCTTTTTTCGAAGCTTTATCTTCCCATTCATCTGATTGTAAATAGTATATTATTATTAAATCACAATCACACTCACACTAGAATGATATTCTATCTTACCACGGCTATATGCCTTCTCAAACGGCTTTATCAAGCCATTAGTAAGCAGGAATACTCAGGTGATAGCAGTCAAACTCAATTACTCCCAACCCTAAGGACATTATAGGACTAGAGGACGTTCGTCAAGCTCGTTCTCCCAGAAAAACGATCTCTGAGCCCTAGACGGGAATCAAACCTGCAACCGTCTGATAACCAGTGAGACGCTCTAACCATTGAGCTACCACGACTCAGATGGTGAGCGAGGGTGCAGGTTAGTCACATGTACTACCTAAGCGGAAGTCACGATATGATAATGATGAAAATACTTAATACTGAACAGAAAGTTTGTTCATATGGGAGCTTGGTAAATATCAGACGACTAGAGGACGTTCGTCAAGCTCGTTCTCTCAGAAAAACGATTTCTGAGCCCTAGACGGGAATCAAACCCGCAACCTTCTGATAACCGGTGATCGATAAATCGTTTTTCAGAGAAAATGAGCTTGACGAACGTCCTCTAGTCATCTGATATTTACCAAACTCCCACATGAACAAACTTTCTGTTCGGCATTAAGACATTATAGGACTTAAATACTCGGAAAGCAGAAAAAACCCCCAACTTATTCCATCATACGTACCTTGTTGTTTGAAAGTAAAGGTGTTAATGAATAAACTTTGGATAAATTACAGCTTTGTCCAACAGGAAAACCGTCTTCACATTCCAGAGTAGCAACAGGACATTTATATTGTGCGGTTGAGAACAGACAAATATCTGCATGTTGACGAACTATAAAATCAATAAACATATGCCACAATTTAACATCAACTTGCCAAATGAATAAAGGGTTGCAGGTAACTAACGAAACTTTAATGTGTAAATAGATTGCAGTTTGCATCTCTTCCAACTCATTCATATTCTGTATCACGAATTAAATCATCATTTGTCACTGTTAATCCCAACCAGCTTTTTATGAAATTTAAGCTTTGTTAGAATCGCTTTCAATGCTAATGAACAAGACACTATTATTATTTGTGAAATCCAAGTACAGTATTAAAATTTTCCTCATTTTTCTTTCGAGTAAGCTCATCTAATACAGTAAGTTATTCTTAAAAACATAAAGTCTATAACAATTTTCTCTTTTAAGCTTGTAAACATATGTTCAGCACTTTCAATGTAATTTACTTTATAGGTTGAAGTTCTCTTTGAGCTACTGTGTTCACAAGGATTACCATACCAACAAAGGCACTATCATCATCATCTTAACAATGATCCATACGATTGTCCAATCATTACCTGTTATTTTAATCTTCTTTACTGTTTTTGATGATCGGTTTGTCAAGTGAACATTTACCGCAATAGACTCACCATGATAATACATCTATAGAATTCAATTATAATTTATTCACTTAAATGTACTGGGCCACTGAGATAGAGACATGTACGGCCAAACTACTAGAAATGCATTCTGTATATAAAAATAGGGATTGATATAATAGTGAGATGCAGCGTAGGTTACATAAAACAGCGAAGAAAGTTAAAAGTCCGGAAAACTGCCAAACGTATGTTGAAAATTTTAACATTTCGAGCTAATGCTTTTCGCCGAAGCGAAACCGGTTCTGACTTTGTATCTACACTGCAACAGTGCAAAAGGAAATATCCATATCACGATATTTCAATTAATCCTTCTACTGGTCAAGACTTACTACGTTCAACGCTATGAATGTTGCCGGTCAAGCGATTACACAATCGGTTTAGCAGCATAAGTTTGAGCTTTGTCGCAAAAAATGTTCTCTTGCTACTTATTCGAGGGTTAATCCGCCCAAATAACGTAGGGGGGAGGGATTATCCCTAAAAAAATCTTATTTCTTTCCTTAACTGATGTACAAATAGTATCCTACGCCCTTCTTATCAACTGTGTAATCTAACGGATAATAGCGTAATATCACGCCGAAACGCTACCAAATTTACAAACTTAATGTATTCTAACGCCCGTATTCCTAACTGCATAACTTTATAATTGGTAATATGCACATATTTCAAAGTCTTCTATAAAATTCTTCAGTATTAAGTTCAGACGACTGGCAAACGTTCGTCAAGCTTATTATCTCAGAAAAGCGATTTCTGAGCCCTGGACGGGAACTGAACTGGCGAACTTCTTACCGGTCATCGGTTTTCTGAGATAACGAGCTTGGCGAACGTTCGTTAGTCGTCTGATATATACCAAGCCTCCACATGACCTAAATTGGTGTTCAGCATTCAGCAGAGTATTAAGTTCATCCCACTGACTAAATATCTACCGTGCCAGCAAAACAGCCAAAGTGCAAATCCAAAGTTGTCAGAAGTATAGCTATCTTGTTTTATCGTATTTTACAAAACTCAAACAGTACCACTTAAAAAATCGATATTGCCGTAGTAAGATTTTACCCAGCGACGATTAAAAACGATTGATAACGTTAAATAACGTTCCCATTGAATGACCCAGCTTCCTTTCAGAAAATCCTGGTGAAAAGCTTATAACTTCCTACCAACCAATATACAGTAAGTTATAACAGTACTCTCGTGGGCCTAGTTCAAACGGCGATAAAATCAATCCTTGACTGGTGAAAATTTACATAAATTGGTAAATTCAAGGAAGTTTAATCACTTAAATTTTGATCTTACATGGTCAATCATATGAAATTTAAATGACAGATTAACTTTTAAACCAGGACTAGTCCTATCGTCTTCTCAGCTGGCACGTAGAGTACTGCACCCGTTTTTATATACATAAACGTTCGATCTGGTGTCTAAGGTTGTCATAAAGGCAAAAACAAAACATCCTTTATCGCATTACACAACGTTTTCCTACCAAACTGCATATTTACTAAACTCGAAACTTGACTCAGAATTCCAAACATTATACAGTGGCAAACCCATGAAATCATTTACCCAGAGTAATACGAAACTTTGGTAGGGTCACGATGGCGTGATCGGTTCAATTTTTAACTGCAAACTGAATAACAAGCATAATAGAAAACATACCCCTTTGTCCAGACTTGCTTCAACATGAAGAGGATACTGACTCATCATAAACTCCTTTTCCGCTTCCACGAATGGCTGAAAGTTTAAACACCTTTGGACTGTAGTCTTGTACAAAATCTAACTTCAAGAAGGTTGTATTTTTACAAACGCTTTTACAAGTATTGTGTTAATTGGGAAGGTTAGATTGCGAAAACGTGCTATATCCAGTTATTTCTGTTTTGCCAATAACGTAGGGAAGTACGTTTAAGTTGAATTCCATTCAGACAAATCTGATAATAGAAACAGTACTACCTCCGCTGACAATTTGGTTTTGCAGTAGTTTCAAATAAAAGGCTATTGACGACAATTACGGATAACAATCAAACACACTTCATGAGGTAAGGATTCCTTGCGTACAAACATTGGAGTTTTATCTCTACGGAGCTCAAGACATGTAGTTTGATGGAAAAATTTTATGAAGAGATAGTCCCAATCTAACAATATAGGGCGACATTCGGCAGTGGCATAGGGTCAAGTAATTACGCTGTTAAATAACGCAGCGAGTTATCATTTTAGCGAATGATTTTACAATGAATCGTTAAAGTATAACGACCGATCGATAGTCTTTGTTAGAAGTCGTAGTTGCCACAGTGCCACAGCGAAGGACTGGAAATGCCTATAACTGTTGGTAAGCGAAGACTGGCTCATTTAGGAAAACGTTCCATGGATGTCGTTCATGTTGAATAGCGAGCTGGATGAATAAATCCTCGAGCATTTTCTTTCCTGAATGAAATTGACCTACCGAAGAATTAAATATTGAAGTTGCACTATCGAACATCACACAAATTGGAAAACTTGGTTTTCTAGAGTAATTTAGACATGATTTAAAGTAAAATTTTATATGCAGTATAATTATTTGGAATTTGGAAGGCGTTAAATTAACGGCTGGTTTTGATAATAGGTGTTAAGTTTTAACGGTTTAAAAATAGCTGATTGCCGGACATTGTGGCCACTCGCCAAATATTTTTATTATACGTTTTGACAGCAGCAATATTACGTGTTTATCTTTTAGCAGCTGTACAGTATGAAGTATTCACAACTACAAATCCACAAATGAATACACTAACTGCACGTTGCACTCTTAACAAACTCGTGCACTACATTTAGAAGATATTTAATGGCATACCTGAGGCTGTGGTCGCTCTGGAGCGTAAGTTATTTTCCTTATAGCCAATCGAACACAGTCTCTGCAAAAAAACGTAACGCAATGAAAAAAAATATATTTGTTCAACGCTTCTTAAAATATGAAAGAAATATAATACATGCCAAAGAGAAGCAGAATGAATATCCTATTTCGAGACCGTTTCAAAAGAATACTTATGAACTCTGTGTTGAAGATGTCACCCTGGGCCAGGTTGTTCAAAAGGCGATTAGCTTAACCTAGGATTAGTGAAAACTTTGTGGATGAATTACTGCTAATGTAGGAAATGATATCTAACGTTTTCTACTCGTATATCACGTAAATTTGCAAAAGTTTTATCCGGAAAAGTTTTAACTAAAGTTATGAAACAGAACATGTCCAACAAAACGAGCCGATTAAATTTTAACCCTGGGTAAGTGGTAATCGTCCTTTGAACAACTAGGCCCTGGGGATAGTACTTTGCTATGCCAACATACCTTTTGTGAGGTTTTTCGTCCAGCGAACTTGCAACGTAAGTCTTTAACTCATAATCCACTCCACATGGCTAAAATGGAACAATTTGACACAAAGTCATTTGCCATTCCAGTAAATTCTTAGGGTGGAATTTATGGGCCAAACACTTCGTTGATGAAGAAAGGTTCTTGAAAGTATAGGGAGTGTAGCTAGAGAGACTGAGGATTAATCTATAGAAAAATACAAAAGAAGGTTCTCCTTTCTGTCATAAATGATGTTTGACTCTATTCGGTCACAAGTTGAGGTGCTCCTTCGACGTTATGCAAACATTTCGTATCATCGCACAAATGAGATCGAAATTTCAACGAGAGAGTGAAAACCTTATCGAAGTGAAACCTTATCCTTCTATGAAGCAAAAATTGGTTGAGTTGTACATGAAATTGTTAAAGGGTACATGACTCGTAAATTAAGTTTATCTTATTTGAAAGAATTCTTAAAATAGTGGGGAATGTCGATTTACTGTTCTTTCCTATTTCACCTAGTTCTTGAGATATTTAGATTTGTGTGATATTCAAATTAGATAACTT
>JBAHVQ010000223.1:695680-727436 GCA_036872915.1 Nanipora kamurai
CTAATGCTATACATAACTCTATAATTGAAGCCACCTTAAAATTTAGCTTAAATTTGCCGTTTTCTGTGATTTGGCCAGTAAATTAGATTGAAAAATATGTAGAACGACCGTGAAATATTTTTGTCGCTTTGTTGCTACCGATTTTCACAGTGTGTCTCACCACTTGTGGTTTGGTCGCCGGTCGCCTTTGTCGCTGAGCTTTAGCGACACAGCGACAACGATAGTGTGTCGGCCTTAAAACTAAAGATTTGTGCACAGTGAGGATTGTACCAACATAAAAGGAATTTGATTATAAGCGCTTTGAAATTTGCCAAGTTTCCAGATGCTATCTCAATTGACTAGGCAGCTACTTTCGCCAAATTACTTCGTTTACCAAAAATGCAGATTTGAAAGACAGCAATAAGTGAAGTTAATTATAGTCAGTTGTGCTTAATCAATGTTAATATTATTGACTAACATGTATATGTGTGTATATATATATATATATATATATAACACAAGATGAGAAACACTTGTTACTGCATCGAGATTTTATTTACTACAGGACTGTTTCGTATGGCAAGTGTTGGGCTTGCCACACTCATCAGTTTTAACCCGATTTAACCCTTCTTAAATTGTCGGTAAGTTATTGAACAGTTTTCCCCCATTCTTTTTTGAGTGCTCTGTATTGGGTACATATCATGCAGTCGATACTCCCCTTAAATCATAATAGCGGCTTGAAACATCAGATGCTCTAAACATATCATCAACGTTTGTGGGACCAATCCATTAACATTTTTAAACATAAGCTTAGCCTCCAGAAATGGTCTGCCTACTTCAAAGTTTCTATCCAAGTGCATTTAGAGCCATCTCAGATTAACCGTGAGTATTTGTACAACCGCTAATTATATATCCTGGCAGCTCTATTAGGTAACTTTTACAACGGTCAGATAGAATAGTAGTTAACGAGTTCCTCCCTTCATTCTCAGTTCTGTCCCATAGTTATACAATAATAATAAAAACAACGCAATATCCAATAGCTGGGCGAAGTCTGTTGTCTTTATATTATAATCCGTGTACATCCAACCATCTAACATAAGTCAGGAATTGAGAATTGTTCTCAAACATCGTTACTTTAAAATGAAAAAAAAATCCTCATTTCCAGCGTTCTTATCGCCAATGAACTATCTAACTCTTGTCGCAATGTTAACGTTCAATTTAAGTTTATCAGTAGTTTCTTCACTTATCATGCACGTGCTAATAATGTTAAAGATCAGCGACACACAGGACTAATTAATTTAATTCTTGTTCAAATCTTCTTTAGAAAGGGACTGACCAGCTGTTTATTTTTTAGGAGATTTGGTCAATTTTTCTTCGCATAATTTTTTTTCTTACTAAAATTAGTTAGGCAAAAATTTTTTTCACTTGTACATTCAACCAGAATTTTGGGTTTTCTGGACTTCACAGTACAGGGCTTGCTCTAGTGTGCTTTTCTTGGGCTCCTGTGCTCGGTTTTGTCCACCTAAATTTTTCCGGTGCATTTTTTTCTTTGTTTTTTTGCCAAACTCCCCAATCAAAAACGAGATTGTCCGTCTCGGAAATTGATTCATGCAATTATTTTTTTTGAGACTTTTGATTGTACATTAGAGCGAATGTTAATCCTGTGTTGCTTATCATATTCAAATGATCACCCATAGCTGATCTCAAAACCTATAGTTTTTGAAGGAATCTAGAAAAATGGCATTTCCCTGCGCAGAGGTAGATTTAAGGGGAGGATCAGGTGACTAGTCCTCCCTCTTTGGATCAGGAAAATGAAACAATAAAAACGTATTGATGCGCCTTCTCGGGAAGTTGGTCAGCAGACATACGGCATAACAGTAATCAGAAAGAATCAGAAAACAAACAGGACAACAGTTGAATGTGCACATGACGCTAAAAGGTGAACGAATTGCTGACCTGCACCAATTTAAATGTAGATGAATGATACATTCGTGTAGCTTTGGTTTAATTTTTATGTTACATAAGTGATTGTGCACTTCAACTTTCTCGAGTGACGCAATACGACCGGGTTTTGTTTGCATTTTCTTTTTTATTTTTCTGACTTCTTTGAAAAATGTCAAAGAACAAAGAGAATAAAGTATGCTCGTGTTAAAAAACAACTTCAAACTTCATGTCCAAAGAAAATAGAAATAGTTATCAAATACTTTCAAATGACAAGTTTGTTTCTCGTTTAAAATCGTATTTGATTTACCAAGACGCTTTTGCTCAGACCAGTAGCCTCTACCTCAGCCAGGTCCTTTCAAGTTTGGTTTTGCCTTTAAATATCGATCAAAAAAGATAGCACTTTTATTGCTTTTGTCACATGGTAAGTTTGACCGAATCAGCGGTATTGTTAATTTCAGTTGTGATGCAGGTCATCCTTTAGCCGCAAGTGATTGTGCATTGCAAGTTAACTTTTAATTCCCTTGGTTGTGCAAAATGGATGATCGTGCCATAAAACGACGTCGACCGACGTCCATGAAAACCTTCCTGATAACCTCTGCCCAACCTAAATGTATAATTCGAATTACACGTCAACCAGAGCAAGTCGATGAACCTTGCGATTTAGGTGCTACAACGATAGCAGCTCAAATTGATGCAGTCGACATGCAAAGCATGTTCAACAGAACGTCTCCACGTCAGTTGCCCCGTATGACGTTAGTGAAATCATTCAGAAAACAACCAAGGGAATGGTATGTGGCGCAGATTAATAAAATAAAAATTTTCGACAAATACTGGCGACCAGCAGCATCTCATTCTGATTTTCATTCGCAGCATCTTGGAACCCGACAGTTTGCATCTAGAAAAACAACATTCCAAGTTAGATCAACGTAGATGGCTCGCAGCCCAGTAGGTGGAGCGATACTGGAAGGGGACAGTGGTAATACCGTTCTTGGATGTAATCTGCTTGGAACCGGAAAGTTGCTTCACTAAGGACAAGAGGACGCATTATGAGCTGTGTGCTCTCATACCTCAGGTTATTATCACGAAGAGCATATAAGCTGTAGTGGAACTCGGTCGACTGTTGTATAAGAAGTGGAATAATCTTATGCCAATACCATTGACCTTGAAAGTGAATTGGTTCGCTGGATGAGCTACTGGAAGCGACAAGGCCAAGCGATGCGACCTGCTTCCATCTTCGTGACCTCCACTGTGGCGACTAATGCGGACAAACTTTTTTTCCCCAGACTTGAGGGAACTTTTGCAGACTCTTACTGTCTTGCCCATACGCATCATGGGATCGATCGTTTTCCTAACGTCGCGGAATTGATAATTACCTAAGGAGCGCAATGACAAGACTGTCAGATTTAACTGTCATTGCAATGCATGCACCTGCTATTCCGTCGATGGAAAGCAGATATTCCAGCGTTTTATGGCATTTCATTCAAGGAAGATGGCTACGTCTTCACTTTTCTTAGACACTTAACTGTTCTTTGAAGCGGCATTGAGCAGCTACTTGGAGGAGTATTTGACAGTAAAGTCGAAGTTTCCCATTGTTTCTGGCTCGTAAACGTTTTGAAAGAAATATTTTAAAAAGAACAATTTCAATCAGCTAGCTAGATTTTGGCATTTTACGTCCAAACTTAGGATATTTTAAATTTCTTGGGAAAGCATCCCATCCGGCCTGAACTACTTATGGACGGGCTTCTAACTCACCCAAGAATTTGGATAATATATCAGTCAATCCCCTTTCAGAAATCCTGGATTCGCCCCTGCTGCGTTCATTCATATGCTTCTATAAGAAACATACCTGTTTCTTGTAGGTGCATGTTTTCCGCGATTGATGCACCGATGGGGGCTGGCAGTTTCCCAAACCCACTGGACAAAGCCAGCAGGGTTTGGAGAGCTGCCAACCCCTTGAGGTGCGCCAATCCCTGATAAACTGAATCTGGAAGTGTGTTTGGTTTTTATTCCATGCCATACTAGGATTAATTTGCACGAAAATACTGTAAAAATACTTTAACGTGCTCGATCGAATCTTCAATTCCATACGTAAGTTTGTGATTTCAACAAATGAAATCTCTAGACAGCATTTATCTTTTGCAATTTTAGCATTTCATAAACGAAAAAATAATTTGTTGAAATAAAGATGGTAAACAAGCCTCCTCTGCTTTCATAGTCTGCAGATGAGTTCGGGAAAAGCCTACCTCTTCAGAACCAACAGCAGTGGCTGATCTTGGGTGATGCTTTGGGTACCAGGGCACCTCCTCTCTTATTTCTTACAACAATTTTATCGAAAATTAACGTCGAGCGACATTTTAATTGCGTAACAGGCTGAAATATGTTTTACTTCAGAGTTCTATCAAGAAATTTTGCAAGCCATGAATTGTCCATGAACTTGCTTGGGCAGCATGCATGGCCTTGCAAATATGGAGGTGACATGCTGTAAACGACAATGTCATTTTCCAATAGTAACAAATTTAATCACTTTGATAAGTGTAGAATTATACACTGCTTCACGCAATTTGTCATATAAAAATACGGAAAACAGCTCTTCATCCATGCGCTAAATTTACTGCAGAAAGACCCCGCAAAGATTAGAATGTATTTCATCTCATCCGTATGTGCTGGTGCACCCCCTTTCAAAATTCTAGATCTGCCACTGAATAGGAAAGTTGAGTGCTACATCGGTAGTATTGAACGGCTTACAGATAACCAAACTGGTTAGGAAACTGCCGAAACTTAAGTGTGAAGAAAGTGACGTTTCGAGCGAAGGCCCTTCGTCGGAGTGAAACGTAAGTTTCTTCACACTTAAGTTCCAGCAGTTTCCCAACCTTTTAGTAATCTACAAACTGAATAGGAAAGCTGCTTTTAGGTCAGGTATGCAATAAATTGGCTTGCCGCCCTCTACCTCCCGCTTTCCCATCGGGAAACTTTCCATTGGCGTTATTGGGGGTAAATAGCAGTTAAGATTTTCGCTCAATGCAGAGCCCCCCTATACGGATTCCCAATTCTAGATCCAGTCCACTTCTTCCTTGTCTCGCCTTTCCCGCTTTGAGGAAAATGTCTTACAAGTCCGAAGAAAGACAAGACTCCAGGTATGTAGACAGATTCTCTGAAAGCGAAAATAAGAAAAGACGGTATGGCTTGCCAGATCAACCATTTTTTTTCTCTTTCGACCATCTGATGTATCCTTGGCGCTTGCCGTGCGAAGCAAAGTGATCCAACGCTAAGATTCATTTAGCGACCTAGCTAAAAAGGAGGACACGTGTTGTCCTTGGATTGTTCTCGTCTTTGTTTATTACATTCTGTGATGTCCTTGTATTACGTTTCGACGTTGTAGCGATCGCGGCGATGGTCCGCCTAGAGATCAAGCTAGTACAAGAGATGGACCACCAGGAATGGATTCAGATTCTTACATTGAGGTAAGGCTAGAATTGATGGTGGCACGTTTCATCCAATTGTTAAACAGAAGTCACTGCTCTGTGATCTGACATTTGGTCGTGTACCCACTTTAGTCAAATTGGAACGACGTTTGTGAGTCATTTGATGACATGAACTTAAGAGAAGATCTGTTGAGAGGGATATATTCCTATGGGTAAGCGACATTTTTTTAATCCAGTTATTGGTATTAAATCACTGGGAAATTGTCGTCAGGTCCAGGGATTTTCGTTATAATCGTATTTCATATTTTTTGCCAGTTTTGAAAAGCCGTCCGCAATCCAGCAAAGAGCTATAATTCCTTGTTGTCAAGGTACGATTTTTGAAATAAATATAAGTTGTTATATAGACTATGCTGATTCGTCATCCCCAGATTATGGTGAATCACTTTCATTATACAATATCCACTATTGCGTAATTTTGCATTTTAAAAAATGAATTAAAACTATTTAATTTGTAGTCTTAACTCAAAGTCTTTTGTTTGGAAAAATACACTGCAAAAGTATTCTTAAAAAATCTTTTTGCTTCATGTGTGTAGTTTACAAGAAGACTAGTCTCCCAAGTTTCTTAGTATCAATCACATAGTAAACTCTATAACTCGTACAATTTACTGGAATAGTGAATGGCTTAGGTGTTATTAACTCAACTCTGGAGCATACATGAAAATCAGTAAACACCAGTTATTTGTATTTGTTCTTAAATTTCACAGCTGTTTAAATCATGAAATATTCTTTGGGGTACATGATAGGGTTCCTCAGGTATCTTTCAGTCACATAAATTTATAAGAATTTACATGGAAATGACTTGTAAAGTCTTAGTGGTTTTTAATTTAAAAGGTGTATCTATGCAATATGATTAAATTACTTGTTTTTTAACAATTGAAAATACTCATGACATGCTTGTGGAAGTTGATCATCCAGGTTAGTGTAGTCTTCAGAAAGGCTGTTGGTGAAAGTGGCTGATGTTTTGACAGCCTTAGCGATGGTCATCTTCAGAGTCACCTTCCTTTGACTCTGAGGATGACCTCTGCTAACTTCCACAAACATGTTACAATTCTCCCAGGTTCAAACCATTTACTTTATTATGAAAATACTCTTGTTAGAATGACGAGGAACTTCAATGCAATATCTACTCACCATTAGGTATCAACTAGCATAGTGCAATTGTAGATCCACATGAGAGGTGAAAAAGCATGTGCCCCTCTCTGAAATCCTGTAAAGTTAAAAAAAGTTATTAAAGCTAAGCATAAAATGGACTAATTATTGTAAGCATGATGTTTTGCTAGTTTATCCAACTTTTTTTGTAAACTCTGGTTTGCCATTATAACTTAAAATAAGTGACAAGACAAAGTTTTTGTTTTTCTGATTTTGTCATACTATTTGAAAACAATATTTGCACGGTGTCTGTTGTGTCAGTTCAGTAGTTTTCAATGTATTTTTGGCTTACTATTTGGCAGCTATGGTTGAAGCTCTTGTAAGTGACCATCTTCAGAAACTGTAAACAGTGGTTGCAACTAGAGCTGGTCACTTATGAGACATCATTCTCCAAAGTGACTACCCACTGAAATGGCTGAAGTTGGTCACTCATTCTTTCAGCTTATTTCACACTTCTCAATTTAATGCATGTGATCACATACATGCATCCACACACAGGCAGAGTGATTAATATATGTGATTGATCACACACACAAGTACATTTTTCAGTACAATGCTTGGGCATGACTTGACTTGTATTGACTAGTTAATCTGTGATTCTTTTTGCATATTACACTTGTTACTGATAAATAGATTTGAACTTGGTCAGGCATGATTTAAATGTATACATTTCATGAGAGAAACTAACACATTACTAAGCAGAAACTGTGGCATTTTTAAGTGAAACAGTTATATTTTTAATACACTGGACCATCCTACCTTACAAACACTATTTACAGGACAATTTGGAGAGCATTTTGTTTTATTAGAGATGATAGCTTATCTTGATTTTAATGCTACAGAAATTGTGAAAGTATCTAACTTCAACTCAACCACACGCACAAGTCAAATTATGCATGTGCTTGACCACACGAATATTGCCAATAGTTTGCATATTGAGAAGTCTGTCATTTGTAAGAACAGATTCATGAACAGGTACTTGACTTGGAAAGTGAGTAGATTGAGAAGCTGGTTATGGTCAGTATATATTGTGCAAATACATTTCTTACAGTGTAGCCAAACATCTATACATTTGCAGACATCTATTTAAACTTGAAAGTCTGAATTATGACATTAGCAGGAGACTGTTAAAGTTGTATGATTTATATGCTACAAGGAAGAAAGAACCATAAAAATACCATGTTTATATCATGGCAGTCAGCCGAAAACAGCAGTACTTTGTTCATATGCATTTTATTATTAAATTACTATATAAAGATATATAAGTGTACAAATATAAGTGTGTATGTGGAACATTTTGGCACAGTGTTGGATAATTTGGAAGGGCCTTTAACTGTTTGTTTGCTGGATGTCCCTCAACCAGCTCCCTTTATTATTTTACTTTGTGTAATGCCTTAGTATTTTACTCTGTCTAATGCCAGATTATTTTACTGTGTCTAACACCAGACAATTTTACTTGTCAAAGGGAGCACCCTTGGTTAACAACAGGTTATGCATGGTTGCTTGAGAGTGGTCGCAACTACAGCCGGTCGCTTACAAGAGCTTCTGTATTCAATAAAGCACTCCTACTCAGTTTTTCGTATTACATATAATATATGTACAGTTATTTGATCAAGGTTGTTGCTTAAAAATCTAAAATGTGAGCCCAAGAGGTATGATGGGTAATTTTCAGTTGATAGTGATTGATGTATCATTCATAAGGGAAAAATAGAAGGTTGAGACATAGTTATCAAATTAGACTTTGTTCTCACATAGCTAATTTTCCAAAAACATGGTTAAGCTAGAAATCACATGTGTACTCCCATGATACTTTTCTGGCTCATATTTTAGATTTCTAAAGGACTACTAATCCTTTAATGCCCAGTGTCTCATATATTGGACACCAAGAACAAAAGAATGAATGAGAAAACAAAACAAAAACAAAGAGAGAACAAAGAACAAAAGGAAAAAAATCAGGCATTAAAGGGTTAACTGAATTAGTTGTATATGTATATATATGTGTATATGTATATATATGTGTGTGTATATGGATAGTTGTTAAAAACAAAACCATATGAAGAGAGTGCTCGAGACATACAAGTGTGACATACAAACAACCAGAGGCAGTCTTGAGTTACTTCATTTATTTCTCTAAAAATAAATGAAGTAACTCAAGACTGCCTCTGGTTGTTTATATGTGTATATATATGTGTGTGAATATATATAGAGAGAGAGAGTCAGTAAAGGTTGTCCTTCAGAGATATAAATCAGAGATCTTAAACATTGGGCACGAAAGGTCTGTCAGGAATTCCTATTTAAATTCTGGAAAGCTTTGTTAGACTGCCAGGTGCATAGAGTCAAAATTTATGCCAGAGAGGAAATAGTGGGTATTGAGTTTGAGGAAGTGAGTTTTTACCAACAGATATTCAGCAAAACAAAAAGACAGAATAGCTAAAACATTTTTAAATAAATGGTCCAGTAAGATGTTTTCTGCCGCCTCCTTTTTATATCATTCATCTTTACATACATTGAATTAGCTCTGTGTGTATGTATGTATATATATAAACAAAAAAACTTATTGCACAGCTAGGCAGCCAATCAGTGTGCATCATTTTGCATACAGACCAAAAACGTACATTGCCATATAATATATATATATATACATATATTCTATATATATTATATATTTGTAATATATATATTTATATATATATCTATATATATATATATATATATCTATATATATATATATATAGAGAGAGAGAGAGAGAGAGAGAGAGAGAGAGAGAAGTGTCATGATAAAAATTATCAGGTTCAAAGTCATGTGCATTGGATAGAGTGCTCAATGCATAAACGCAGAGCGAAATAACAAACAAAGTAAAAACACTGATTACTTCATTGAAGTTTATTCACAACAAACTTGTTTCGTATGACAAGCCGAAGCTTGCCACACTCATCAGGTGAATGATATATAGCTTACAGTGCAGCAGAATATAATATGAGATGCATGCGTCAAATAAGGATAGTGTTACAATTAACGATAGGGTATTTACATAGGGTTAGGTGGGATATTTACATAATAGGTATTTCTTTCGGTGTCAGCAGGTGGATATCAGTTCGTTTTATTTGTTAAGCTTCGCTTATCGTGGTGGCACTTGAATATATAGATATTGATCAAAAACCTTAAGTAACAGAGTACCAAACTTTATAGGTTATGTGTTTTGAAAGGAATTTCTATTTTGCTTATCAGTCCTACCACTTGCTAGCCAACTAAAAAGCCCTTATCAAATGATAGAAGTAGGCTTCTAATCAGAACTTGTCCATAATCTCTTTATAATCACCATGAGCAAAGTCATAATATTTTCATCAGTTTTAAAATGATCCCTTCTGCATTAGTTCAGATTACAAACAAAAATAATTCAAATGAAAGAAAATATTGTTAAAAAAATAAGAAGCAGCTGGACCACTTCATTTGAACTATAATGGAACTAAATTCTGTTCAACTAAATTCAAAACTTTTCCATGGAAATTAAAGTAAAGAATTGTATTAATTTAGCAGCAAAAGGGGATTACAACTAATAATTCATTTTTACTTTGATTATTCTTTGTATCTCTCTGAAAATCACCAACTATTTTAAAAATTTGAAACAATTGGCAACCTATGCATGGTGATTGTCAATTTACATTAACTTCCGTGACCAATTTTTAAATATACAGCTAAACATTATCATGATTGACAAAGACTACAGTGAGGAAAGAAATGTAATTGCTATATGGAGACAAATAACAAACATTTCATAAATGTAGGTGAAAGTTGCTTGTCCAGGATTGAGTAGTGTTGGGAGAGACTGTTTGTGTTCAATCTTTCGGGATACTACACTGACCTAGTCAGTCATTCTCATGACTTCTCTAAACAGTCTGGACAAACAGTGTCAAGACTGATCATAAAAAGTCTTTCTCAAGATGACTGTTACCTAGGTGACCAACTTCCACCAACTCGTACATTTTAATTCCTCACAGTTCAAACCATTTACTTTATTGGTAACATTTGTTATTTGTTGGATTTTAAAGGTCGAGATGTCATTGCACAGGCCCAGTCAGGAACTGGTAAAACAGCCACATTCTCCATTGCAATCTTACAACAGTTGGATATTGAACAACAGGAAGTTCAGGCTTTAGTCTTGGCTCCCACCAGAGAATTAGCGCAACAGGTATTGCAAAGTAGAGGGTGTATTATCTCTTTTTCTGAGGGTGTAGAAATGACTTGTAACTGGTACAATATACCCAATGATAGTTACTCTAAGGTAAGATATACCAGTGGCCTTGCTAGCATCAAATATTATTATTGGGGGAGGGAATCAGGCGTATTTGGTGATCACTTGCAACAAGACTGATGAACATTAATATAAAAGTAGAGTGCTGCATCAGCAATATTGAATAACTAATACTTGTGGATAACCAAAGAGGTGGGGAAGCTGCTGAAGTTAAGTGTGAAGAAACTGACATTTCAAGCAAAGGCCCTTCATTGAAGTGAAATGCCAAGTTTCACCCCAACAAAGTGCCTTTGCTTGAAAGATCAGTTTCTTTACACTTAAGTTTTGGTAGTTTCCCAACTCTTTTGGTTATCTACTGATGAGCATTAGTTTGATATCATGCATAGAAAACTTTGGTTGTAGATACATCTCTTGCCAAGGTCTGTAAGATACTTAAACACTTTACGATCCAGGACACAAGGCAATCATTTTGTAGTTTAACAGGTTTAAAGTGCCACTATGATGAGAAAATTGTCTTCTCTGTTTTGATCTTGTTTGAAACTATATTTTAAATGAAGAAGAGTGGCATTCTTAGTTCATAAATATCTTGCCTTAATCAAGGTTTCTAAAACATGCAAATTAATTACCTTATGGCATCATTTACTCCACGCCAACTACAATTAGCAAAATTAGGGAAATTTCTAGAAGTAAGTAATAGAATGCCTTAAAACTTTGGCATTTGTACAGTACTAAAAAGTACTTCCCCTCAACAGTAGGTTGTTGCCATGACAACCCTTTTGTTTGCCAGATTGCATTTAACTTAAAACATAAAATCCTCAAATTTTCCATTTCTACATTTTAAATCAATGCAAGTCTGACCTTTGGAATACCATACCTACATATGTCCAAATCATCTTAAATAAGCGTCACAGTAAATACTGCTAGATAGCTGAGAAACTAGCAAGTTTAGTTACGAGGTATATTATTTGAAGAATCATCAGACCAAGTGGTTTCCATTGCAACAGCATAAGTTGATTACAGAAGTGTGTTTTACTTTTTATCATAAATGTGCAAAGTTTCAGTCTTAAATATTCTAATTTTACAAAGTTGATTAAGTCTGTGTGAAGTAAATGACATCATATGAAAACAATTTGCATATTTCAAAAACTTGAATATCTCTAGAACAATATGAGCAATTGAGAAACTAAGAACACCATTCTTCTTCCTTTCAAATGTGTTCCTAAATCTGATCAAAATACTGAAGACAATTTTTCCATTGTAGTGGTACTTTAACCTACTGCAAGCAACAAAAAACTAGTATGAAGTGGACAAACCTGGCACCGTCAAACTAACATTTGGGTTGCCATGACCCCCTGGCCTCCCTCAATGCCTATGGATTATACAATAATAATCAGGAATAATAAGACTCTAAATCAGTTACTTAATAAAATTTGATTATTCTTGGAGTTCTTGTAAATGGCCTTTGAATGTTTAGTTTCCAGACATAGTTTGGGAACATTTCATTTGTGGATTTGTTGAAAAATAGTTGATCCTGGAAAGATGTATAATATTTCTCATGTGGTGGTGTAATTTGGAATAAAGATTGTTATTAACCATAGCACTGAACACTTCATAAGAACCTACAGAATGAAAATGTAAATATTTCTTTTTTGATTTGGGTTTTAGATTCAAAAGGTGATAATAGCCCTGGGAGACTACATGAATTGCCAGTGCCACGCTTGCATTGGTGGAACCAGCGTTCGAGATGGAATATCAAAATTAGAACAGGGCCAACATGTTGTTGTTGGTACACCTGGTCGGGTGTTTGATATGATCAGTAGAAATGCCCTGAGTAAGTTACTTTTCTAATCTATTTCTTGTAAGTATGCTTTATATCACTGGTATGTGACTACCAGGCATTTCCAAGGTGTTCAATGAGTTGACAGTGAGGTAGCCTGTACTCAAGACTATCTTAACATGAGAAAGTATGTGTATTGCCGTTGCTAATCGTGTTCCCGGTCACGTGTTTCTTCCCAAGTTTTGTGAAAAGCTATTTGATTGGTAATCTTCGTTGTTCCCACGCTTAGGAGAAAAGATTAGGAAGGGACTAGTACTAAACAAACTTCTGCCAGGACGTCAACCGATTCTTTGCAAACATGCATGTTTGAAACCTGAACAAACATGAAGAAGATCGTTATTCAGACAGTACCTTACAAATAGGAGGAACATAACTTACGTACTTATACCCATGTGAATAAATGCTCCTTAAAAGTCTCTTATAATCGATTATACTTCATATTAAAATGTTTACGTTAATATAATTTATGCAAAATCCACGTGACCCAGAACACACTCATCAGCTCAGACGCTCTTACCCGTAGGATGAGCATCGGCTATGCACAGGCTGATAGTGAGGCGAGAAGTGAATACGCAATAAATAAGCTGACCTATCACTGAGAGGCGTACGATGCACACACAGTTAATGGATTGATGAGAAATATGTTGCCTTATCTATTAGTGTTATTTAGCAACGTTGCTCCATTTCATAAGCTAAGGTTTTCATAACCTCATGTTCACGGCCCAGTTTTTTTGGATCATGTTGCTATAGTTTGCATCTTTTTCTGTAAAAATTCCATGAACAAAGTTTGATTTGTAAGTTAAAGTCTGACCCAAAACGCAACTTGCAAGCTTCAACACAAATCCAAGCATTTATCTGGTGCTGATTTGACAAAGTGAGCGTTTGTCAAGTTGTAGAAAATTTTGTAAATAGTTCCAATGGCGTCAAAGAAGGTACCAGAAAAAACAGGAAATTCTGTGATGCTTCAGACTTTTCGAGGTTGGGGAAAGGTAAACGGCTATGGTGTTGAAGCAGAAGTTTTGGTAGAATAGCTCAAGTAATTTATAATTATCTGATTAGAAACACAGTGAACTCCCTCCAAGACATCTTCAGGACCTCTCCTACTGTCCGTCTTCTAGAGGTGACTTCTTGGAAGGAGATTGCGAAAAATGGCCTGCGCTGTCTGGATTAAAACGATTACAAGGTCCTTTCAAAACGGTTCTTTGCTGATTTTATTCATTTACAATGCAATGCGTCAAGTTGATCGGGGCAATCAACGAGATCACGGATTTATAACGTTGATGTTCAAAGTGTAAACGTGCGGGACGAATTAACAATAAAAGCTACAGCCATATTGAATAAAAATGATCAGTTATTGTAGCCTGTTTTTGTAGCGAAAGCCTCGCTTCTTCCAACTTTTGGCCAACAATTGCTACAGATGCTACTGAACCTTTGTCACACAAACTTCTTTGATTTCGTCGACTAGATTAAAAGCTTCAGCAACTGGCTTAATAGAAGACACAGGAGAGTCCATACCGACGTCATCGTCACTGCCGTCCATCATTACTGACATCTTTTCAGGCTCCTGAGATTCAGCTGCGCAAAGAGACAGGGCTCTATCTCTTAGTTCATCTCGCCGGTTTTCTTTAATTGTGTCAATTGCGGGTTCACAGATTGAGACGTTATCATCTGCATTGAGATACTCGTCTGCCGTTATTTCACCATGGTTGATGCGGTGACCTAGCTCTTGGAATTCTTGCATGTCTGGCTGCGTTGCTGATTCGCTAACTGCGGACGAAAACCCACATTTATTGAAGCATTTCTGAACTAATTTTTCAGGCACATCATCTCAAGCCTATTTAACCCCAGGACATCGATTTTGTTATTGTATCGGCAGCTGTTACGCCTTGGTTAATACGCGAGACCACGAACTTCAAGAGGAGTTTGCGATATCGTACTTTAAAGTTCTTGATTATTTCAGCATCGAGGGGTTGAAGTCGTGGTGTCGTGTTCGGGGGAAGAAACACCGTTTTGATGTTGGAAAACATCTCTCGTGGATCAGTGGGGTGGCAGGGTGCATTGTCAAGAAACAATTATTTGCCTGCGTTCTTTGGGCATTCTTCTGTTTAGTTTATCCAAAAGCTCAATGATAAAGCCTAAATTCACCCATGATTTCGGATTAGCAAAATAGTTCACATCGGCAGGTCGATTCTAGCGTAAACCAGTGATGTTATCAACAATGTCCCAAAACTACGAAATGCGAGATTCATTCACAATCAATCAACTCTTTTATTCGTGGTCATTATGTGTTTCAAGAGGAATGGACACCTATACTTGGAGAAAGTTTGGAGTATAGTCTTGAACTGCAAAATGAGAAGGATGTCAATGCAGTCGCTGTCATGAAAGATGATAAAGTGGTCGGTCATCTGCCTCGGTCATTTTGTCGCTACTTCAGCCAACATTTCCTCATTCTTTCCAGCAGTGTATCATGCCAAGTAACTGGAAAGAGAGCAATCGCGGAGTTGGATATGGTTTAGAAGTCCCTTGTAGATACATTATTAATGGGAACGAACTCGCCGTGAGATGGCTGCGTGAATGTATCTTGAGAGAAGTGACCATAGTGGTGGATGCTGTGGCTCGAAACCTCGAGACAAAGACGAGTATAAAACGGAAGACGAAATCCAGCCATTGCGGTAGTAGTTCATTTAAAAAGCGAAGGAATTAGAACCTTTCTTTAATGACAATTTTCTTCTGTACCAGGGTTCAGTTTATATTAGTGTTTATGTTAGTTTTCAAGTCAACAAGCTGGTGTTAGAACTGACAAATGTACGAAATGCTGACATTTCGCACAAAGTTAATGAGTTGGAAAAATGAACATTCAGTTTTTACCATTGAGGATATTTAACCACGGCACGAACCTTGAACGGTTTTACCGCTGAACTAGTATAATCTGCTGTTATTGTTTGTCTAAAATAAGTTATGTTATTATCATGTCCAGTCGCTAAACATACCACAAAGAATTTGTTAATTTTTGAAACACAGGTCGCTTCCATTATTGTGAAATGTTCAATCACACCATCCAAATCCTATTTTCTAGCCATCAGTTCTCCGCTCTGGGAGGTATTTTGTACCTTTTTCGCACTGAAAAGTGTCCGTTGTCCGCCTTAGAGGTGTCCATCTTAGAGAGAGTTCGGTTATAGTAAAATAATGGATAAATGGCCGGGACCAAACGTAGTGTCCGTCTTAAAGAGGTGTCCGTTAAGAGGGAGTTCACTTATAGTTCATTAAGGTTAATAATCTCATGGGAAATGGTGATTGATAAAAACATTAGGTAACACAATAGACTCTCATAATTATAACAGAACAGAGAACTTGTCATGGGAAATTAATTAGCCGTAATACGTTGTAAACAAAAAAACATTGTAAGCTAACCTAGATCTTAACACTGATGCTGAGGTCCTTCGTTTGGCATTTAGCACTCAAACACCATAGAAGAAGGTTGTCACATGTATTTAAAGTGAGGAAAGAAGTTCGGAAGCAGAGTATAGAGAATGACGCTATATGGTTGCACGTTAAAGAAAACATAAATTGAAAGATGCAGTCCCTAGAGTGTCGAATCTACCGAATCAACGAACCTGCGCAACAATTCGTCGAAGATTGTGCGACAGCCGTGTGCCAAATACGAGAAAGCTATCGTGAACAATATACAAATTAAAGGAAGTGCAAAAGTTTAAGCCAGTTTGTTTGTTGATAGCACTTCCTCTGCAACAATATTTTAGTGGCGTTTTGATCAACAGAACTTGGACTGTTTATGTGCATAGTTTGCAAAATAAAACCTTTGTCTATTGAATGCAGCAGCGTTTTTGTCTTTGACAAATTGATTTTCTTTCATTTACTTGCCTTATTCTGTAGAGTTATATTTTGCATAGACCTGAAGTTTGCCGTCCAGCTAGCTCATGTGGATTAGACATTGTGATTTATGACCAATTTGCAGCGTGTTTGCTTCTTTTGTGACACTAAGAGTCATGTGCAGCAAATATTTTAACACTAGGCAGTATATAATTGTGGCCATGCCTGCGCAGTTGGCCCAAATTTCACTTTTTTAGCAAAAGTTCATGCAATGCATGGTTAAGGTCAGTCACAATCTTCTTCCGTAATTTTTCTTCTCTACCCCTCAATGTCTTTGCAATAGATAGTCGGTGGTGGATGTATCCACATTTATTTGCTTCAAGGAACAGTTTGTCAATTTGGCTGAGATACTTGTTTATGTGAAGCGCATCCCCAAACTACAATGCCAGTTATGAATAAAGGTACAATTAAGCTTTAAAAAGCAGATCCAACTGTTTAGTTGAAAAGTCATTATTTACCAATACGCATAATATACTTTATATTACTTTACATAAAATACGTTAATTCATTAATCAGTTCATAAAAATGGATGTCCCTATTGCACGGATTTTCTTGATATAATGAGATAAAAACTTTGTTTAAGTGTCAATATATTTAGCTACAATAGCCAATTGGTGACACCATTTAGATATTTCAATACAAAAAATTACAGTATGAAAATTTATAATACTAAATATATATATATATATATATATATATACGTGAACGTTTTGGTTTACGAAATGCAAAGAGGGCTCAATACCAAGCAGATAGAGCAAATAATATTATGTCACTTACCTCAAAAAGTCACTACAGCCTGTTTCATCTGGGAGAATCTTCAGGTGACTGTATATATTACGCTATACCAATATATATTACGATAAAATGATAATTATGACGTTAATGAATAAATATTTATCTACCACAGCATATAAACACGATATAAAGTATGATCACTTTCTTTGGAGCATAATCCGCATTCCCGTATCCACCTTCTAAAAAAATAACTAGTTCTTTTTTCCTTGTATTACTTTTAAAAAATTTCAAACTTTATAAGAATGTACCCTATCTTCTGTTTCTAGCTTTTGACCATAAATAAGCTCCAACAGCTTATAAGTCATATCTTACACTTTTAAAGCTTGGTAATTCAGATTCTGAATTGTGCATTTCATAACGCAACTCTTATTACCTTGATATTTCTTTTCTAGGTGGCAGTGATAAGTTGTTCTTTACGTTATACGTGAGCATGCAACGTTCTGGGAGACGTCTGTTTTGTAAAGTGGGAAGTTTAGTTGGACTAAGTAGCTTATCGTATGTAAGAGAGTTGGCATTAAAATACTGCTCTTAGAGCTCTTTCTTGTATTCTTTCCAATTTCTTTCTCTCCGACGCTTTATAGAAGTTTCAGACAACGTGACAATAGGTTAGTTGAAGTATTGCTTGCATAGCAACGGTGAAACTTCAAATTTCGCCGTCCAACGCCCGAACTCGAAGCGCGCTTAGTGGGTTCGGAAAACCTTCAAGATTTTACAAAGCGGAAATCTGACGTGGCCACTGGTCTAAATATCTTATGGTTCATGCTAGACTTGCCACAAGCCAACCACTTTTGTGTCACCACTGTTGAGCAACAAGTGGCGAATTCATGAGACGAGCTGCAAGCTAAGAAGTCTTGAGCGGTCGACTTGTTTCACTTGCAAGAATTTAAATCTGATTAGGTATTCTAAATAGCAAGCGTGATTAGCATACGTCCCATCATCACAATAAGGACGTTTGAATATGTGTTTTTATTGGCGAGATCGGTGACACCCCCCATCTACACCCCGGTTCACAAATCCACTGGTGTATTGCAAGTGAGACAAGTCCTTCCCAGCGAAAAAGCAAACCACAAAAAAGAGACTGAGGAGAGTTGCAGCAAGTCTAGACTGGTGCCAGAGGCTGCTACAGTTTCCCGGTCGGGAAACCTTAGCCCTCTGTCGGAAAAACATGGCAATTTGCTGGGAAACGAAGTGGAAGAAATTATAGGCCATCAGACAGTTTCTCTAAATGATAAGAGATAGTAATAGTATGTAACCGCTGAAAAATATAAATAGTAACAGTGTAACTGTTAATACTACATTTATATAAATAAAAATAACATTTCACGCTGACTAAGGGTATTTGTTATATATTTAGCAACGAAAGATAATAGATTCTTTTCAGCACGTCACAAACCTGAAATTAAAATGCTGTAAAAGACGGTCGGCCTACTCCGAAAAAGATAACTGGTGATGGCATTCGTTGTTACAAGCTGGCAATCACCACAAATCATTAGCACCAGCTATGATATTCAACAAAATATATACCAGTGCCCTTAAACTTATTACTTTCGCCTGCTAACCTATAGCATGTGTTCCCCTGCTTGAGGAAAAGTTCAAGACAAAGGAATTCTCATAAAAATTATTTGATCTTTTGAGTGTCAGAACTTTGAAGTTGTCCTTGACATGCTTATAAGTGCAAGGGGTGTATAGTTACAGGTGTCCATGGGGCATTACTTATATTCGTGAAAGATTGTTTTCTTCTTTCATTGCATCATTGATCGTTAGAATATTCAGACAGTTGGTTGATCGATATATCGATATATTCATTGATTAACATGAATAATACTTTTGTGTATCCTTTTTATGTAGAACCCAACAAAATAAGATTTTTTGTCCTTGATGAAGCAGATGAAATGTTGTCAAGAGGATTTAAGGATCAGATATATGATGTGTTCAGAAGGCTCCCGTCCGAAGTTCAGGTTAATAATAATAATATTTTTACATATGGTACTCAGACTAGTTGAATGAGAGACCGACGGCAATGACATCCGAAGGTTTGAATTCTTAATGGTATTTAAATACTAGTGTTACTGGTATATTTTTAATTACGAGGTCTATTTTAAAATCCGCATTGCAACCTGTATTCAATTTTTGCAAGGAGATGTAATTTGGAATATTATAAATGTGCAAAAAGTTCAGGTGAAAAACGTCCGTAGTTGTTGTGATTGTATTGTGAGAGCAGTACCACATTTCTGATGGTAGTGATACTATTGCAAGACGAACAACGATATTTGAGGATTGATTGATGTAGATCTTTCACCTTTACTTCATCATTTCATTATTGATCTACCACATTAACAGGTTAATAATTACACATTAATAATAAAAGGTTTGGGAAACTGCCGGAACTTAGGAGTGGTTAAACTCACCTTTCGAGCGAAGGCCCTTCGTCGGAGGGGAAAGTTTCCCAAACCTTTAATTATCTACAAGCCGTTCAATAATGCTGGCGCAGCACTCTACTTTTATATAAACTCGTGAGACTGTTATGCTGTCAGCTTTATTCATAAATTGTGATTTGCAGTTACTTTAATCTTGACTTTGAAAGTCAAAGATTCAAGTCCTAGCATTTGTCGATGGGTTGGAAATTGCAGTCCTTGAGAAGGATGTGTTACAAAATATTCATAATATTATAATTATTTTATCGAATATTATTGAGACATCATAATAAAAGGTTAATAAAAGGTTTATTAAAAATCGAAAATTAAACCGAACGTTTTCGCCTTTTAATAAAAAATGTCTTAACCTTTTATTATAATAACTTGTGGCGAAAGATGTCTTATTTTTGAGACACTTTTTTAATTTGTTGAGAAAAGTTTTACTTTCCTTTCCATTTCACCTCAGTCGATTGTACAAGTTGTAAAAGAAGATATTTCTTAAATGAAAAAATGTGCTCTCCCATAATAAACTTCTTGGAGTTGTGGAGTTTTTATCCAGGAGTACAGATTTAAAAAAATCAGACTGGAAGGACCTTTCCTTAACGTGTAAAATCGAGTTGTGTGAAATTGATTATGTATTATTTTCCTTAAAATATTTTTGTTTTAATATCGCTTTATTCAAGGTTATCCTATTATCAGCAACAATGCCAAGTGATGTGTTGGAAGTCACTAAACGTTTCATGCGGGATCCAGTTCGAATTCTTGTGAAGAAAGAGGAGTTGACCTTGGAAGGAATCAAACAATTTTACATTAATGTGGAAAAAGAGGTAAGTAACAACCCTTTTTAATGTTGTGAATGATAAATGCAGTGTTAATAATGAAGGCAAGACGGATGCTTTGTAGGGCTTTTATTTTAAATAAATTTAATTTTTGGGTAATTAATAAAATGCCAGTAAGACAAAAATCACAGTCATTTTTTATCAATGTTAATATTTTTCCGCCTAATTCAGAACAGGTAGAGTAACGAGAGCGACACTGTGGCATCAAAAAAATTCAGAGACCACATTCCTTGTATTTAACCCAAAGGTTGGGGAACTGTCAGAACTTAGATGTAGAAAAACTGACGTTCCAGCGAAGGTCCTTTGTCTCACCTTCGTTTCGTTTTCTACAAGCCATTCAAAACGTTCAAAACTATTTTGTCCGACCCACGAATACCCATCACCATTTTACCAGTGTACGATGGAAACTTTTTCTGTTTGGGCCAACTTCCTGTTCGAATTTCGCAGTTGAATTCTGCATCAAAAATTGAGTCAGAAAAGTAGTTTTTCGCGCGCGGAATATATCATGGTTTGCTGCCAAGATTAGCAAAAGTTTTTGATTCGTTTTTTTTAATTTCCTCGAACATTAACGAGTTAATGAACTGAAGTAATGATTTAAAAGAAATGGGATTGCAAACTCTTATTTAAAAAACAATTCCATAAAGAGTTTGAGCAAGTTGCCTAATCTCAAATGCAACGTTTTTACCTTCGATTTTTCCGCTCCGTGCAATCGAAATCTTAAATAGGCGATTCCTGGTCCCAGAAAAACAATCCTTTGCAACAAAGGAAAATATTTACTTGCTCTTCTAAAAATGCAGGCCTTCTAGGATACAAACAGACACTTCCGAAGCAGAACAGAAATTTCAAACGTTGCTTCATGTACCGAAACGGTCCGACGTTTTTCTTTAATTTCCATTGTACTATCTGCCGCAGCGTTTCATGCAAAAGTCGTGGATTGTCTAAGCTTCCAATTTGAATATGAGCTGTAACTCGGTCCTTCATACTACTTACAGAACTTGTTCTTTGTCCATTATGGGGTCTGGTTCCAGTCCAGGTTCATTACATTGTTAAACCTTGTACCTCGTCCCACCTGTAGATGTGGAAGTTGGAGACACTGTGTGATCTTTACGAGACATTAACTATTACGCAGGCAGTAATATTTCTTAATACACGAAGGAAAGTGGATTGGCTTACAGAAAAAATGCACAAAAAAGATTTCACGGTTTCTTCTATGGTGAGTAAACCATTCATATTTCTTCCTACCGACCTACTCGTAAAAAACAGGGAAGTGGGTAGCTTGGCTAGTTGATCGAGTGATAAATTGATTGAGTGATGAAATGATTGACTGATTTGTGTATTGGCAGGTGGAATGAGTCAGTCATTGATTCGCAACGTTCATAGTGATCCACCTATATATTCAGTGTTAAAATTATTATTGGCACTCTGATAATGTTGAAGTTTGCAGCGAAACTTTTACCGTGTTATATTTAATGTTGTTTAAAAAATATTTTAATTCCTTGAAAGTTTGTGTAGTGATAATAGTAAAGTGAATATAGGTTTATAGAAACAGCGCAGTGTTTATTTAAATCATGCTGAGCTTTCGACTTGTTGGCGCAAGTCGTCATCAGAGCAATTACCAGCCTGGTTGTTGGCTGTTACGAAGCTATCGTGTATGGTTCCTGATCGTGATGAACAATGGAATAGCGACGGCCAGGTGCTGTTCAGTGGCTGACCTTCCTGGGGGATCGTTGAGTGTTTACCAATTCTCTCATTCTTGTTGAGAAGTAATGTCTAGCTTAAGCAGAAGAATGAACTCGGGTAGAGAATAATAATGCAGGATGTCACTCCGAGTGACGAACCATACCGGACAATTAGAGAAAACTCTACTTGGCCCGGCAGGGATTCGAACCCGCGACCTTCTTCGGTTTACTAGTCCGACGCTTTACCAACTGAGCTACAGGTCAAGTTGGGAGTGTTCGCGAAATGATGTTACTTCGGCTCTTGATATTTCGAAACATATACTAGTTTCCTCCATATCGGGACATTTAAATCCTACCTGATTTTAAATAGCTTTTGTAGAAAAATGAACTCGGTAGAGAATAATGATGTTAGATGTTACTCCGAGTGACGAACCATACCGGACAAGTAGAGAAAACTCTACTTGGCCCGGCAGTAATGACCCGGTAATGTCACAAGCTATAAACGTTGAATTTTCGCAATTGATTTGATGGTCATGTTCCCAAGCGTGTTTTGCGAGAGCAGATTACTCAATCTGAGCTTTCGAGCAGCATGATTTATGATTGAGAAATTGCTGCCGGTCTCACTAATGCAAACCCATCCCCGTTCACACCGTATACGATATTCTCCCGGAACGGAATAAACATTTACTGTCTTTGTGTGTATATAAGACTTTGTACAGTCTTCGTTCACTACTGTGGGGAACCTTAATTCCTGCTCGCCACAGGATCCATTTGATCTCGTGGCAAGCAAGACTAATGTAAGGTAGGCAAACAGATGAAACTTCTTCAGGTGGAGGAAATCTTCGTACTGAGCGGACTGAAGACTCCGTGTGTGACTCAATAACTCTCCTTGGGAAACTACTGTTAATTAAGACTGTCCTCAGCTGGCCGAGTGTATCTTCTACGTGATCTTTGTCACAAACGGTCTGTGCCCGATGAATGAGGGTCTTGCCAACTGACGATTTAAGCCCAGGATGATGGAATGAGGTGTAATTTAGGTATCTGTCAGTATGTTTAGGTATCTGTCGGTATGTGTCAGTAGGTTCCCCGGTAAACAGTGTGGCTCATCAAGTCCCAGGCTTAACTGTAAGAAGAACGTCCAGGAATGGAACAGCCTTGTTTTTGCTCTTCCACTTCCATTGTAAATTTGATAGAAGGATGAATACTACTAAGATGGCCAAGAAAATTAACCAATTCATCAAGGCCATGACGCCAAGCAAAATATCTTTATGAAAGCCATAGAGTCGGACACAGAAGTAAAATCATAATATTTAATAAAGTTCTAACGTTTTGTTGTTATTCTCTTTAAATGCCAATATTGGCTCAGCACCACTTTTCCTTTTATAATTTCGTCTTTCACTCTTCCATGTAGTTGGTATTACCCATACCTGTAACTTTTATTTTTAGTTCGTCCTATGATTGGTTAATGCATGAATATTATTACAACTCTGTAACTATATACTTAGGCTTTAGGCAGTTATGCTAATTATTCTCTGAAGATGTTGTGATGATAACAACGAAACGTTAGAACTTTATTAAATATTATGATTTTACTTCTGTGTCCGACTCGATGGCTTTCATAAAGAAATTTTGCTGGGCTTTGATATTCCTCTTGAGGTTACATTTTCCGCCTGGTCAATCCATAGCTGATGACGCCACGTACTTAAGGTGTCAGCAACGTTGCGCTTCCACATACATGGTTTTAGAACTGCGGTCTCGAGAGGTTTCTTTTCAAGTTCTTTCATGAAAAGGTTTGCCATGACGGTGGAAAATGGAGATCCCATCGCTACTCTAGCCGTTTTTCGAAAAATTGATTCTGCCATATAAAACAAGTCTAGCCAATGTCTCATCCGCCGTAAACAATTGTTTACTAATGTCCCCGTAGACGAGGCTAGTCGCATTGCTAAAGAAAGACTTCTGGCGGATGAGACACTGAGTCGTAGAACAAGTCTTTACCCGGATGAGATCTTTGACCTTCTTAAACTACTGCTTCGCTCGACTTGTTCTCAATGGTGGAATCAATTTTTCGAACAAACAGCTGGAGCAGTGTTGGGATCGCCATTGTCCCTCGTCATACCAAACCTTTTCATGGAAGAATTTGAGAAGAAGGCTCTCGAGACCGCAGTTCGAAAACCAAGTATGTGGAAACGCTGCGTTGATGACACCTTAAGTACTTGGCGTCATGGCCTTAATGAATGGCTAATTTTCTTGACCATCTTAATAGTATCCATCCTTTCGGCAAATTCACAATTGAAGTAGAAGAGAGAAACAAGTTTGTTCCATTTCTGGACGTTCTTCTTACAGCTAAGCCTGATGGGACTTGATGAGCCACACTGTTTACCGGAAACCCATACATACTGACAGATACCTAAATTACACCCACCTTGGCAAGCCCCACATTCATCGGGCACAGACCATTTGTGACAAAGATTACAAAGAGGATAAACTCGGTCATCTGAGGACAGTCTTCATCAATAGTGGTTTCCCGAGGAGAGTTGTCTAGTCACACACGGAGTCTTCAGTGTGCTCAGAACGAAGATCTCCTCGACCTGAAGAAGTTTTATCTGTTTTCTTACGTTAAATTGATCCTGCTTCCCTCAAGATCGAACGGATCCTGTGGCGAGCAGGAATTAAGGTTTTCCACAGTAGTGAACGAAAACTGTACAAAGTCTTATAAACACACAAAGGCAGAGTAGATGTTCATTCCGTTCTGGGAGCATATCGTATACAGTGTGAATGGCGCTTGGTTTATATTGGTGAGACCGGTAGGAATCTCTCAACCCTTCTAAAAGGAAGATAAATCATGCTGCTCGAGAGCTCAGATTGAGAAATCTGCTCTCGCAAAACACGCTTGAGAGCACGACCATCAAATTAAATGGGAAGATTCAACGCTTCAGCATTGTGCCAGACATTTCTTCTCAAGAAGAATGAGGGAATCCATCGAAATTGGTAAACCCTCAACGATCCCCCTGGAAGGTCAGCCACTGAACAGCACCTGGTCGTTGCTATTCCATTGTTCATCACGATCAGGAACCGTACATGATACCTCAGTAGAATTATTCGTCAGCATAGCCTGCACATCACGTCAGTTTGTCGTACGTGGTTTCGTTTATGTGACGCCAGCCAACAGCGAGGCTGGTAATTGCTCTGAAGACAACATAAGTCAACAAGTCGAAAGCTCGGCATGATTTGAATACTGTGCTATCTCTACAAACCTATATTCACTTTAAAAAGAAATCTTATTTGGCTGCTACTTGTGCAAGATTTAAAGATATTGATGAAACTGGAAATACTTCAAACTGCCTTTCGAAGGGTTGTGTGACCTACCGGACCACTTAAAAGTTATTAAATTCTGGAACGTAGACCTAATTTTCATGTAAATACTCACTTCTCTATTCAACTAAAATGAACACTGGATCAGTATTGTGGCATAAAGTGAGCAGACAGGATAATGCTATACAGATTAAACGTAAGGCTACACATTTAACTTACGACAGCATTAACTGTAAAAGATAGCCTAACCCAGTTTACATTTAACCACGAGTGAAGTTTTTCTTTCTAACTCAGCTCGATTAGTGTTTTGTGAGGCCTTTCTGTTATGTACTGTTGAGCTGCTGATGTACTGTTATGTACATCCTAATTTCGGTCTTATTTTTGATAACTTTTGCGTTTCTTCTCCAGCACGGCGATATGGATCAGAAGGAACGTGACGTTATCATGAAAGAATTCCGATCAGGCTCAAGCAGAGTTCTCATAACTACCGACTTACTGGTAGGTATTATCAAAGGAAGAATTGCTAAATTAAATTTCATCCTCTATTTTCTGCCAACTTTACTAAATAAACAATTTCAAAATTGTTACTTTTTTCGCATTACTCCTCGTCCTCCAGTCTAATTGAAAATTTTAGGTCGCCCTGTAGACTCATGATGTATGTCCCTACATGGCTATCAATTTGCGTGTGTATGCCTATATGTATGTGTAGGTATGCGTATATATATATATATATATATATATATGGATGAGTCTTTGCCGCTTTGCATTGTGCGCACGCTCACTGCTTGCAGTTAGAGCGCTCTGGCAAATGACTTTGATGTCCCACATTTGTGAGGCATCAAAGGTGACTGTAAATAGCAGTTAATTTCATCCTGCTCATCAGCACTACACTGATGAGGGCCAAAAGACCGAAACGGTTCCGTCTGTATATATATTTAACAACTAGAGAGTGAGCCGGAGTTGACTATTCGCTCATAGACAACGACGGCGAGTTGTCTAATTGTTTTAGTATAAACCCTTTTCAAAAACAATGACGTGCTAATTTTGTAACTCCGAAAAAAAAATACAGTTTTGCTAGTGCGAAATGCCGTCTTAATAAACTGCTGAATGAAGAAGAGAATTTTCAACCAAATTATTCAAAAACCCCAAAAAATGGTTGAGTAGCCAATCAGAATTCAGGATTTGTAATAGACGATGGTTGGGTTTATACTAAATAATATTGATATATTATGTCAAAAGCATGTTGATACCTATTGATCAAATTAGACTTTAGAGGAACATCTTGAAAACTCAGAATACGAGTCTAAATCAAGACGAAAGTTGAATCAGTGATATTTCGGTTTTATTTCAAACCATTGTCAAAGCAATTAAAATTACATCGAGTATGCAGAGTTTATATATACATGGTGGATGACATCATTCTGAATAAACCTAATTTACATGACTGTAAACCGACAGTGGTAAGGCAATAGAGTGGAACGGAAACGGATGATAAAGTGGTGAAAATAGTAAGTGACTGTGGAGAAGAGAAGGTGGGAATTAGGAAAATAGTACAAGTTCTTTACTGGACTCAAGACCAACGTTCAATTCAGGAGAATTAAACTTAATATAAAGAGCTTCTAAGAATAACAGTACGTTAGGTGAATAATATTTACATGAATGAATGATTTTAAAGTTGTTGAAGACAAGGTTTCGAATATTGGAAGAAATGTTGCTAACAGGAGAAGTGTCATGTAAGCGGTCAAAAATTTTGATTTAAATTAATTAGGTATTGTGCATGTATTTTCATATACATATATATATATATACGTTTTATGCTAATAGTGTTCATTTTTAAACGCTTTTAGGTAAATATTGTAAATGTTATGCTAATAACTTGATTAGTTTTTAAAAGGATCTGAAGCGTAGGTAGTTTTAGTCTGATGATTGGCAATTGGCGTAAACTCGAGTTTACCGATTTTTTTTATAAATATAAATATTTGCTCCACATTTGGTGTTAAGCCCTCTTTTTGGCTTAGCAAACGCCCTTCGTTTTCAAGTATATCTATCTGTCCATCTATCTATCTCTCTATCTATCTCTATATGTATATGCATGTATATTAAGATTGGGCAGTATGGGAACTTCAATACCTCTATTGGATATCCAAAAAAATTCACGGCATACCGGTATACCGTTACAATTCTCCATCTGTTTGGTAGTCGACTTTTGACACCCAATAACTCGAACATTCAAGGATAAATGGAATGACGTTCGAGTTATCACGAGTTTGTTTTGTCGAATATCGTCAAATGACCTAAAACGAAATGGGTAAAGCAGAGTTTTACTTTTATGACAAGTTTAACTCTGTGTTCAAAAGCCCAGTTTTCACATGGTTGCTGCGATCTCCGATCTAGAATTTTTTTTTATCTGAGCAACGATCTTTGTTACTATATGGTCTCTGTGACGATTGGGTCTATCTATTTTTGAGTGATCTTGGCGCTGACGTTTGACGAATGACGAAACGCTAGCGAATCGTGTACTTTATGCCGGCTTCTGAATCTTGACTGCCGTATCATTTACTAGTCTCACTCGTTCTTTTGTAAAAATAAGTAGGATGATTTTAACCCTTTCGCGTCCAGATTTTTCAAAAGAAATTATAAGTTATTCACTTAGACTGCAATCTTGTCTCAAAACCTGCATTTCTTGTGGTTAACGCCGCGGAACGAGAAGCTGTGAAGAAGTGCGACGAAATTCGCAGTTTGATTCGTTTCAGTTCGATTCCCGGGTCAAATGTCGAACTTTTCGTGAGACGAACTAAATTCAACGAATTAAGTTCATGACAAAATCGACTTTTGACTCAATTAAGTTCGCCTGATTGTATTCAAATCATCCGAGATGTTCTGTCCGTCTCATACAGACAGATAGAACGTCCGTAGGTCGTTTGTGAGTCAAGCGTCCATCTTTTCATGAGTCGAACTAAATGCATAATTATGAATTTGGCAGGATAATGTTTATTTTAGCAAAGTTCGCAATTTCCTGTATTCAGTGGTCTGTGGGATTAAGTTGGGCTTTTGATTCCACGGTCCTGAACTTGCAGTTTAGTTCGGCTCCGAACCTCCTGAGAAGCACTTAAGTTCCTTGTTTGCAGTTAAGTCTACAGTTCCTTGTTTCGTAGTTTGTGCAACATATATCCGAACCATGTGTACGTGTGTACCTGTGACAATGGCTGATGGTTCAAATTCAGGTCTTGCCGCCTGATGCTATGGCAGTAAATTAATTTGTCGATGCTCTGTCTGTCAGAAATTTGACAGAACGATACACGTAACCGACACGTGACAGAACGATACAAGTTTGTTCTCCGAGGAACTTTTGCAGTTTGTAAGAATTTAGCTGAAGCGATAAAGTAACAGCTCCGACTGAAACAGGTTATAACAGTAATAAGTAAGTAAGTAAAAACTTTATGAAGTTATGCTTGCCCCCTTCAGCAAAAACTGGTTTCCAAGAGAGGTGTGAAATTACATATGTTGTATAATTACAATATAAACTAATATCAAATACCATGGCCGGCCAGTTGAAGAAATAATTGAGTTAAAAGAATGAAAATAATCTTTATTTGTCAACTCACTTTACAAGCTATTCCAGTTTTTGCGCTCTATAGTTCAGGCTCTTTTTAAGGAATTCAATCTTTGGTAGTGGCAAATGAAGTTTTGTGAATAAGCACGGTGGATTATAATCGAGATATATATTATAATATTATATATTGTATGTATTATGTTATATGTAATATACTTGATACATTTTGTAGCCTCTGTGCTGTCGTGATACATTGCTGCACTTTTCTGAACATGAAAAACATGCGATCTCCAGCTGGAAACGCCAGATGACATGGGCATTAGTACACTGGGACCGAGTGACCGAATTTTTCGGGCTTTTTCGTCACAGTATCCCCCGAGCCCTTCGTTTGCTGGCACAGACCAAAAAGAATGCAGGCTATTGGGCGAACTTTACCACTCCGTCGATACGCTAGTCAACACGTTTAAAATGGTTATCAAGGCTTGTTGATGTGTCACTGGATGCCAGTCGCAAATTACATGACCTGACTGTATGCTGTGTACGACCTGATCTAAAACCTGATCTTCTAGCTTTCATTGTGGTTTAAACATCTTTGTTGGCACGTAATGATCGAAATTAAGAATTCTTCAAAGAAACTTGTGTTTCTAGTGAAGACAGGTGTAGTTGATGGTTGTATTTGAGGATGACTGTGGTTGGGTGGTGATGCCATTTCAACGATCGGGTTTTATTGTCACTAAGTTATAAAATGTTATCTTCTACTAATCACCGCATAGCTAACATTTGTGCAAGTTTGTGCCGTTCGCAGATGACTCGATATGTTTAACCGTTTAGAGCTAGCTACCATGTAATTTGCCTCCAGCTTTACTACTGCGAAGTTTTGGCTTATTTGAACACAACCCAGTCTAGAATCTTGATGCAATAACAACAGGGAAACTGTTGCACCTGATGTATAGTGACAGGCAACGGTCCGCCAAGTTAGGGACTACGGTTTGTAGATCAAGTATAAGTGCCCAACACAAAACATGGAACAAGGCAATAGTCAACTAAAATTAAGTTTTATTATGTAAACTAATTTCTTAATTATGGGGTACACGCTTACCGCAATTTCAGATCTTCAACTGTAGTATACGTGTAAGGGCTTTTCTCGGGCTTAAAACCGTTACCAGCCAAAAATTTGAGGAAATACAATAAGAAACATACTTCGAAGAACAGCATCTTGGAAACCCAGTATTTTAGTTATAAAACAGGACGAAACTTATCACGGTAATATTTCGACTTTATTTCAAAGTTATCGTCAAATCTTTATTTCAAAGTCATTGACAAACCTAAAGTCGAAATATTACCGTGATCGGTTTCGTCTTGTCGGGCTTATTGGATTAAAAATTCTCCTTCAGGTTTAGCCGATGAATTGCTGGAAGCGAGGTCAGCTGTGTTGAGTGGTATATGATTGAATGTAATTTTAAACCACATTAACTTAAATAGCAGTTTCCACTCAACTTCTCTCCATCCTTTATTTTTGATAGGCACGAGGTATTGACGTCCAACAAGTTTCATTAGTAATTAATTATGACCTTCCAGCAAATCGTGAAAGTTATATTCACAGGTAAGTAGCCCTAGCCATTTTTCGTCCATGAATTAGTACTAATTGTTGCTGCAACAGCACCAGACCGAATATCAGGTAAAGCCTAGTGTTACAGTTCGGCCTTGTATACTTCATTATGGTCGTGCGTAAGGAAATAAAATTAAAATGTAATACTATTTTGTAGCCTTATGCGCGGCCACAATGTACTAATGAGTGCAAAGAGCGCGTAATTTTTGAATACGATCTATTATAGTATTTTATTGTTATTTTAAGTATTTTAACCCTTTCCTGGCCGAGGACTTCCCCCCTTGACGAGTAAAATCGCCTGGCGAGTATGTTAACAGTAAACGTGACTCGAAATAGGACGTTAAATCAAAGCTCTTAATTCTTTAGTCACCTGACAAAGGTTAATTTAGAGGTTGAAGAGCTTTGTAGAAAAGTATTGACGAAGTGAAAAGAAATAAATTACACATGTAAACCATATATAGTTCAACTTCGTAGATAGAATTTATTCTAGATTACTGTTCGTCGCAGAAAATGCAAATAAAGTTGGTATCAAACACCGACCATTGAGATCGTTGCTGTAAAAATGGGATTAAAAAATGAGATGGTGCTTAGGCAGTATGAAACAGCACAAAAGGTTTGTAGACTGCCGAATTTATGATAAAGAATTCTAACGTTTCGAGTTATGGCCTTTCGTCAGAGAGTGAAACGAATTCTAAATGAGGAATCGCCACTAGACTGTATAAGCTAATGTTTCTATCCGCCCACGCTAGAAGATCGTTGCTGTATTTTTAATATATATAATTATAATGTCTTCAAACCAGCCTTACCTAGTGCTTATTATATATTATACATTGTATATCGGAGTCTGAGCGTTAAAGGGTTAAAGCTGACGTCGTGGATCTTGAGATCCTTGTTAATTGTCGATGTTGGACAACATCAAAAGCTCTCCTGAAATCTAGGAAAACAAATATAAAACAAAACATATTCCGAATAAAATCATCTTGTATAACTCAAGATATGAGCCAAAAAACAAGAGAATGTTTA
>JBAHVQ010000223.1:753447-766287 GCA_036872915.1 Nanipora kamurai
CACTCATCAAAATTCCTACTGTATATTCAAACAATGATAAATGACCGATAAGGATAAAGTACCGATTATTGTCAAAAACTCCCAAGAGATGAGCATCTTCGAACAATATCTTAAACCTTGATTGATATCATGAACTAAGTTAGATAAATACCTCGAACGTCGGTATTCAGACACATAAATCCCTTGGGCCCTACGGGCCCTCGGGATTTATATCCCTGAATACCTCCGTTCTCGGCATTTATCTCTTACATATAGAAGACTAATATTTTTGAAAGTGATACCAAATCTATTTTCATCACTTGATCATACTGCTGAGATCAGATCGCTCATAAGTGTTTAACTAAACAGAAGTATTTTATCAGTAAGTTTTAAATATTTAGAAGAAAGGTTACTTCACCCCGAAAGAGCAGGGATTTCGCAGAAAAAGACATTCACTTTCTTATATTGTACATTTTGAGCCCGGTTCGCTACAAGCGTGCCAATAGATTTTAAACATTTTAGGACCCTAAAGATTTTAGGCTCGCAGCCTTTTTTTGCTTATACAAATTTTGTCTGCATGCTTACTGCAACAACTTTTACACAAACAAAATCGAGAATGCCGAGTATGAAATGTTATGCATTCGAGCCAAAGTTTAGCAGCTGCATGCCCTCTGGTATAACTAGGGTTTGGTCTCCCTCTCTTACTTCCTTCGTCTGTGAGAGGTAATGCGGTGTATTTGATGTAACTTTTCAACGCAGTAGTAATGTCTGGCTATGATGGCAGGAGTTTAAAGGAATACATATAACATATTTACATCAGTTTCCGCCGGGCAAATCAAGTAAGAGAGCGCACTAGCAGATACTAACCTCGCCTGCCGTGGGTAAGACTTTGTGTCCTTGTTTAATATGAACTAACACAGGAGCTTGCTTCATCGGACAAACAAGGAATCTTTTGCTAAAAAGACAGCCAGCTACAATTAAATCAACGAAGATCATCACTTAAACTTTTTTTTCCTCATTAAAACTCCACTACAGGTCTGGGTTAAAAATTAAAATAAAGAAGTGGAAAGGAACCCTGATTTGCTTTTTTAGTCGGTTTAAGATTGTTTATGAGAAGGCTTTCTCGATAATAGAAATTAAGCTATGAAATTAAGATAGTAAAGTTCAGAGGAAATAGGACGTTTAGAGCGAGGATTATGAACAAGATTGCGGGAAACCAAGTGAGTGATCGAGTTCTTACCTGTCAAAGTTGAAATTCTCATTTGGTCCAATATGTGTGTGTGTAGATACGTAGGCAAATTTGGACACAATGTGTCACAATAATTACACTTGTACAAATAGAAACGTATGATCTCGGGACCAAAGGGAATACAATCTTTGAAAGAAATGAAATTGGATAGGAGACGGGTAGGACGACGGACAAAACGAAGACTTATCTGCGTGTGAGAAGGGAGGACTTTGCTTAGCTGCTATGGATATGCAGCTTGTAGGAGCCGTTGGAAGAGACCCAGCAACGGTTTATCGATTGAGTAAAGAACATCGTAAAAAAATAGATGCTTAGTGTTGTCGAGAAACTTATTCGGATAGCCATTTTCTTTAAAATTATTTTGAACACAAATAAAAATTGTTCCATTTTTTGTTAACAATACAACAGACGAAGGTAGACAGTCAGTGGCGGCGCCAGCCCTCAATTAGTGGGGGCAGTACATGAGTGGGATTCAAGGGGTTGAACTCTTCAACCTTTTTCAGGGCCCATATCCTTCTATCTCGAATGAAATGGCTCTTTTCACAATTTCCTGTCAAGAGATGTGAAAAGTGATACAATCGAATTGCCAGAATTCGGATCAATTAACCTTATATTTAAACGGGAGGTTACCCCTTGACAAGTAAAACTGTCGGGTGTTAACCAGCGTAAAATCATTGAAGTCCTTCGCTATTTGGACATGGTTCTGACAGGGGTAAATCAACAGACAAATTCGTAATTCCGAATATACATAGCGGACATTTGTCATACTGGCTACTTTTGTGAAGGTCTATGAATCTGCCGTCATGGCATCAGTGATTACCAGTACAGACCTTTACTTGTATTCCACCAATTAAGTCAATATTTTCATTGTAAAATTGAATGTCATGTTGCCTATTGAACAAGGTGGAAATTTCCCGCTTGTTATTATTCTTCCAGATTATTCTAATTTAACAATATTTAACAACACGATAAATATTTGCCTTGAGCTATCTGGAACCTCATCGAGACTTAAACGCGAGAGATAAGCGCGTGCACACCCGACACATCACAACAGAAGCACAACGAACTTGATTTGACGCTGGTAAACCAAAACAATATAAGTGCCATCCAAATCTCTGAATATGGTTTCCGTAGAGGGGCCGAAACTTTAGAAATAAAAGCTAGAAACAATCTGGAAAAACAACAACAAACAGGGAATATAATGAAACCCAGAAGTAAACCATTTACTGAATTAAGGTGGAACTCAAAAACTGACGACATTTTACAAGTTTTTTACAATGGATTCCATGGACCTCACCAAAACCTCACCCCCCCCTCAAACACTTTCTGCTTGGATTACCACAAATTAGAAAATCGAGCTTGGCGTGAAGTGTGGGGACAAGTATCCTTGCCCCAGTGGCGCCATTACTTTTGTACAGTGAGAAAATGCAAATTTGCCTTAATTGAGAAAGCCTGAAATATTATATTTGCTGGAATAAAGAAAATGTTAGACAAATCAAGCGTAATGTCTGTAATGGCACTAAAGATTGGAATGTAAGCACGCATGTAATCCAGGCGACCTGACCACAACCAAAAGGCCTGGGAGTAGTAGCAAAAATGGAAGTCCAGTTTCATATCTTTAATCAATTGTAACGTTCTGTGTATTTGGTGAAACAGTTTCAAATGTTGTTCAGTATTCGGGAAAAATATTTCCATTACGAATTTAAGAACAGAATTTTGTGCAGTTCATGAGATATTAACTAATTTAAGGTTGAAAATGGCTTCCTATTTGACAACTAGTCCCAGTCCACTTTCGTATTTCCAGATCACCTGGACGGCACTCATAACAAAAAAGGAAAAATTACTGCATTTTGATTGGCTAATCAAAAAGGTTTTTTCCAGTAATTCAGGGTTGTATTACTTGCGTTTGATTGCACGATTACTTTTGGTGGGAAACGTTTGTACACAAACCATTAGGTCAAAAATTATGCCTTGTATTTAACCACTGCAAATGTGTTTTAGTCCGGCTTTTAGTCCCTTTGGTGGTCAATATCTTTTTTACAATACGTTTTTTCCCCCGTTTTAGCGGAAATGTCTTTCCAGCTTTTTTCTTTGATTGTACCCTTTAAGGGGTACTTCACGCCACATGCCTCAAAAGTTGACAATCTGTCAAAGTAAAGTAAAGTAAGAAAAGTTCCTTTATTTATACTGGATAACCATATCAGCTAAACTACGTATGCTGTTCTCTCTAGAGGTCCAGTAAGGACCATCTCTCATGGGTACAGTGTTACTACCCAGAGAAAACCTGCAATGTCTGGTGGAGTCAAACTGGACAACACTCTTCCCACATGTAACCAAGGTAAATTTAATCGAAAAACCGCACTGAGCCGGAATCGAACTCTAGTCACAGAGGTGAGAGACACGTGCACTACCACTGTGCTACCAACACCCCTACAAAATGTAAAATGTAAAATTGGGAAAATGTGAAATGAATACATTATGCTCTGTTTTATTTGTATTCACATGGATCCTCGTAAAATTAGAATTCAATTTCACTCGTGGATGGAAAGTTTACTACTTACGCCGAAACTATGAAAACACGTGTGAAATTACACCATGCAATTATCTATACTAAAGATCAGAATGACAATAAATGTATTTTACTTGTCTCGAGGATGAAACTGTACTTTGATCACAGCAGACGGAAATCTGTACTTCTCATCACATTCTCCACTGAGCACATCCCACACTGAAACACACCAGTCACTTGATGCACTTAACAATTTGAATCCGTTTCGACTCCAGCTAAAGCAAAACAGACCATATTTAATCAAGTATCATTCAATCATAATAGTGAACTAGGTCCTAACAAAAAACTTTCTGGTTCCATTTTCTGGATTGATCCTATTTTTGATCCTATATTCCTCCGCCATTCAGATTGATGTTATCGTCGAATTTCTTTGTTTGGCAAAGTAATTTATGTAATGAAATTTAAGTATTATAGATCAAAAGTGCATTATAGTTACGACGAAAAGATATAATTAACTGTTTATAACATCAACACTTCAGTGCTGAATAATACACCACTGGTGAGTGAATGTTACATGAAAACATGCAACTGACTTTATGTATCACAAATGAAAAAATGCAAACGACATGCAAACGTTCGTTAAGCCTAGTAACCTTTTCTTGACCAGTGAGATGCTCTAACCATTAAGCCACCAAAACTTAGATGGTGAGCTATAGTGAGCTATGGTGCAACTTTGTCACATGTGTTATACAAGACATACATGACGAACCTGCATCTTAGTTCACCATTTGAGTCTTTGTAGCTCAATGGGTTTGATTCCAGTTTGGGGCTAAGGAGTCGTTTCCCTCAGATTATGAGTTTGACGAACGTTCGCTGGTTGTCTGAATTAACACCAAGTTCCCACATGCACAAAATTTGTGTTCAATATTCAAATAAAAAAACTGCTAAATAAAAAAACTTTACCGAGCTACTGATCCCATTTCACCACGATATGAAATAGAAAACCACAACACATTTATGGGGGTAGTGAATTGGAAATATAACACAGCAGAAAACAGAATCTGAATACTATAATACAGCCATGCTTGTCATCACTGACTCTCCCAGTGTGACGAAGATTTTTCATCGTAGTCATTGCTATCTAATAAGAACTTTGTTTGCTGAAGTATTAACTAAAACCTTCTACAACAAAGTAAATTCATCTAATTAAAGCTCCATTTTATTAATGTTTAAGAGTTCAACCAAATCAAGGATATAGACAAGGATATTAGCAAGCACTAGTCCTGTCCACCAACAATAACCTTTATGACCGGTCTAAGTAACTCGGTTTATGGCCAGCAGGAATTTAATAACGGTACGTTCATAACATACGAGGATATCGAAGGAGAAACTACTTATGGTTGTTGGTATATAACCACTGAAGTTTCTGGTCCTTGCAGATGGTCATATGTCTATATTGATAGTACTTCGCTGCTATTCGGGCATACCCAGCTCTCGTACTCCTGACTTCGTTTCAGGGTACTACTTCTGTTATATCTCTTCCAAGGACGTACTTCTTCCCAAACGATGTTTTTTCCCTCTCCGCCGTAAAAGTCACTTGCCTTTTAAAACTTTCTCACATGCTAATTCACATGCCAATGTGGTTCCACGGTCAAGATAGTATTAATAAAAACATTCACTTTTCAGGCTCATGTTCCCACCACCCTTTAGTCGTTCTCTCAAACTCTCTCATCTGTTTCTACAACTTGATGGAAGCACGGAAACATCTTCTGTTTCCTAAATGGTTATACAATTGATATTACTAACCTCACAGAACAAACAGGATGTGCATGAGCACTTATAATTTTGCTAATTCCCCTCGTCAAGAAGTCCCAAATAACAATACGACCATCATTACATCCAACAGCAAGTAAAGTACCTCGGCGATTGAATGAGCAAGTAATGGCAACACTCACACAATCTAATGTGCCATCATATTCCTAAAAGATGGAGTAATAGTACATTACTTATATTTAATAACAGATGTTAAAGTGTCTAAAATTAAGTTTGTTTTGTTTGAAAGAACTCTTGAAATTATAGCGCAACATCTCAGACATTTTTTTCCAAATCTCACTTTGTTTATTAGATATTAAGATTTATTTGATATGTAAATAACACCTTGCATCGGTCGGTCATAGTGCATAATGAGTTATCACTGACCTTTTAGTGTTACAAGACAAGTACCTGTACATTCACAGTTACATCTGACGCTGTTGAAAAACTTCAACAACATTGCTAATTTTACAACAAGGAACAGGAAAACACAATATACCTAGAGACAACAACCATGTTCACTATTGTTAATAATTATAATTGTTTGACCTTCTAAACCAGCTGTTACAGCACTGATGGTTGAGCAATACCTTAACAATATAGTTATTGTGGCTGAACAATGTTGTTGGCAACACTACTCACAGAGTGCTGCACAACATTGTTCAAGCCTGTCAACAGCAGTGAACAAGTAGTGCACTTTTTACAAGGGTAGTATGAAATGAAAGTGAAGTCAAGTTGTGCAACCAGAACACAGATGGTGGGTTGATTATTTTGAATGAAAATTAAATTATACTAATATATAATGAACAATTTCACTTAAGTACGATTTGTGATGCACAGCTCAGTAAATCTTACCTCGGGATAACTTGGTCCAAAAGATTCTAAAACACAAAATGAAACTTCTGTTACAAAAGTATTTGTCGTTGAATTTCCTTTCATTGGAAAAAAAATCCGACAAATTCTCAAATTATTTTACAAATTTGCCATATCGGATAGTGCAACGATTTGCCTGCAATCGTTAGCATTACTCACGTAGAAGTTCGAGATTCATAATAGTCAATTATTTAACAAATAATCGATGATACACCATGGAAAATTTTGGGCAAAATTCCATAAAATCTGGCCTTGTGTTTTTTGTCTCTTCGTTCATTATTTAAAAAATGCGCCCGCAATTTTAAGCGCGTGTTTTCACGTAATTATGCAAACGACATGAAATATGAAGGCATTATGAAAATTTATCTGCTTGTGTCGTCATTCCTCGGCGTGGTAGTTCGAGCACGTTTTCATTTATGACGCTGGTACATTTTGATGTCTGTTTGGAAGGCCCTTACCTTTTATCCCATGTTACTTAGGAACTGAAAACAGCAAAAAAATGTCAAAAAGAAAGCAGGTAGGTCATTTTATACGCTGGATACATTTGGTATGCGGGTATTTGCCCATTTGGCAAAAGCCAAAGGGAGGCGCCAAAACTTCGCCAGTCGCATTACCTCGCCCTTCGTCTTCGTCCAAACAGCGACCAATTTTTCGACTTTTCTGCAGTGTGAATGCGGTTGAGGTGTTTATGAAAATTAAAAATGTTTTGCCTGTACTGGTATGTGTCCCATGTGTCTTGTGGCAATGCGAAGGAACCGTTCTTGAAAAACTTTTTAAGACCTTACAACTATCTAAACTGGTTATATGTAACAAGCTAAAGCATGGTCGCACTTATGTCAGGAAACACAGGAAACGTACTAAGGTAGCTGCTGGTTCCTAATTTCACTGAAGAAGTTTGAAGACAACCATAGTTGGGTGAATTATTACATTGGCCGTTTCATGCCGTAAAATTCGAATGTTGACTTAGTTGATCAACGCAATACCTGATCTTAATATTCCATTTGTTATCGCTGTAATTAACGGCATATTTTATACCATTTGAAGAATCCGGAGTTGGAAGATGCGCATTGCTGTTGACGTACAGTACTAAGTGTTGTAAAAGAACTATCCAATCACTGGGGCATGGTTGTAGAAAATCCTGATGTCAATGTGCTATATAGCTTTATGTAGCCTGTATTTTGGCCTACATTACTTTCAAACTTTGTCCGCAGGCCGCAGCAATAATATTGCTTTATTGTCACTATCTATGATTGGTTAGGGACTGGGAAGAACAAATGAAGGGCGTAGAAGCTGCACCACAGGCTGCATAGGTGTTGAAACTGTTCCTGGATTCTCCTTATTCTCTCTTCTGATTAAGGCTAGAAGTAGCTTTACACTTTTGGAGAAGTTGCCTGACAAAGCAGCTATAAACAAATTGCCTGACAAGGCTGGAATTTTCAGACATTGGGGCAAATTGTTTCCTCACCCCTTCTCACTGGTTACAGCCCTGAAAGTATAGAGAGTATGTATTCTAGTTTCCAGGTCTTATGACAAGTTTTTGCATCTTATTAAAAGCTGAATATGCATTCATGTAGATGCTTTATTACTCTAGTATTCAGTACTTGGAACAAGTAGGATCAAGTTCTACTTTTTTCTCTTGGAAAAGGAGACAAACAATAATTGACCAATCGTATTGCCTTTTCTGCATCAAAATGGAGGGCAGCTCCTGTGAAGATCAACTGCAATCAAAATTCAAAATGATGAGCAGAGTGAGTGGCTTCAATGGCCACTAAACAGTGATGCATGGAAGACATGTCACCCATGACAACAACATTTTAAAGATAGCTGGTGACATTCTGAATTTGCAAAAGAAACATTTGTGGTCATAAAGCGTTAAATCTTGTATGAAAAATTGAAAGTCTCCTTACCACTGCCAGAGTTTTTTCTGCACTTTAACTAGGTATTGCCTAAGTCTTTTACATGGAAAGAAGAGCAACAAAATAGTTTATTCTCAACCATCTGTTTTGACAACATTCGTTTTGATATGCTGGCAATTTTTCATTTTGGCACCTGAAAATCAGCTTACATACATACATACAATATTTATTAGTTATCCCAATAGGGCTTTTCATAACTAAATTACAAATTCAATGAAAAAAACTTACAAATATCTTACATGAAATGTCAATTAGATAAAAAATAAACAAAAAAAAAAAAACAAAAAAAAAACAAAACAAAAAAAGTTAAGAGGGAGTGCAGAAGTAGTGAAACTGGTCTGTCTAAAAATTGTACTAATAATTGTTCCTGTAAACAGCATTTAAAGACCTTACTGGACCTACTTAGTTTGAGTTCGGGACATAGGGACTTCCAAACGGTTGATGCCCTATAGACAAATGATTTTTGACCGGTGACAGTTCTAAATTTGGGGATATCGATATTGTTGGATTGTCTTGTGATACACCCGCTTCGGAGTCCTCTTCTGCAAGAAAAGTTTACTTAAATATGTGGGTGCAGCACCAGTGATGCATTTGTATACCATAACTGCATCTCGTAAATAAAGTTCCTTTGACACTGACAGCCAATTTAGTTCCTTCAAGCACGGAGTAATGTGATCATAGTTACGTGTTCCTGTAAAAATGCGTGCAGCAAAATTTGAACTTACTGTAACTTCTTTATGTTGTTTGTTGAAGTAGATGCCCAAACGGAGGAGCAATAATAAAGTTTGCTAAAAACTAAACTATTAATATTGACTAATGTTTCGTGGTTAACTAAATGACGTATTCTATTGATTTGTAATAGTGCATTCATACAAGACAACACCACAGTTGTCACATGCTTGTCATAAGTCATTTTGTATCCCAAGTCATGCTAAGATGTTTTGCATTTGTGGCTGGTATTAGCTCTTTATCCATCAGGGTGAATGTTACATCATGAGATAGTCACGATAACAGTTGGGGTACTCCAAACAACATAACCTTTGTTTTTCCTGGATTTATCTGAAGATAGTTGGAACAACACCATTTAAAAGTTGATTGGAGATCCTGATTTACTTTGGTGACGGCATTATCCAATTCGTTGAGTTTAAATGCCAGAAACAGTTTTGAATCATCCACAAAACACTCCATATTGCAATTTTTGCAAGCTTCTAGTAGGTCATTTACGTATATATTGAAGAGTAAAGGACCCAAAATAGATCCTTGCGGTACCCATGACTTATAACTAAGTATCAAAGGGAAGCATTCATTCTTACATGGCCATACTAAATTACATACAGTATCTCAGATGTAGAAGGCTGACTTAACCCAAGGGTGAAGACACACTTTACTATTTTACTCTGGCTAATGCCAGACAATTTTACTTATCTCAGGGATGAGCCCTGGGCATTGAAGGGTTGATAATTGATTTAGAAAGAATTCATTATCTCGATTTGAAAATACAGCATTATTATACATGCACCACTGTCAAAATTCTTTGTTAAATCCTGGTAAAACAAAGAAGTTTGTGGGTTTCTACAACCATATTTTCATTAACAATCATAATGACATTATGCAAACCTTCAGAGATTTAAAAAACCTTCAGAGAAAAAAATAACCTCACTGAGTATATATTTATGGTAGGCTTTCAGTATTCTGTAGCTTTACTGCATTTTCTATAATTTTTCCATTTTGAATCTGTGTGTACCATTCCCCATTTGACATATATAATTACGTACAATGTTGTGCATGATGTGTCCAAGTTTTAGGTTATCCTTAGGGACAGTGCTTAGCCATGCTGAAATGTGGTGGGATGCAATCACATGAATTACTGTACATGAAAGAACTTTAGCTTGAGTAAGATAACAGAAGTCTGGCTTGGACCAGAAAGAGTTTCTTGAGATAGTTACTTCTCGTCAAGAGATCTCGCTCTCAAAAGTAAATTTGTCCAGTGCTCTCCATAAAAAAAGATGACAAAACTCTGATTCAGGTCCTCTGATCCTGAACTCTTTCCAGCCTCCTTATCCCTTGGGCCTAAAATGGACATTCATTATACATACTAGCAGATTTAATGACAATTTTATTTAAATTTATATTTCACCCTATAGAGTGATAGCTCCAATTGTTCACCCGAGAAAAAACTTAGAGGTAACAATGATGATGAATGTCCAAAGGGATCCACTTATGTGGTAACTGTTGTGAATGACAGCATACAGGGAATGCAAGAATGGACAGAAGAGGAAACAGCTCTGTTAAAACAAGCAGTAGATGAGTAAGTTGTGTTAGCCAGGTGGAAAACTCCACACATTTTGTGACAAAAAGTTATATCTGGATAATTGATACTAATTAATACAAGTATTAATTATCAAAATACAACTATAGTGCAGTTGTGCATAATACCATGGCATGAAGGAAGTTAAGAAGTGAATTTTTCTATCAAACCAATCTTTTAAGTATGGACAGAGAAGAGTGGACTGAACAAGTGGGGTCGATAAGTAGTTCATTAATTGAGTTTAATTAATCTAATTTAGCCATAGAGCTTTATTCTGAACAATGAAGAAAAGCCATGGTAATAGCATAATTTTCTTCTGATTGCTCATCATGCATCCCATTCCAATTCTACTGCATATTTTGCCAAAAACATTACTATTTTAACCAAACTACAGTATATAAGTTTTCCACCCACTAATTGGGCTATACAGGAAAGGTCTAACCACTTATAAACCTATCAATTTGCAGAATTTCCATATCCATAAATTATAATAAATATATTTATGGTTGTTATATTGCATATTTGAAGGGATGGTGGACAGTTCAATTGGAATACTATAGCAAATGCAGTTCCATCAAAGGATATTAACCAGGTACTGCAGTTTCATATAAGTTACTAGTAACAGTACAGTATATGACAGTACTACTGGTATATTGAAATGAATCCCAGGATTTCTCTACATGTAAGTGGGAGCAAAGTAGAAAAGAAACTTTTTTCTCCATTAATTGCTAGGTCCAGGACCTCCAGAGAAAATTTTTTTGATTTGGATGTACCGTAACCCCCCCCAATATTTTCCCAATATTTTCCCAATATTCTTGAAAAAAATACACTGACTACAGTATACCATTACTTTGTCGGAAGATGGATTTATCCCAGGAGGAAGATAGGCCCCCATTGTTGCATCCAGCACTGGAACAATGCTTACCACCAACCTATAATAATGTTTTCCATGGTGCAAACCATTGACGAATCAACAAACCAGATAAGCAAACACAAACAACACTTCCCACTAGACTCTGAAAATGACTGCTATGATTCAATCAAAATGCTAGTCACTACCACTAAAAATATATTTCAGAAAATTACTACTTTTTGACAGTACTGTGTCTTAGACAACTGGTGGATGTTTGTCAAGCTCGTTCTCTCTGAAAAATGATTTCTGAGCCCTAGATGAGAATCAAACCTGCAACCTTCTGATGACTGGTGAGATGCTCTAACAATTAAGCTACCACAACTCAAATGGTGAGCTAGGGTGCAGGTACATCATATGTACTGCCTAAGTGGAAGTCATGATATGATAATGATTGAAATATGAAGACTTCAAATACATTTTATAATTTGTAGTACTTTTCATATCAATTATAAGATACAGTACTATACTTAAAGCTGAAGACAAATTTGGTTCATGTGGGAGCTTGGTAAATATCAGATGACTAATGAACATTTGTCAAGCCTGTTATCTCAGAAAAACAATTTCTGAGCCCTAGACAGAAATTGAACCTGTAACCTTCTGATAACCAGTGATAATCGCATCGCGACTTCTGCTTAGACAGTACATAAGACGAACCTGCACCCTCGCTCACCGTCTGAGTCATGGTAGCACAATGGTTAGAGTAGTGGTCATCAGAAGGTTGTGGGTTCAATTCCCATCTAGGGCACAGAAATCGTTTTTCTGAGAGGACGAGCTTGACGAACATCCACTAGTCATCTGAGATTTACCAAGCTCCCACATGAACTAAGTTTGTGTTCAGCTTTAAGTATAGTACTGTATCTTATAATTGATTTGAAAAGTACTACAAATTATAAAATGTGTTCAAAGTCTGAAAAGTGTTGTCTTTTTAGTATTTTATTACTTTTAACATTCAGAATTTTGTAAAATCTCCCCCCAAAATATGGGAAATGGCATATGAGACTGTATATTTCAAAATTTTCTGTGGTAGCATGCCCCAGGTCCCCCTGGTCACACCATTACCAATATGCTTGCCCTGCCCCTGCTTTGTCATTGCTACGTTAGGGTTGCGACATGATTCCTCTTTTCTACATATTATCTTAATGTGTTTGTAAGCTTCTTTGAAAATGTTCAATGTTTTGCAACATAACGTTTTCAGGCCATTTAGAGGCAGTAGCGTAGCCAGCCCGACAATTTAGTCATGCTATGCAAATATTTTCATGTTCACTGACTGTAAAAACAATCAAT
>JBAHVQ010000223.1:770021-784053 GCA_036872915.1 Nanipora kamurai
AATTTCATTTTATTTTAATTTACTTTTACAAAAATAAAAATTCAAAAATTCTTATGGCAGTCCTCGGCCACCATACTTATGCTTGCATGAATAAGTGTTTATAAAAGACAAATGAATTTTTCCAGAAACACCGCCATAAGATTCGATAAAAAATTCCGCTCAAACTCAATATTACCGATATTACTTTTTCCAATGTGGGATTTATAACGATTTGAATAACAGGACCCAATGTCAGACAAATAACCACATTTTTAAAATCTGGCTGTGCCAATTCACTGGCATTATTTTTACAGGGGGCTCACGCTCAAAGTGCGACAATAACTTGAATGTCTGATATGTTTAATATCTTACAATATTAACAACACATTTCCACTGTTTATTGTTCAATTTTAATCTACAACCAGCTGCATAACTGGTGGAGCATTTTCTTGGGTGCCGTGTACGTGGGCGGCCTACTTATTCCCTTCCCAACCCGAAGAAAACACCCAGCTGAGAAGGCTACTTATTTAACGAGCCAATTAAAACTGTCATCCTGTTCAATTCTTCACTTGCAGAAAACCAAAACAATCAGTCAACAAATGTTATCAAGGCTCCAATCGAGGTTTGTAAAGTTTATAAAAGTAGAGTGCCGCGTCGGCAGCATTGAACGGTTTGTAGCTAACAGAAAGAGTTGGGAAACTGGCGGAACTTAGGTGCAAAGAAACTGACGTTTTGAGCGAAGGCGCCTCGTCCGAGTGAACGTTTCCCGACCCTTACTGCCTTCCCGGCAGTTTCCCGTTTGGTCATTTGTAAAGTTTAGTTTTTTCCAAGAAACCGGCCGCCTATGGAGCGTTTTTACTTAGCGGTAATCCCCAGAGATTAACAAAGGGTATGACGTCCATGTTGGAATACTTACTATAACAAAAGAAAATAATCAAAATATTTTTTTAACGAACACAAACTTGGCAATTATGACCTTTGAGGTGAAAACACTAGCCTTACAAGTACCTTATACGCAGAGTCAGTTTCACGCCCGTTTTTTACTTTATCCACGCAGGGAATTTGATTGCAAACCAGATTGATCATTCAAACAAGTGCGCATACTCCATGGTTCCTTATGTTATGTGCTGGTGCCATATACTTGAAGTAGAAATCGAGCTTAACACAGTTCGGTATAATTCGGAATAATTAAGACGACAATTTTTTTTTAACTAGAGAAAGAGAAAATTACGACAGTCTGAATAGGTCTTGGTCCATTTACTTTAGATAAGGTCCATGAAAGGGTAAACAGAAGGAAACATGATCGACAACTAACGCGTTTATTTGACTAGGTACTATTAAATGTTGCAGATCGTAGCAGCGTACGTGTCACTGAAATTACAAACCAGTACGAAGTGCAACCTTCGCTTTACTATCTGCAGGAGTTCTAGTTGCTCGTTGGTTAGAGCTTCTGACTGCCAATCACAAATAAAACGGGTACGATTCACACAACCAGCCTAGAAAGTTTCCTGGCCTTGGAGCTAGAGAAGCATGCGTGGTTGTGATTAATAGAGAGATTTCCCATGAGACGACCAGCGAATGTTCGTCAAGCGCGTAATCTCGGACAAACGATTTCTGAGCCTTAGACCGGAATTGAACCTGCATCCTTCCGACAAGCGGCCAGAAAACGTTTTTCGGAAATTACGAGCTTGATGAAAGTTCACTGGTTACACCAAGCTCCCACATGAACAGATTTGTCTTCAGCACTCAGAATTCCCTTCAATTGCAAATTCCTTTAATTTTTTTATATAACCAGATATTCTGAGAACAAGTGAAAATCAATCTCTTTTTTAATTTTTTTTAATATATTTTACCTTTTTAGATCTGGACTGATCTAGCCAACAAGTTAACAAGTGATGAAGACAAAGCAGCAGCAATTTGTGTACCACAAGTATGCAATTCCTTTGTCATTGATGTTCAATAATGGCTTCTATTTGTTTGATTTAAAACTCTTAAAACATAATTGTAAATATTCCCATTTTTTCCACTGATATTTGCAAATGTAAATGAGAAGATTGAGCACCAATTGGATATAACTTCCATTTATTTTGAGAATACAAACAGAAATTGTATAATGTTTGAGTTAGATAGCCATTTTTCTGCACTCACGCCTAAGATTAGTTTAGTTAAGTCTGATTGCATTTATGAACGGTCAAACAGTTCCACACTGGAACAAACTATCTGACTAGTCAATTATAAATGTTACTTAATAATTTATCTGACTATACTAACTAAAAATGTTGTCAACGTCAACACTTGTGCAACATACGTTTGAAAGGCGTAAGATCTTAAACAAGCTTTCAGAACTCAAAATCTGTGTAAAATGGAAAGAACTATATCAATTTTCAGTTCACTCGGAGCTAAACTACAAGGTTTTGAAACTGAAGTGTTTTGAAGTACTGTCAACCAGTAAAATCTGTGAGAAGAGAACTTAAAAAGATTTAAGGTCGATTCGAAAGTCACATACATAAACAAGTGCATTGCACTCAGAGAGCGCATACCTCCGCCGACACCCACCAGTGATACATTGTCATGAACAGATCTCTTTTATTTGTAAATAGCGCATATTAGGGCCTAGATAATTTTGTATGTACACAGGCAAAGGACAATTTCTTTGGTGCACCAGTTTCTCTTTTATAAGGTAGATGACTACCTATATTTAGTTTTTCCATGACCTTGAACTTTGACCTAGATACCCCAAAATTAAATCAGTTCTAAGTTGGACCATGACCGATGTTTTGACCAAGTTTGGTGATGATCCATCCAGCGATGTGGATGCTAGGTTGCTAACAAACATACAAACATACAAACGCCAGTGAAAACATAACCTCCGTCCAACTCCGTTGGCGGAGGTAACAATTTTTTTTTTTCTTATTCTGACCCAACAGCGTCACTAGATATGATATTCAGTAGATGGGAGGACCGAAACTCAAAGTTCAGGTGACTTCCTTCTCGGGCCCTTCTCCTTGTGGCGTTGGGAGATAGCTGATTAAGCTTGATGGTGTTATCAAGGACATGGGATAGGAGATAGGCTGCCCCGCGCTTCGCGCTGTTTGCTCTTTCGATGTGAATGGATTTTCTATTTGAGTGAGTGGGAAGTTATTCTCTCGGGCGATTTTTTGGCCTTAGCGAACATGGCAACTAGATCGAAATCTGTGATATGACCTGTGATGGCTGTGTTACCAAAGTACAATATATGTATAACTTCTTATTTATATATATATATATTTAATGTATATAAGGTCTCATCTAAACCTTGGTAGATTTTTAAATTTTTAATTTGAAAATCTTGTCATGATGACATGGAAAAGTCAGACTACATCACTTACCTCTAATACTAAATGTTTTACCTCGAAATTGCATATCGTGTTGTTCCGGCATTAGCAGCTGAAAGGCAGTCGTTATTTGTTTACAAGGAACGATTTCACTGCTATTTACCCATGGTTACGACTACTTATATGCATGGTCCCTGAAACAGAACTAAAAGCGGTAAAACGATGTTACTTAAATCTAAAATATCGCTCTCGTTTAGCTGATATCCTGTCAGACCCATTGCATTTTATCTTGTGCAAACGAATCTTTGAGCACATATGATGATAAGTGCTGAAGGTTTGCCAAGTTCGGTGGCTATGCTTAAGTAATATGGAAGGAAGTTTCATTACGTTCGCACAGCAAAGCTGATTGAAACTCGCGCAATTATTGAACTGTTATTCGCTGGCAATGAACTTCTTGCAAACGCCAAGCTGCTCTACTTGTCAAAAGTTGTTATATTTTGTTCAATGATGTCATCACTCTTCGTTTTCCTATGCAATTGCCACGTCATTTTGGTTACTTTTTATTTTCTCTTAGGCGTTGTCCGATAGACCTCATTTCAAGATGTTTGTCGATGTTAATGAATTGGTATCAATCGTTACAACTCGCTCTTTTAGAAATTTTTATGGCGTTGAATAAGATGATGCGTTTCAGCGTGCGAAACTGTAATCTAGTAATTTTCATTTCTTTTTTTCGGAAATGGAGAATTTATTCAGCAGAGTCGCGTTTTCCCATTATGTGAAGTTAGGTAACTGACATTTTGTACAGCTTTTGTTGTCTATTGTAGATGGGGAGATACCCAGTTGTGCACATGAGATCTAGAAGTATGGACGTGTATAGTTTAACAAAGTTCCAGTGAAGCTCCTTTTCTTTGATAGTTATGTTATAGCCTTTGCACAGCCACTGTTCATCTACCGAGAGAGCGTCTGTGGTTCCCGTTGCTCACCATTTACTGGACCCAATAAATTTTTGCATAAATTATACTTATGATGAAAAACATATTAATATGAATTATCAGTTCTAACAGACTTCTTATGGAGCAGCTGTTCAAGTGTGTTATATTTTTTAAGTATCTTTACCACCATTTATTCACTATCATCTGAAGAGCGACTTTTATCATGTTTGTTCAGATCGAAATTGCGCATGCTTCTCAAGCTTGTTGACTCAGAACATTTATCTGAGACCCTGACGGGAATCAACCCGTAACCTGGTGATCGCCGGTGAGATGTTGTAACCATTGAACTACATGGAGTCAGATGGAAGAGCGAAGATTACTATTTGTACTGGTTCGTTGTTAATACGTGTACTGCCAACTGCAGTCTCAATAAGTCATGTAACCCACATTAAATTATCTACACTGGCCGATGTTGTGCGGTAGCTTTGTGTACATATATAGATCGAAATTGTGCATGCTCCTCAAGCTTGTTAATTCAAAAAACGTATCTGAGCCCCCGACGGGAATGAAACCCGTAACCTTCTGATCGCCGGTGAGATGTTCTAACCATTGAGCCAGATGGACTCAGATGGAAGAGCGAAGGTTACTATTTGTATTGGTTCGTAGTTGACATATGTACTGCTCTAACTGCAGTCTTAACCGCCATGATCATCTTATGTCCAAAGTGCTGGAATGTACTTTAACCCTTACGGTAGAAATATTGATAAATTAAATACCGATTCGATACCTCTCCAAGAATTTTGAAAGTTAACCCGACTTAGAACAAGATTATAAACTCCATCTTACTGACGCTCACATCTTTGAAGCGAACAGAGGCTGGGTATTGGCTATCGCTATATAATTTCTTTTAAGAACTAATTAATGATAACTTGATTTCAATAGCTAACCTCAGCAATATTTTAAATAATACAAGTATTGCTTGAAAACTCTCGTTGAAAGCTGCATTGCTTCTCAACAGAAAAATAAAAAATCAGCTCCTCTTGGAATCGGTCCAGCGGATTTAAGACGGCAGGCTGTCTGACTGCTCACCACGGCCGTCTATTTAAAATAACGGGAGAATTTGCTTTATTATCTACACGCATGATTTTCAAGGAATTCTTCTAATCTCGTGGCATTTCTGAGTACATCCGCATCTTCTACTGAATTATGCAGAGTATCAATGCGTTTACATTTTTGGTATTTCATTATTAAGTTTTTAATAACTTTATTATTTATATGCAGGAAGAAATATTCGCTATTCAAACTGAACTGAGAGAAGCCATTGCTGAACAACGTAGTAAACTGTCCAAGTTATCCTCGAGCATACGTTCAATTAAGAAGATTGTTAAAAGGTCACGACGTCAAAACCGGAGAAAGCTTGCTGAACAAAATGCAAAAATAGATACGTTAATATCGTTGCTTGGAAGTCAGTCTGTCTCTAATAACCCTACTTCAAAGATAGCTGTCAGTGGTAAAAATGATCTCGTATCAAGAACCAAATGCAAAAATTCCAACTTGTCTCCTCATGTCCAAAGCAACCAAATCAGTGAATGTACAAGGACAAATCAATTAACCAAGACAGGGAGTGGGTCATCATTCGTTTCAGAAAAGCAGCAGTTTTCGTCCACTCCAATGAAGAATGTTTTGCCGTTGGTTACCGTTACTGGTCCTTCAGATATTGAATTATCGCCATATAGCATGGGTAAGTATTCAAATATGTTGTTAATGCCAGCTTCAAAATTGTTCTTGTAACCTGTTCAACAAGGACAGAATTAATTCCTGGTTTTGTCACATACAAGTCCCTGACCCAACAGCTACCCCCAAACTCCAACCACGAATCAGCCGATGAGTTTACTTCGTCATTCTAGTAAAAATCGGGATACATTACTAACACTATGCATTAAGCTTTTAGAACGAGGTGGTTGATATTTGGCGGCCTTACCAAATATCTTGCGCGACATTGACGGCAGTACTTCAGTCAATGGTTTCAGATATTTTGCTTTCTGCTCGAAAATTGTTTTGAAATGGCAATTCAGATTCTGTTTTATCGCTTCATAGAACCTTTCCGTACAATCTGTTGAAGGTTGTTGCGAGGATTACCGAATGATACAATATGCCATCTGTAAACCGTTTCTGATGATATACCTTAATCCCATTAATTTCGCCCCCCTTTAATCTTCGCGTGGCTAGCCCACGCAGAAATTTAAGGGTGTATTTTTCGTGCAGTGTTGTGCGCGAATGTACGCGAAATCCAAATTTCGGGTTTAAAAAGTAAAAAACAACGACTTTTATTCGGCTTAAGCCTACACATTTTATGATGACAATTATAATCATCCTCTTCAACAATTGGAATATACTAGTGCATAATGGTCTTCTTCCTCAGATCCATAATCGTTGTCCTCTTCACCAATTGACTTTTCTTTATGCGGCGGGATTTTCTCTGGCTCCAGATAATATTCATTTAGGAATTTTGCCGTTTTTTTGAAAGTCCTGATCGCTACTGCTGTCTTTCTCAAACACTAAAAGTATCGGAATTTCAAGACCCCAAAGAAAATTGGCGAAGGCCGGTACTTTACATCACGAACTGTAGAACTTGACAAAATAATGGCAGAACCGTAATATTTCACGTGGTATTTGATATTTCTCAGTTTGTATTTATATTGTTGACTTTTTTGATAATGTCAAAGTAACATGATCTGAGAAATTTTTTCAGTGGTAAAAATTTTGGCAGGTGGGCGAAAATCAATGGCGTAGAAATCTGTAACAGGGGCGCCAACTTTAGTTGGAATAATTTTCATATATTCGAAATGAAAACAGAATTTATGTAGGTTTTAGTCGACTGCATTGATTGATACACTATTTTATGCAGACTTTTGTAGACTAAAATGCAAATCATTGAGTTTGATTAACTCTGTCATGGTTGTCTATTGGCTTATAGACCACGGTCGTACGTTTGTTGCCTTTTCTGTTGAGTATTTTTGTCGATTTGTTACCTGAAAATACAAAAAGTTCTTATTTGTCCTGCCTATTATTATTTATTATATTAACTGAAACAATTAGATGACTCGTCCTCAGAATATATCATGAGAAAATAGTCAACTCGGATAAAGCACGTTGACTATTTGCTCCGAGAAACCTCGGCACATCGTCTGATAAACTGAGTATTTTTCAACTTTGCCGTACGTCAATATCACTCGTTGATGTACAGAAGAGTTAGTTTTCGGCACAAACAATAATGCATACTAACTTTGTAATTTCGGTTATTTGGTTTAATTTATATTTCCTTTTTTCCTACTAGTTATCATTGGTCAAAATCCCAAGGTGTTGTTGACTCGACAACAGTACAGTGATGCCTATTTTCGAGGTAAAAACATACGCAGATTCGCAGTTCGTCTTGCCGAAAAAGTGTTCAGTTTGGATGTTTTATGCCGATCAACTGTGATGGGTCAGCAACCTGGTTTGCAGAAACTCGATCCTGAAAAGCTGGGTGCGGTTAGAGGTAAGGAGGACCAGCACAACTGGTCATTCCGAAGTTTGGTCAGCGGACTGCTTGGTTATAACGAAGCTGATTGTATTATGGGACCATTTTCAGGGCACAAGTCTTTTTTCTTATGTCCCTAAAAACAGTTTCACGATGCAATGCAAACCTGGTTATCGGGTCTATGGCGCAACTTCGAAGTGGCGAATTAAAACAGCGACTATGCAGCTGTTAAGAGGAAACAATATATAATGAAAGGCCATATTTAACCTATATGTAAGAAATACTCTATCATAATAAGCCAAAAATACTTCAGTTAAATCAGGTATGGTCAACTTTTGGTGAAAAGGACCAGTTGGTCGACATAAATTTACAGGTGTGCTAGATAGAAAGTAAGACTATCAGAAATAAATTTTAACAATGCTTTCTTTTTCTACTGTATCATTGAAATGGTAAGATTTTTTATTCGCCTACGTTTACAATGGCTAGAACTAGGTAGGATTAGCCGATAACATGTATAGAGTGGTTTCAGTTGTGCACGTGAAAACGTCGGATCTTTGTGTCGTGTGGCTATAACTCAGTTTTTTTCTTTTAATGTAAGATCAATCTACCCACTTGTGTTTTCTAAGGAAGTGGTTGCAAACACATGTGTTGCCTACAAAGTCCAACACCCTTATGTTTCTTAAGTCAATAGGTCAAGTTTAATGTAGTTCAAATTTAGGGGGTAGTTGCCGACAACAAAATACAGAAATGTGGTGTCGACAACTGATAAGTTTTCGTTCTTTAACTCGATCGAAAGTGTCACGAACACTGGGACATGGACATTAGTGAAAAAAGTTTATAGTATTTCAAAATAAAGTTTTGGAAAGTTGTCCAAATTTGTCGATTATAACAAATGTGGGGGATAATTGAAGTTATTGCCTTGCTTTGGTTTGAAAAACTGTCAAAAAGTTAATATTTACCTTTTGTGTATCTGGACTGGAAAGTTCGGATTCGGGTAAGCTGAGTTTTTAATACATTCAATAGATAATCGTAGATTCAATAAGTTCGCGGGGTTTAATGGGTCAAGAAATAATCACTGGAGACGTCAGTTCTACTGACTTAAACTTCCGACAGTTGGCTAACCCTTTTGGCCTTGTATAATGGTTGGTTTGTTTTGAATTGTTATCTCTTAATTCTTTCTTAGTCGAGGTATTGTCTCGATTTATGCCCAACGCTACCCTCGATGAACAAGAGGCGAAATGGAAGGAGTGTCTTCTTAGCATCGGTAAAAAATGTCAAGTGTTGCGATCTGGTAAAACGCTCAAAGAAGAGCTTTTAAATCCAAGTAGCTCTCTCGTATCTGATAATGAAAACTTGTCATTTTCCAACCCAAATGAAGAAACGATGGCTAGTGATTGTATTACGACCGGCAACGTCACCCTGAAAGTTGACGATGATGCCTTGGAGGAAGGCCAAACGCCGACGCAAATTGATCTAGGTAAGTACCGTGTTATGAGCTTCTTCAATGTTTGTTGCGTTAAAATAGGTTTGAAACTTGCTTTTATGCAAATTAACGAGATTCAAGTTGTGCTGATTTGACAGGAGTTATAAAATTGGAGGCAGAATCCTGGATACCTGATATGAAAAATAGCCAACCCCGTATCAATGGCAACAAAGTAACTCTAAATAAAAAATTATTCATTCCATAGTTCCTCTTGGTGGCAGTTCAAAAGTTCTCATTCAAAAAGAGGATTTATCTGAAGCAGTGAAACGAGGCAAGAAAGCTACCTTTCTGGCCCTTCGTTTGGCTGAAAAAGTATTTGGTTATGGTGTCATGGTTGAGTCTACAGTTACTGGAAGAGAAGGGACGGAAAAACTAGATAATGAAAAACTGATGGCAATCAAAGGTACTAAGTTCTTTGTAATTTACCAATAAAAATTAGGTTGTTGAATGAGTACCCAATTAGTTCAAACATACATAAATGTCGAATCATGCCATAATAGTTAAAAGTTTCCAAATAAGTTTTAACTTAAGGTAGAAAGGTAATTTATTCTTCTATAAGCAGGAATGTGCGAGATCTGGATAGTGGTATCGTGTATCCAGTAAAATTTAGCTATCCGGTGGTATCCGGTATCCGGTTCCGAATTTCTGCCGAATAGTACTGCTGGAGTTCTAGAAAACAGGAAAATCAGCGTAAAAAAGTGTTTTAGAGGCTGTCTATATTTTAGAGACAGTATGCATTAAATGCTAACATTTGACAAGTTACGAAAAACAGTTTTGTGTAAAGCCTGTTAAAACTTGATTATCATCATATATACAGGTTTGGCTTCAATTTGAAATAACTATATAAATAATACACGAAATAGCTTGTATATTTTTTCTTATATATTTACCAGGCAAACCATTTTACTAGCTTTAATAAGATCTAGTACGATATAAAGTTAAGTACAATTATAAGTAGAGTATAAAGTAGATATAAAGTTAAGATGTGATCATTCGACATCTTACATAAGTTTTCAGAAGCCTTATTTTTATCCAAGTATATACGGTAGAAAAATCACTTATGCAGGTTTTTATTTAACAGAAGAGATCGTTCACAGATTTGCTGCTGATCAACCTATTGAGCTTCAGGAGGCCATTTGGAAAAAGTGCCTGTACAGCATTAGTACAAAATGTAAAGTTTTAAGATCTCAGAAACAAAATCCGGATGAAATTGATGGTGCTTTGCAGGCTCCAGAGAACTGTATTCCTTCTTCTATATCTGGAGGTGATCTAGATTTGCTGGCCAATGTAACCTGCCCGGAGAACCAACATGACGCACAAAGAGCGTTTGTGGAACACGCTGGACAAATTGCGTCACAGGAGAATCATATGGCGCAACAACCAGTGACAATTCCACATCAGCAGCAAGAAGCCAATCAAACGGTAGTTGAACAGGAGGGGGAAATTGTGACGCACGAGGATCATTTGGCTGAATCGACAGTAGCTATGGAACATCAAGTTGTTCACCTTCAACAACAAGAAGTTCCTTTGGACGTTGCACAAGACGTACAACGAACAATCCCGCTTCATCAGTCTAATGGTTTATGTGAACAAGACGTCTCGGTCGGAGAACTTGTCCAGCAGGATGGTGATTATGTATAAACGTTGCTTAAGCTAACGACAGCAATTAGTAAGAGTATTATTATATACAACAAATAGCTCCTAAACGAGCTTAAAATGCTCTTGTTTACTACTTAATAACTTTACCTTAGTTTTGCAAACAATTTTAATTTCATTGTCTACTGTCTGTTGTTGTCTTTCTTTGTATTTCTAGATATTTAGATATAAAACAATTGGACCAAATGATCTTTCTTTTCAAATAACGGAAAGTAATACTTTTTGACGTGTGCATCAGTGCAAATAGTTTCGCATTATAACTTAACCCTTAAGCAGCCAGTGTCCTGTATACAGGACACCTAGAACAAAGGAAGGAACTCTTTCCCGGTGCTTTCAGACTTCTGTGATTTTACTCTGGCTAACGCCAGACGATTTTACTCTGGCTAACGCCTTACTATTTTACTTTGGCTAACGCCAGACGATTTTACTTTGGCTAACGCCAGACGATTTTACTCTGGCTAACGCCTTACTATTTTACTCTGGCTAATGCCAGACGATTTTACTCATCAAAGGGAGAGGTGCTGCCGGTAAAGGGATAACTAAAAAACTCTTTTCCGACGGTTCTAGACTTTTATTATTTTACTCTGGCTAACGCCAGACGATTTTATTCTGGCTAACGACAGGCGAGTTTGCTCTGGGTAACGCCAGACTATTTTACCCCGGCGAACGCCAGACGATTTTACTGGTCAAAGGGAGAGATGCTGTCGGGAAAGGGATAATAACTAAAAAAATTAACTCTTTCCCTGCGGTTCCAGACTTCTATTATTTTACTCTGGCTAACGCCAGACGATTTTACTTTGGCTAACGCCAGACGATTTTACTGGTCAAAGGGAGAGATGCTGTCGGGAAAGGGATAATAACTAAAAAACGACAAAAAAGTGCAATTTATGCGTGCCGACTGGCCAGTAGGCATTTTCACATGCCATCGTTATTTTGTGCTTCAGCAGGGCGAAAGGATCGAGATTAATTCTAGCATTCTGGCAAGGAAATTTCGTAAGAGATCATTGCTTCATTAGTTATTTATAAACAAGGTTATTGTATGAATATTGCACAGTAATAATTGGAACATTTAGCGTTAATACCCTTCTCACTCTCCCCCTGACAGGGACAAGCAACGAGGCAATGAGTTCTTTTACGAAAACGCTGCATAATGGTAATCGGGACTAAATTGAACGGAAATACTTGACCCGTTAAATCATGGATCAAGTGTTTCCTTTGAAAGTAACTGCACGGATCAAGTATTCCTTTTCAAATTAGTTCTGATTTCCCTGATGCATCGTCTTCGTGAAGGGCTTATTGTTCACAGAAAGTACTCGCACCAAGTCCCAGCTAGGGTTGAGAAACAGGGAACCTCGTAGAAGGCCCTGGGTCTAAGAGTAAGAAACAGGCTAATGAAAACTTTTTGTTCTGTGTTCTTTCGTAATACACGTATCAAGAATCCCGCAAACAGCATGATTTTACCGCATCTCCTCGCGTGAATACGTGTGGTTCTCGTGGGATTTTTTGATAAGGTGCATTGTTTTTATCAAAAATCCCGCGAGAACTATGCGCATTCGCGCGGGAAAGAGCGGTAAAATCTAGCGTTCAGCAGGATTTTTGATACGTGTATTAGTGCATAGCGAGTATTTTCAAACATTTTAGCAACCTTGTATTAGTGGAAAATTTGAGCATTGAGCATTAGCATTTTAGCAAGAAAAACAGCAGAATGTGCAAATGCCTAGAAAAAGAAGAAGAAGAAGAAGAAAATTTTATTAATACCAAAGTGAGAAGAAAAGGATTACGACAAAGTTGACATTAATAATTACAAAATTACATGGTATAGGTTATCTAGAATAACTGAAAAGCTAATCGAGCTAGGTAGCCAATAGACTAAAGTACTAGATAATTTTGTCGAGACAATTTTGAATTTGAATAATAGGTAGAATGACACACACTTAACTAAGACCAATATTTAAGACCAACAAGCATGACCACTAAACCACTTTTCCTTACAATTTGTTTGAAAACTTTGTTGTGCGGCATGTTTAACCATTTTCCTGGCTGGATCAGATTTCTATTATGTTACTCCAGCCAACGCCAAACGACTTTAATCGTCAAGGCCAGACCTGTTGATGGGAAAGAGCTAAGCTACTTAGCTTGTCTTAACTGATATTTTTTAAGGCATTGACCCATTTTAGCGTTACTTCATTTCTTCTTGCACTTTGATGATCGGCCCAGAAATAAGTTTCATTCCAGTAAGAGCTGTATAGATGTCTTTTATTTGCGGTAATTGATACCGGATTTTCGTGGAACCCCACAAATACATGGCACCCGGGTTTTCTTAATCTGCACCTGCAGACTTCGCTCAACCATTCCTTTTCGTCTTGCAAATAATGATATTACGTTTACAAGTTAAAGTCGAGGCGTATCAACCTGTCTTGCTGTGGTACTGTTAGAAAACTTTAGTGCTCCACTTCAAACTTGATCCAACTCTAACTTTTCTTCTCGTTGTTACCAAAACGTGCCTGGTTTTCCTCACGTACATCACCGAAAACTCGTACTTTACCTCTCTGCTCTTATCTGTGTATATTAAATAACAAGACGGACCAGAGGAAAAAAAATCACTACTTAATGCCTTCCTAACCGTAGTGGTCCTCAGCGACCCCTGGAGACTTTAGTACTTTACTCCGGCTAACCTCAGACGATTTTACTTATCAAGGGGAAAGTCCTCGGTCAGGAAAGGGTTAACGACCGAGCGTGAGGTTTATACAAAGTGAAATAGCAGACTGATGTTTTTAAGCACGGACCAATAACGAGCACGGTGAGCAGAGATCTGTTCAAAAACTGGGGCCGATACTTCAATCGTGATAACCAAACAAGTGAGCTCAATAAGTAGTTTGTTATGAGGCTTTACTGAAATATAGTCGAAAACACGATGGAATTATTCGCGACATTTTACTGATCTGTTGTGCTTTCATTGTGGACAATTAAGAAATACAATTATATAGCATAATTTTGTAAATGGTTTGAACCTGGGAGAATCATGACATGTTTATGGAAGTTGATCGTCCAGGTTGCTGTAGTCTTGAGAAAGACTGTTGGTAGAAGTGACTGACAGCCTTAGCGGCTTTCATCTTCAGAGTCAAGAAAATGAAACTGAAGATGAAAG
>JBAHVQ010000223.1:801021-828487 GCA_036872915.1 Nanipora kamurai
TTACCCAATTTTCGTTTCGCAAAAAACGAAAATCGTCTCGCAATTTGCGAATTGCGACCTGATAATTCGAACCCTGCTAAACCTACATTTTTTTTTGTCTAACTATACTATTAGATATAAATCTAAGAAAATAATCTTCCAGAGAAATGTTCCATTATTTCTTGAAAAATTTGTTTACCGTTACAAGTGTCTGGCTATATTTTATAAAATGAGTACACTGTCCCTGTGATGATTACACACATCTGGAATTACCGCCTGATTTTTAACTGATGTAAACTTAAACTGAGGGGCATTGTTTCATTTACTGATGAGAAATGAGATTACATTGTGAATGGACTTAATGTCACCATTTACTTACCTAGATCACCAAGACCAGTTTTCGTCAAGCAACAAGAACAGACAGATGAAGAAGAAGGTCTTCCTGAAAAGTCCATTGAACGGCAACAAGGATATTATAAGTGGGTTAAGTTATTTACACTTACATATTATTAATTATATTTATTAATGGCAATGTTTGGTTTCTGATTGGTATGCAATGATTGACCGCCTAGCTGTGAAATAAGTTTTTCATACAGTTCTCATCTACCCATTTTGCAAGTCATTCATTAAGCCTGGGCCAGTGACATATCAATCCACAACTGGCACGTTTTGTCTTTGGTAACTCTTTTTTTTGTTGAATTGTTTCCATCAGGCTTGAACCAGCTTGCTAACCCCAAACGTGCAGCCGACAGCGGAGTTATTTGACTTTTCTAAAAGTCAAACTTTAACTTGAGTTGTGCTTTGTAAACATGTCATTTTGGAGGCATGTTGATAAATTTACACTGCAAACATGAGGTTCAGCATGCAATGCATTGAAAGCATGAATGATGTAGGGATACATTAGCGATGTGCTGATTGGTCCATTCCTTGACACATACAGAAAACTATGTACCTAATATGTCTGGTATATGGTTTTGCACAATTCATAACCCTTTGTATAGCTGAGGTTGACTTTTAGGCATCAGTTTTGGGTCCTAGAAAATTGACTTATATGCCAAGAAATGTGGTAATAATATTAATATAAATTACCTGGGAAATTAATATGGTAGTGTACATAGTGCATTTTGTATTAATTTTTAAAACAGACAATGGATTGAAAAACAGATTGGAAAATTCTTGTCTAAACAACTGTTTTTTGACAGTTATTTTATTTTAATGGAGAGAGATCATGCTTGCTATTTTTCTCCTTGCTGGTGTAGAGAATGAATATAACAATAGCATCATCATGATATTTTGGCACATAAGCCTTCTTTGCTTTGTAATTTAATTTGTATGACAATGTCTGAATTGTGATATGTTAATTTGATCCCAGTGTCTCAATGATGAGGTTTTAAATTAAGGATCAACCATCTGATGTGGTGATGAGTTTTTTAAATTCTGAGAGACAATTGCTCAACAATCTTTGTTAAAGCTGTGACTCAATTTCTGTAGAGAACATTGAGAAAATTTTTCCATGTTTTTTTTCTGGCTTTCTTTATTCAGAAAATAGTGTATTGGTTTTAAATTGTAACAAAGTGGACTTCAGGCAGGCAGTGCATATTAAATTTATCCCTAACCACGACAGTGTCTACCATTTATGACCACTTGTTATTGACTACCACTGTATCAGGTTCTATCAGTGGTTTATGGGGCTTTTTCACTGAATGCTGGACACAAGTTTTTGTTCATGTGGGAGCTTGGTATATATCAGATGATTTATTAGACAGTCATTGAGCTCATTATCTCAGAAGATAGATTTCTGAGCCTTAGACAGTGGGTTCATGAGCTTGATGAATGTTTGCTGGTTGTCTGGAAATTTTTTTGTTGCATGCAAACATACAAAGACTTGTCCCATAATGTCCTGCTGTCTGACCTCTTGTCTGGCCTCTTGTTAATTCTTTGTTCTTTCTGGCTATGGAGTCAAGGTTGATCGCTTAAATGTGTGAGTGGAACAACACTTCCAATCATCAAAATTGCTCATTGCTTTGTTGTGGACTATAGATAGTTTGGCTTGATTCAATAAGCTTGTCTGAGTTTCTGACTTGCATCCTGTCTTTATGAAAATGAATTTTTATCAATTTTAGTACATATCATAGACTGAAAATAATCCAACTTGTTATACACTCATTTCCCCCCTGAAATTAAGTCTTTAATTGACAATTTCAGCACATGAAAATAATAGGATTTGAATTCCCATAAAATCTTTAGGAACGATTATTACAATTAGTCATAACTTTAATAGACTTAGCCATTGCATGTCAGCCTGTGGTAGAGAGTTGGATAACCTAAATGTACATAAATCCACTACTGAACTTTCTTTAATTGTTTGTGTATTTTTCAGTGAGCGTGATGCAGGGGCAAAGTTTGCCCAACCTGGGACATTTGAGTATGAATGGTGCCAGAAATGGAAAGCTTTGGATGAAATGCAAAGGAGCAAAAAAGAAATGCTTGAGAAACAGTTCTCAGAGGCTGGAGAAAAACTAGAGGCTGACATGGCACAAGCTGTGATAGAATATGAGTCTGAACTTAATCGTAGAGGTATGATAAGAACCTTCCTGAAAGTGTTTACATTATTTTTAAGAAACTTCATCATTCTTGATACAGCAGTTGGGTTTTAGAGAAGTGAGCTAAGCATGAGTAAATTTCACAAAATCAGCATTCACTCAAGGGCTTGTTGTTTCAACCAGTTCAGTAGACCTTATTCAAATATGGTTGCAGGTTAATTATTCTTTCTTATCCATGTAGATTAGCCTTTATAATCTTGTTCTTGAGTGACAACTGCTTTGAATTTCCCACTTGATAATTAGGCCACTAAGGCCAATCTGGGATAGCGCTAGGATTTTTTGTCCTTGGTCCTGGGACCCTTAAGTCTTGCTTGTTAAGAGTCTCAGGAGTTTTGTAGGGGTCCCATAAAAGGCACCTCCCAAAATAATAATAGTAATTAATAATAATAATAATAATAATAATAATAATATAAATAAATAAATAAATAAAGGTTGGCTAAGTGGCTACTGCTTATAAAGATGGAAAGCCACGATACTACCCACTCTTTTAATGTTTTTTTATGTTTAGTTTAGACAAGTTAATGGCTTTCTTGTAAACAAATTCTGCATTGCAATGATCTTAGATTTTGTGATATTTTCTTTTATGTACACAAGAGAAGTGATCCCTTGTCAGTCTGTGTCCCTGGGATGCACCGGAATGTTTATGATGCATTTTTTATAATTTTTATGCGTAAAAATGCATGATTCCTGCATTAGTGCCCATTAGTTTTGAACATTTGGGATCCTTGGGAACACCAGTGTTAAAAAATTGAGGGTCCTACCAGTAAGTTTGTTTCTTCAGAAAAGAGATCCCATTAGTTATGAACATTTTGGGTCCTTGGGAACACCAGTGTTGAAAAATTGAGCGTCCTACCAGTAAGTTCGTTTATTCAGAAAAATGATTTCTGAACCCTAGGCAGGAATTGAACCCCCAAGCTTATTATGACCGATGAGACGCTCTAACCATTGAGCTACCAAGACTCAGGTGGTGAGCTAAGGTGCAGTAGAACTTGAGTTTTGCGACCACCCTTGCTGCCAGGCAAAAGTGGTCGTAAATGAAAGTTACCGATGTGACGTCATGGGAGCCATATTGGAAGAGGTTTCAATGTTTACAGTTAAATCCAGTAAACACTACTCAAATAAAAGCCCGCTTTGTTACACTAAAAACAAATGAAATTTTCTTAATATAGAACAAAAGCCTTCAAAAAACGTGGAATAAATTTCGAATGTTTTCCGCTGAAATGAAGGAACAGTTTCAACAGATACTTCTGAGCGAAACGCCAACGGACAAATGCTAACGTGCAGCCACGTCTCCAGCGACATACAGAACGTAAAAAGCAAGAAGGGATAGCAAAACATGTTTCCTTTGATGCAATATTATACGGAAAAAAAGACTTGAACTGGTGAAAGTTTGCGGGGCGTACTTATGACGGAAAATGCGTAAAGTTTGTTGAGTTCATTACTTAGTAACCACTTCCCTGCTTCCGAGCGCACTTTTTAATTGCGTATTTACATTTACTTTGAAAAACAAGCACTCATTCCATGCAACTTGCGGAAATTGTGACGGTTTTAAACCGAGGTGGTCGCTCATAACAGGTAAATTTTGTCTTTGGGATGCTAAAAAGCGGTCGCTGGTCGCGTTTGCCAGGTGGTCGCTCATTCCAGGTACATTTTAACTACAAATCGTTCGTGCCAGAAAGAGTGGTCGTAAACGGCAGGTGGTCGCAAGACGAGGTGTCGTAAACTCAGGTTCTACTGTACACGCATATTTGTGCACTAATGTGAACTCTGTTTTTGTTCACTAATCAATGCACCCAAAAAATCTCGAACATTAACTTTTTTGCTGCCAGAGTCTACCTTTTATTATGTTACTTTGGCTTATGCCAAACGATTTTACTCATCAAAGGGAGAAAATCTGGCAGCCAGAGGGTTAAAGAGTTGAGAGTTAAAGAGTTCTGTTCATCTTACAAGGAATTATGAAATTTTCTGGATTCCTGTTGGTTTTAAGTTGTAAGGGCAACCAAGATTGTAGAATCTTGTAAATGAAGGTGATTAAAATTGGGACCTACTCATAGTGTTGGAGTTTAGTTCATATAAAGTACTGTCTGCTTTCTTAGAAAAACCAGAGTTTTGGTAGCTTAGCCTTATTAGTGATCAAAAAATCAAAAGGCAAAGTGTTTTTTGATACATGTAGCTGTGGAAGAAAATATCTTAGGGAAGGCTAAGATTAGTCATCGAATCCCACAAAACTTTACATTTCTTATCATTCAGAACTGCTGGCAAAGCAAGATGAACTGCGAAGACAAGAAGAATTAATGAGACAAGAGCTTATAAGGCAGCAAAGCTTGGAGATAAGGTAGAGTTATCAATATGTTTTGAAGTCATGCAGGCAAGTTTTTCTCTGTGATAATTACTTTTATAACAGGAATTTCAGATGACCGTTACAGTGTTAGTAATATCAAAAAGCAGAAAAGGCAAATTGTGGTTAGTTAGGAGTTGGGCTGTCCAATGTCAGAATACTGTTAGGTCATTTGTTCTGGCAGCCTGGAAATAAAGTACTTGAGCTCATCGAGGATGGCCGGTCAGTATCAAGGTCGCATTCAAATCTTTACCCATCATTCAGCGAACAACATTCCTGTTTAAGGAAATTAAGTGTACCAAACCCTTACGGACCGTGTGAGTGTATCACACTTTCTACAGTGCCTATGATGGGTAATACAGATTCTAAGATGAAAATAAAATATTTAGACCACTTATTTTCTTGTAAGTAAAAGTGACTTTTAAAGTATTAGTTATCCAGTAAAGATAAAAAGGAAAATCACTGGGAATGTACCGTAGATTCGAGTACTGAAGCATGGCGAATTCGATTTGTTAGTTCGTTTTCTTAACCACGCAGTGATTTCATGATTGACTCATAGAAATTAAATGTTGCTGGGCCATATTTTTCTACGAATATTGTGACTAAAAGAGCTCACAGAATTGGGGGAGCAAGGAGCGCATTGTATCTCGCTGTAGTCGCTGGTGGCGAACGATCGTTGCTCTTGGTGAAATAATGGTGTTGTATTCCCCCCAGTGTACCTATATTTCCATTTCCACCAAAGTATTTAGACTCCACTCATTCAGTACATCCCCCAAATTAGAAAAGTGTCTAGAACTACCAAACAGTGTGACGATGAGACGACATCAAGGTTAATTGTTGGCTAAAAGTTACCCCATGGTGGCTGTACGATTAAAAAACGAGCGAGCTCAAGTATTCTAGCTCCGACCAGAACTGGTTTTGGCTGCAACGTAAAAACGAGGGAAGTAAATGGTTTGAACCTGGGAGAATCATGACATGTTTGGAAGTTGATCGTCCAGGTTAGTGTAGTCTTGAGAAAGACTGTTGGTAGAAGTGACTGACGTTTCGACAGCCTTGGCTTTCATCTTCAGAGCCAAAATGAGAGTAAGTATCTGGTTCGTCTGGTTCGTGAGCCTGTATTTGCATCTGGTTCGTCCGTTCACGCACGAACCAGATACAAATACAGGCGAACCTGATACTTACTCTCCTTTTGACTTTGAAGATGAAAGCCGCTAAGGCTGTCGAAACGTCAGTCACTTCTACCAACGATCTACTTCCGCAAACATGTCATAACGAGGGAGTTGAAAATGTAGCATTGAGGGAATAGGAATAGAAATAGAGTTAAGGTGAGGTCACATGATGCAACATTGCATGGAGCGTTGCAGCAATTGCCAAATAGCATGGAGGAGAATGAGATTTAAGTCAACGCGAATCATTAGAATTAGATTTTGGGGAAGTATGAAAAAAGATTGAAGTTAGAGTACGTTTAGGCTGGGCGATTTCGCTAACCTGGCGCTGCATTGTTTTTTTATCAGACTTTGCAAAATTGAGATATTCTCTTGTATACTATTTGAATTATCATAATTGATTAGAAAGAAACAAATCGAGTTTGGATGGAATTATTTGTTATTAGCAAAGGATTAATGCTGGCCAAACAATTTTTTTTAAAAGAAATTCAAGTCATTGAAAGAGACTGAATGAAATTTTTGTATTACTTCAATTATTTCATACTTCGTGTGTTGCTTTAAGGCGCCATGAAGAAGCGAGGCTGCAAGAGGAACTCAGACGGCAGGACGAAATTCGACTACAAGAAGAAATTCTCTTGCGACGACAACAACAGGAAGAACTTTTCCGTAGGAGGCAACAGGAGGTATTTCTAAAAAAATCTATTAAAGCTTAACGTCTTTAGTTTTTCTACACCTCAGTTTCGGCAGTTTCGCAACCCTTTTGGTTTTCTTAATGTCAGGGAGTTTTTATATTTTAAGCGTATTTACACGGGATCAAAAACGACACACAACCCATCGTTTTCAGCTACTTAGGTATCAAAGATTTTGTCTTCGTAAATGGCCGGATATTCGGCACATTTGATCTTCTAAAAAGTACATAGATTCACGTTAAATAAGAGCAGATGTGGTGGAAAGTGCCGTTCTGCATGATGACAGGCTTCTTTGCCGACAGTGCTGCGTTTCTTGCCACTGGTGTTATGCGCCGCAAAATTTGTATATTGAAAGAAACGCCCCAGTGATTCATTAATAAAGTACGTAAGAAACCGATAAGTGACTTCTATCTGCTATGATTTTTGTTTGATTTAATAATTTCACAACATTTACTACGTACGTAATATTAAAGAAAAAATAACATAAGTTTACAGAGAATATTTACTTAAATGACATTTTATGAACAGTTGATTGATTATATGTGCGACAGCTAAAGTAGCATGAAGCTTTCGAGTTAGCTGCTATGAGGAGTGATGTTACCATGGAGAGTAGTGTTAGCCTAGCTTTCAAATTAAACATTAAGCACTTGTCGATTGCTATATTTGAAGGAAACAGCCTTACTTCATGGTGGAAGACTGCCCCATCTTCCCCCATTTGGCGTCGGCCCATCATTAATTCAACCAGGAATTTTGGGTACTGGTCCAGTAGTGAGTCCACTTCATGTCGTACATCCAAGGGTACCATCAGGACCATTGGCCAGAGGACTTCCGCCTCAAAACGATGCGGTAAGTAGAACCGTAATAGCGTAACATAACAAACTCGTACTTAAACTATAAAATGCTTCATGAGCCGCAGGTGACCAAAAATTGTCAGTACGTCCATTGTTTACTCAAGCACGGACTTCTCTGATATTCATGAACGCAAATACGAATTTGCAACGTTTTTCTTCAATGTAGTAGTTTTAGACTTCTACTCCTGGTTAGTAAAGTTATTAATTTTGGTCGGTTTTTTCTTTTGTCTGTCATATTTGAATGTTTTGACTTCTACATGTAAATCGACCAAAACCAACTATTTCGCATAACTTATCAGTTTCAATTTATTAGTGATTGCTAAATTAATGAATTACGTTAGTGATAAAATTTGACAATCTGTCATTCCAGTAGCTTTAGCAGTCAAATTAAGAGTTCACATTTGTTAACACGAACTTTACGTTGAAATTTTCCATAATAGCATTGCAGTGGAGGTGTGTAAGTTTAACTGTACGGGGAATGTCCTAATCGTAGCTCACGGATGAAACCTTATGAGTTCGATTAGCTGCAGTATGTTTTGTAAATAACTTTCCTTTCTCTCTGATTTGGAGTCGTTTACGATGTAAAGCTATTTTGTGTTCCGATGTTGATTGGCAACAGACGGCGAATTTTTGACTCGCAGTTTTCTTAATTTTCTTGGACGTAACCTTTTGCAAGCCACTCTAACGCATTTTACGATAATTCAAAACATTTCCTAGTTAAAAAGAATTTTCTCTGTACTGCTCCTCGGTCTATAACTTAAAACTTTTTTGTGCATAAGAATCTTTTTTTCTGCTTGCACAAATGTGCTGTCTTAATACTGTTTTTTCTAACAATATGTCCAGATAAATTTGTATACATGTTATCAAATAGTTTATTCAAATCGAAACTTCTTTCAAAATATGGTAGTGGTTTTCTGGAAACTTTCTTCTCCGCAACTTTTTTTTTTGTTTGGTATATGCTGGGAAATTTCGTGTTCAGGCCTTCTTGAACTAGTAGGAATATCTGAAACTTTTAGGAGACTTGAGACCTGTCATCGCAAATGTAAAGCATATATATATATCGTAATAAGCATAGCAATTATTTCCAATCAAAAATAGCTTGATTTATAGCATGCTAGAAAAGCAGCCGTAAACCAATTTTATTATTCCAACCGTGCTGAACAATGATATTACATGTGTATCTTTGGATAATAATTTTGTTATAGTGTTTTCAACCTTATCTAGTTAGTTAACTGGCTAATTGATGTCTTCAGCACTTTTTATCTCGATATTTAACTAAATAAAATAGTTATTAATTAAATTTTTCTTTCTTTCTATTTGATGCCGTTGACTATCGTGCCCTCACTGTTGTCTTGTTTGACATGATGATGCCTGTAACAATTAATATCTTTTTACGACAAAATTATCTTGTTGAACTAACTCATTCACGATGGAATGACTTTTGTGAACCGAATCTGGTATTTAAGAGGCACCCTGTTATGGCATATGATGTAGAGGCTGAACGAGCTCGTGAAAGAGCTTTGGAACGGGCTGATCGGGTGCGTTTAGCTACACGATATCATGTCCATCAACCAAGAGATCGTTATGGAGACAGCAGGAAAAGTCGATGAACTTTGATCATGGATTAAGGCTTTAAATAAGTGGACTTAATGTGATGCAACCAATGAAGCTGATTTTTACACTATAATTCGGATGCTGTAATTTTAGTTTGTGAATATCCTTTTTGAAATCTGATTTTGGATTTGTAGAGATAGTTTGCCAAAATTTACTGGCAAAGGTTATTGTTCTGTTATGGATAAAAATTACGCTAAGTGGATGGTTAATGTTAATATTTCAACGAGTTCTTTTTAAGTTATACAGTAGGATGTAACTGTATTCATAGTATGGCAAGTGAACAATCCAGCAATCTTCGGTCAAACGACTGATTTATCGCTGTAAAATACAATGCTACAAACAGTTGAAGTTGATAACGCTATCGAACATTTGTACGTATTACATTTTAGTCTCTGCTTGAGGGCTGTCTGAATGTCTGTTGATTTTTACATAGGAACTTGCACCAAAAATTTGATGGGAGAAGTGAACTGTAAATAATTTATTTTACCCGAGGAGTGATATTTGTTAAGCGATCGGAATTTATTTATTTCAATTGGTCTTTCGATATTTCAAGACACTTCATTATTTTCCGGACACTCTGACAAAATAAGGTTGTTTAAATTATTGCTTTAATTTGTAGTTATAATTAAGCATTAAGTTCCTTTTTTTAGTTATAAATGTCTCGTTTAATTTGCTCAAAATAGAATTAACAACTTCATTGAAAGTTGTGAATGCTATTGAAATTGGTACAATGGAAGAAGAGAATTTTCTTGTTTATCCGGGCTTTTTGTCCTTTTTCTCAGCAGAGCGTTGAATATCCTGTTTTAATCAATTTTATTTTAATTGAAAGGGGAGAAAGTGCGATTTTTGCCAACTGCAGTGGTTTTTTTCCTTTCATTTTTGTACTTTTAAGTTCTTACATTAACAATGGCGTGTACGTTTTACATTCAATTGAAAATACGAGCGATTACTAGGCTAATTTTCATTAGACAGAGCAAGGACTTCCTTGAACGTTTTTTTTTGTGTGGAGAGCTTTACACTTGTGTCCCCTCAACGTGGATAGTTCTGTGTGGGAGGTCTTCCTTAACAGTACATTTTGTAAGTTAACGTCTCATGAAAACGTTTGGAAAGATTTATGTAAGTATTGGGTGGTCAAACGGATATCTAGATTTCAGTCATTCCATAACGTCACTTTTGTGGAGGTATTAAGGGCTAATGTTAAGCTAGTTGCAGATAGTTACTGTCCAGGAGCTATATTTTAAATGGCAGGGAGTGTATTGGAACAGCGATCCTCGTTCATTTCTCACTGATTATTATTAGAGTTAAAATTAATTTTACTACATCATTATTCTGACAATATTGTGCTATAATTGTTGGTAGTTGTCCAATGCCACCATTTGTTCATGGACAGGACATCAGGTTAATTTCTCGTGGTAAGGGAACCTATAGGAATCGCGCCCCTTGTCCTGTCGTTTAATTTTGACGTATACTAAATTAAATTCATTCCTTTTACTAACCACCGTGATTTATGTGGAAGACTTCAGTAAAAAGTTCACCAGGTTTAGTCATAACCATTTACGCCTTTCTCCCTTCATTAAAGCAAAAGCGGTGTTCATTAGAGCTATTATCATCTTCAGTAGTGCCTTTCAAACTTCAACAACGCCAATCAAATTATAATTGCCCCAAAAATGTAATTCATTTTCAACGAGTAACTAAATATTCCGTTAAATTGAAGTTCAATAACGTCAATGTAGAAACCATTGACATTTATGGTATTTCATTAGCGTCAATCAAAATTCAATAGGAAAAATGGGGAAATCAACAAAATAAAACAAAAAGTCATTGAGTGATAACGCGTATATATTGATATGTGCTGTATGAAGAAGACTGGTAATAACAATTACCAAGGCTGCCAACATCTACAGGAAATTCTTGCACTAGATATAGCGTTTGAAACGTCGTTTTCAGATGTGTGCCGCTAGAGTAAGCCCTACAATGACTGAGCAAAGGAGACAGAGAATTTCGCAGGATAACAGGGGAAAGTTAATACTGTTATTTGAAAAGCCAGAACAAGACTATTAGAATGGTGGATACTTTCGGGTTACCACTCTTAGAATGGTGGATACTTTGGGGTTCAATCGCTTATCTGCCACAAGGATAATCTCCAAATACTGTACATTCGAGAAGAGAGGGTTAAAAGCCCTTATGAAGACCTTACCTTATCTTCCTGCGATGTTCTCTCTCCTTGGCTCAATCACTGTAACATTCACTCTAGCCGCACACGTTTTAAGTGCTATCTTGTGGAATTGTGTGTACAACATATACCCAAACGTTATCGCTAGTTGACTTTTTATTTTATTTTGTTCATTTTCCCATTTTTCTCATTAAATTTTGATTGACACTAATGAAATTCCATAAATGTTAATGTTTTTTACATTGACTATACTGAACTTCAGTTTAACGGAATATTTGATTACGTGTTGTAAATGAATTTTCTTTTACCGCCATTGAAATTCGGTTGACGTTATTGAAGATTGAAAAGCGCTGTTGAAGATACGAATCGCTCAAATGAACATCGCTTTTGCTTTAATGAAAGGCAAAAGGTGTAAATATCCCTATTGCACGTTCCATTACTAGAAACCTAATTTTCCTTCCCGACTTACTTAGCAGGCTAGAATAGACTGAAAACTTCACTCAGAAAGTAAACGAATAGGGTTTTGTAGACCTCTGTGGTATTTGCTTGTTTAGCCACGAAACAATCGGCTAAACTCCAGGCCTGGTAGACAAAATGGAATTGAGGTCTGAAGGTGGCACCGACTTAAGGCCATAGGCCATAGTCCATAGGCATTGGGCCGAATGCGGAAAATCTGTGCAGTTTGCCTTGCGATCGTCTTAACTCTCGCGATATGTTTTAAAAGTTGTTTTACATGTCTCGGTGCTTAAACGGTAAACTGCAAGTTCATCAGGTCCAGGGATTTTTCCTTTATGGAAGTATTTTTGTTTTAGAAGAACAAACTGATGGACCTGAGCAACGCAGGATTTGGTTCATTCCATTTGAATCAAGTTCTTAATTATGTTTAGTTTATTTCTTCGTAAACTCGCACTAAAATAATTTTCTAGCTCTTATTCGTGATGCGTTGTTTACAGTTATGGCTTTGGTTGAACAATTTATTGGAAAATTTTGTGTAAAAACAACTTATAAGCCAACGTCATTTTAATGTAATATTTGGAAATGTTAATTGTTTTATGACTGCTGCTGTATTCGAGAAGTGAGATATTCTATCTCGTGATTTATGCTTCTCTATTTTAATCTGGTCACTTGTTTAGCATCGATAAACAGCGAATGTTTTGTTTATAGTCTTGCCGTCATTTCATTCGGTCTTTTTTCTTTATCTCATGTGACGTCAAACTGAACAGAACTCCCTATTAATGTTGAGCTTTTGAGCAATTTCCAAGGTAGTAGCAACCAGAAAAATAACTGAGAAGAGAAATAAATACGTTAAAAATAATTACGTTTATATTACTGAATATAGGATCCAGGTCTTTCACAAAAATAAAAACATGTTTTTTCTGCAGTTCACATTTAAGTTTGTTGCGTACCCTCAGTTACGATCACTAAGTGATTAGCAATGATCTGAATTGTAGAAACACCACAATTCTTTAAAATCTTGCGAAGCTTTCGACTTTTAGACTGGAGTAAGTCGAAAGCTAAACACGATTTTGAGAATTGTGCCGTTTCGATTGTGCTCAGAATTGTGCTGTATTCGTCGTGTATTTAGTCTGACTATTATCACCATGCAGTCTTTCAAACAATTGATCTGAACGTTGTGCCTTCCTGCATTTTAATTTGTGCGCTGATAAGCAAAGGAGTTCCGTTTAGACAATGTTGACAATCTAGGAATTGAGGAAGGCACAGCTCGTTTCAAACTTTTGGTTAATGCTACAAATCGAAAAACAAAATGAAAGGCTCGAGTTCTCCGTTGGCATCATGCTATACGATTGATACGGCTTATGAGTCAATCTAAATTATAGAGTCAAGTCCGGGGCCTGACGACACCATGTTCTCGTTTTCTTCAAAACCTTCCATACGCTGTTCGAATACTTACAGTATTTGAATTATGCAGTCGTGTAATATCTTAAACAGTTTTATAGGCACTAAGATTTCGACAAATATGTATTTCGTTGGTTCATTGACGAGAATAGTCAGTCTCAGCAGTTTCGTGGTTCGTGTTTTCCAGTTTTAGTTACTTTTCGCATTGTTGCAGGTTTGTTAGTGCTCAAGTGTTTGTGTCGTGCGCAAGTAACGATGTAGAGCATCTGGGAAAAGTGAAAGTATGAAAATAAAATCTTGGCTTTTAATCTGCGTGAAATAATTAGAAAAAAAATAGCTTTAAAACAAATTTGACCCAACTTTTGGAGACACTGTATATGATGTTGATTAGTGCCAGTACAGTTGACACAGGGTATAGTACACGTAATATCTGTTAAATGCGTACATTATCAGTGAAAAAAAGCTAGAAAATTAATCTGAGTGTATAAGAGTAGAAAGATTTCCCAGACTGCTAACCTCGCAGACATGTCAGTATTTCTTTCTCATCTACTGTGCACGCTCATAGGCAGTTAGTGTTTTCGTTTTTTACCTTAGGGCCATTATGTAAACTACTGGGTCACCAATAATGAATGTTTACCCTCGTTAAATAGTCTCTCTCTCTCTCTCTCTGTCTCTCTCTCTCTGTCTCTCTCTCTCTGTCTCTCTCTCTCTGTCTCTGTCTCTGTCTCTGTCTCTCTCTGTCTCTCTCTCTGTCTCTGTCTCTCTGTCTGTCTCTCTGTCTGTCTCTCTGTCTCTGTGTCTCTCTGTCTCTCTGTTTCTCTGTCTCTCTGTTTCTCTGTCTCTGTCTCTCTGTCTCTGTCTCTCTGTCTCTGTGTCTGTCTCTGTCTCTGTCTCTCACACGCAAATAATACTTTCGTTATATTTCAATTACCCAACTTTTCAGCTAAGTTGAAAACAGTAGTCTGAACTGATGCAAAGATTTATCATTTGTTTAGGCAATTTCTAAAGATTTATCATTTGTTTGGGCAACTTGTTTTACGCATTTTGCGGTTATCTTGTAGAAATTCATGAATCTGTCTAGCTGCTCCCATCAAACTGTAAAGAAACCGTCCTTTGTTAAGACGAATTGATTTAACAATTAACATCATGAAAAATTCAGTAAACATTGGTTAATGCTGTTATTAGTTTTGGTGCATTTTCGTCGGCTAGCTTTAAGTACCTTTCAAGCCATTTGTTGGGAAACTTCTTAAAATACGAAGCTACCGTTATAAATCTACTATTTAAGGGTGTAAAGTTTACCTGCGTATTTTGACTGGATCGTAAGAACATTAGCCAGAGATTGACCAGGCGGGAACCTCAATTTTAATACGAATATTAAAGCCCAGCATAGAATGCGAAATAAAGGCATGATATAAAGAGTTTAACAAAATCTTACGTTTCGTTGTATACATCACAACATCTTCAGAGATAATAATTAAAGTTACCGAAGCTAAAGTGTATATTTACATGTGTCATGAATTAACCAAGCGAGGCTCCTAGGGTAATTTTTAATAAGAGACTGATAACTAAATGACACGCATGCGTAGATAGCGATCTTGTCGAATTGTAATTCTGTTACAACAGCACCGTTCACGTCACTAAATTTGTGAAATTTTTGGATTTTTGCTTGGGTATAATTGGTAATTAATACAAGCAGAGAAGGCTGAACAGCATATGTAATTTTCAAAATTTTTCATAAGGCAATTTTTTAAAACCCACTATGTTCATTGTAAAAATACAAATGTTGCCTGTTGGCAATGAAATGTCAGTAAAGCTTTTATAAAATTAACACTTATTTCTCTTTTATCATTCGTTCATGGCTATTCATATCAGAATTTTGAGCTGGGCTCCAATATTCATATGTAGGTTACGATTTCCGCCTGGTAAATCTCTGGTGAATGTTTTATTGCAAAAAATCTATCTTGACAACATACCCTGATGTTTTGATACTTTATTCTTTAGTGGAATATCTAATCTCATATCAATTTTCATAAAAATTCACCGAAGATAATGTGTTTTAAATGTGATAATCCCGAAAATATGCCAATGTTCCAGCGCTAATGTTACCGTTGTAACAGTCGAAAATTGCACAATTCCACAAATATCTCATGTTTATCGTGCTTCGTCTACAGTTAGACGCAAATAGTACTGAACTTACAACCATTCTAAGGATAGGAATGCCCATAAATGGAGACCATACTAATTGCATCCTGTAAACACAGAAACTATAGGGAGCCGTCTTGATTTTTAATGCATAATGTATTAGTATTTCATTGGTATTTGTTGGTATTTCATTTCGACGCCAACTAATAGGCTACTAGCAATAGGCAAGTAAAAAAAAAGGATGGCGGAAACCGTCCGCGATATACCAGAAACAGTTTTAGATGAGAACCCTTACCCCAAAGAACCAAGAACTAAGTGTTCCGAAATTATCCCTATTTTAAGGTAAACAAGCCTCACAATTATAGTTAGAACTCAAGGTGTTTTCTTTGGGTAAAGGAAGCAAAGTACTGATTAAAACATTTGAGATCTGTCTCCTGTACAACTTGTACGTCTCCAATGTCGAGAAATCAACCTCGTAACCAAACAGTATTATAATAAACAATGAATCTATTTTTATGGTCATCTTACGTACAGAAATATTCAGTTACAAATCAGTGCCTTTGTCCCGATATCATGTTTGATTATCGCAGTAAGCCTCGATTTGCTGAAGAATGTAATTCACTGGTTATTTAAATCACGTACCGTCTGGGATGCAACGGATTGACAGTTAAGTAAGTCTTTGACTTTTATACCGTGATATAATTTACATTCGACCTATATTACTTTGGGAAGTTTGATGTGCGTTCTTCAATGGTGTTTATGGAGTGCTTATGGAGTATAAATAGACAGGTGTGGTTATGTTCTGATATTTTGTTTTACTACTGTAGTTGTACTTGTTTACTCACTAAGTACCAATCTATTCGTGACAAAAAGATGGGTGCAAGAGGTTGGTAAAATTTCCCGCACCAAATACAGCTGTAGTGCGTACAAGAAAGATAACATATTTTAGTGAAATGAATTTTATTTTAAAAAATTGTAAATTCGTGTTGGAGGTCAGAATAATTGTACGGAATAGTCTTTTTTAATAACTGTCGACGTATATGAGCTAATGCAGAAACATTAGATTTCACGATTTCATAAACATTCCCGGTAAGACTTTAATAACCAAACTAGACAGGTTAATTTTGTTATGAAACAGGTACCTTGAATGCTGAATGAACTATGAAAATGGGGTCATTGTCGCGTATATTGTGTAAAGGTGGCAGTACGAGGGAAAATGGACTTGTGTGACATGATGAACTCTAACAGACAGAATACAGTTATCAATAGACATTGAACAAAGAGAGTAGTTGTTGGAATCACGGAATAACTTGTAGCTGATTCTTATGCTAGAGTTTGTTTACATGTATCAGAAAATTCGAAGAGTGAACTTGTTTCCGAAGAATTACCATTCAAGAATATTATTAGACTATAATTTTGAAATCACAGCTGATTTTCACAGGTATGTAATCACCGTATGCTTAAATGTATGTTAGAAGTAAATTAGCTCAACTGCAAGTATATTACGGTGAGCGAAAATATTGCTGGTGTTATCTAAGGTGACGTAGATCCCGGGTTTCCTAAACATTTTGATGGTTAAATTACTGGGCAATGTTTTCTTTGTATATAAAAATGTCTTAAGGGAAAGCACAGTTTGTAAGTCTATTCATGTATTCTTTATTTACATGTAACTATTGCAAAACGTCATTAGTATCATACCTTCCTATGCACTGTTTTTAATCTGATTTTGAAAGAATGTTAGCGACAGGGCAACAGACATCGTGTTTGGTGGCACTGATATTAAACATTCTAAGCGTTTTTCGTAGTAGTCGAAAATCAGTCCCAACATGAGTAATCCTGCCAGCTCGTCGAGATCATTTCCCTGGTTGCATTTACTTATCCTTCGTCTGCACGTTAAGTGGTTGTTAAGAATGAGTTGTTCGTATTATTTCAACTAATTTTGTGATTTGACTTCGTGGACGGTTAATAATTGTGGATACCATTTACCTCTGGAGTTAAGCTGATACATGTTTATGTTGACGCGTGTTACATTTGATCTATTGTAGTATATTAGTCTAAGCAGTATTGAACATCTTGGCACGTCATATAACCGGTGGAAAGCAATTGCTTATTTACTGTAGTATTTTGTAAGTAATTTTGCCTTTATAGAAGTTAAAAGGTTGCCTGATATTTTCTGAAGGTAATTAGGTTGACATAGGTACGTGAATTTAAAACAATCGCAAAAGAAAAAAAATTGTATTCAAGAGAAATAAACTATTCGTTTTCATTTAAATTTTATTTCCAGTGTAACCAGCATTAGGTACAACGACGTTCTTTTGTTGATTACTTTTAGTATAGGATAAACTGATTCAAACTGTCACATCATGTCATCTAAACATTCTTTCTGTTCTTGTCCATATAGTTCTTCGTTTTATGTCACTAGCCGCACGTCGACAGTGGGACTACAAAGTTTGTAAAACGAAAGGTAAGTTGCGTACCTGTCATCTCGTAAGTTGCATACCTGTCATCACTGGGTTGGTAGTTTCTGCCATAGTCTCCTGATCATGAAGACAACGTTGGTCTTAGAATTAACAGCTCCCTGGCTGTTATTATAAATGTTATATAATCACGGTATTATCATTGCAGCACCATTAATGGTCGTTTCTTACTGTTAATGATTTCGTGGAAGTGAAGAGGGAATTTTCGCTGGCGCATTTGTAGAATATATTCTTGGTATGGAAAATATTGGCTACTTTTGGTATATGGACAATAGTGGCTACTTTACCATCTGTTTTCAGAGAGTTTATCCCCTAAAATGAGATTATAGCGGCCAGTTCAGGATATAAAATTTTTATAAGTCTCTGGGGTTTTTAAACGGGTTACTTTGAGGTTTTAGCTGGCTGCAAGTCGTTGTTGAAAAACGTATGTTTCTGTACCGGATTGTTTTTGCATCTTTTACACCTGGCTAGGTTGGCGTTAGGCGCCCGGAACCTCCTCTTCGGTATATTCTTCTGGTACTTCGTATCTTTTCGTCAGTGCTAAGGTTTGTCTCCGAGCCTTGTTAGATGTGGACAAACCAATGGTATATTCTTTTGTTTGCAGACGTGATAACAGAGTTTGAATGTGTTTTGGCGATCCTGGGCTGGCAAGCTGCGTTATGGTTAAACCTGAAAGAGTAAGTAAATGTATTTCCTGAGTGTAATGCATATAGTTCCACGATAAAATAGACATTTGAACTCAAGTATCTTTCAAGTTCAAAACAATGAGTCAAAGCTGAATAGTGTCTAAAGAGTGAAGTTGTGGCGTTGGATACTAGAATTACTTATGAAAAGGTCTATTGCAACACTGTGGTCCTATAATATAATTCAAGTTTTTGTCTCATTTCTGGACTTTTTAACCGTCCATCCCTTGATGAATTAAGTTGCTTTTCTGTTTGGTGCAGTTTTACTCAAACTCTAAAGGAAGTGCATCCTTTCATTTCGTCACTATACGAATTATAATGCCATGATGAAACACCAAGTTCTTACTGTATTATCATTGCAGCGCCAGAAATGGTTGAACCCACTGTTAATGATTTTACTGAAAGTGGAGAAAAATTCCAGTGGAACTGGTGTCTGAGCATATATGAATCTATTTAAGGATTACGTTGTTATATTACTATGTTTAATGTTTCCCCTTTCCCCGCGGGATCTCTCTTGACTTAAAGAGTAAAATTATCTGGGGTTAGGCAGAGAATATGGTAGAAGTCACGTCGGTTGTTCAAAACCTCGACAGCTTACCCTACGAATAAGTCTCAGTAAGTGAACAGGGATGTCCGTGTATTGAGCCACCGAACTTAAATATGCGCATGCTCCTCAAGCTTGTAAACTCAGAAATGTTTTGAAAACCCGGTCGGGAATCAAACCCGCAACCTTCTGATCGCCGGGGAGATGCAGTCTTAATGCGGATTAAAATGATTTGTTGACACTGCAGTTAACAGTACATAGGTCAACTGCGAACCAGTATAAATAGTAACCTTCGCTGTACCATCTGAGACCATGTAGCTCAGTAGTTAGAACATCTCACTGGCGATCGGGAGGTTACGGGTTCGATTCCCGTCAGTGGCTCGGAAAACGTATCTGAGTTTACAAGCTTGACGAGGATTGGCGTATTTAAGATTTACCTACACTAAACCACCACATGACCATACAGTTCAGTGCCATAACGATCACTTAGCTTCCCCACTGCTTTCACTTGTTTTTATCTTAGTTTTTACCGTATACATATTTATCTTCTCTCTGGCAATTTATTTCAGTTACGTTTGACTGATAGTCGTTAAAAATAGCACGTGACTGTGCTACGTTTTTGATTGCCTTGTCTTTGTCTCATATTTCATGGTCCATGGTTTCATGCCTATAATTAAGTGTAAAGTGTTTACTGTTATTCATCTATTCTCTGTGGTAGCGCACTATGTTTTCTGTATTGTATTATTGTGTTGCATTGTTGGCTATCAAATGTATATAGTTTCATAAATATGTTGTATTGTAATTTGTTTAATATTAATGCAGGACCCCACTGAAAAACACAAAAGTTATGTGGGTATCCTGAATAAAGATTATCATAATTGTTATCACATGACTCCTTTTAATATAAAAACTGGTCTAGTTGCCCTTCATCTTTCAGAACACGTTTTTCACTCTAACGAGAGGCCTTAGCTCGAAACGTTAGAATTTTTTGACATAAGGTTGGCAGTCTTCATAACTTGCTACGCTGCTTAATTTTACCTGCTGAATAGAACTATCCAGTGGCCATCTCTCTCACGATAAATTTTAGTCCAGTTGTTTAATGCTTGAATAGCGCTATACTCACTCGTTTTGATTTATTCGGTGGATGTGCTGTCTAGATCTGCAATTTGAACAACTAATCTCTGATATTGCCAGGAAAGAGTTTCAATTAATCTTTGCATTAATTACGATGATAATTCCTATACGAATCACTATATTTTCCCTTATTACTTATCTCATCAGGACCATTTTAATGGGCTGTTTTAATGGGAGATTTGTCAGTGTCAGGAAAGCAAACTTGTTTACCTGGTTAACTGAAGAGTAATCAAGGTCATAAGAATGGACTATAGATGGTATAAATCAGCGTGGATACTCTGAGATGTAGGCGAGGATGCCACTGTTTCATCTTTGTGTGCTAGTGTGAACCTGGGACGAGATAATTTTAAGTGCAGCCACGGCAGCCCACGTTCACCCACTCGAAATTACTCCCAGTTCAGACTAGGTGCCCTGGCACGATGCTCGGGTACTGGCTCTAGTTCGGGCACTCGTCTGAATGCCCAAACTGAGCACGATGGAACAGTGCACAACCACCAGCACTTTCTCCCGACGTGCCGTGCCTGGGCACCGTTTCATTATGCTCATTTTTGACACAGCATTCACACTAGTGCTAGGGCTCCTAGTCTGAACAGGGGGTTAGTGTCAACACTTTGTTGGGGAGATAACTGAAAACCCAATTATGTTCTTTTCATAGATCATGTATACATTTCAGTATTTTCGAAGTTTTGGCAGACCACGGAGAGAAGGCAACAGTGAACGTGCTATGAACACCGTGGCTACCATAGAGCATCTACCTATCACCCAGGAGTAGTAGCTGGAGCTAGGGAGATATGGGCTGTTTCGATCATCTACCAGCAAACGGATTAAAAATCTTCCTCCAGACAATGGCGACAATGGGAGTTTTTGTCAATTAGATGACGAAAAAAGTTATCGAATAATACAGTTTTAAAAAAATACTACATGTATTAACAACTCAGCATGCACGGAAAAAGATTGTAATTATATTTTAAAAATGGGAAAAAATTTAAAATCTTCGCTAAATTTCATAAAACGTCTTCTAGATCCCGGTAAGCATAACAAGGATGATCTAATCATGCAAAATGAAAGTTTTGTTTTTATTTAAAATATTAGAACCATTCATAATTTTGTGCGTTTAGGACGTATAACAAGTGGCCCAATCTGAAAATAGCATTTGGAAGAAAGTAATTTTTCAGTTGTTGATAGGGCTGTGCGCCGAATTTTGAATATTCGGTATTCGATTTACAGGGTGTCAAGTTCCTATTTTTTGGAGTCATTCCTATTTCCTCCTATTTTTTTAAGAAAACCTATTTTTCCTATTTTTTGATTGATGCTGTACAAAGACTTTTATGGTAGTGAATAAAAAGATTTAAGGAATAGCCTCGATTTGAGTAAACCCTGTATTTTTACACATTTCAGTGGGACTTGACTTTTGCAGAAAAATGTAGTAAGGGGTATGGGCACTCGCCATCCCAGAAGTCAGTGGTGCCTTTTATGTGAGCACATGGTCTGGTCTTTTTCAAAATGGCTTCCATTTTGCATGGTTAGTTGCTTCTTTTGTTTTGCCATCTTTTTGCCTTCAACCCAGGATCTTAAGAGGTCTGAAAGCTAAGATTGATGCATGTTCACACATTTGTTTCAGTTTTAGTTAAAGCAAAAGTAGATTGGATTTTTGCAGGGCCAGAAATCTATTTACTATAGTCTGAATTGATTGTGAAAGAACAGTCTTTAAAAGATGTTAACTTAAGTCCAAAAAAAATTAGGGTAAAAGCGAAATTTAAAGCGTGTGATTTTGTTCAGTGTAGTGTGTTTAAAATCTGAACAGTTGCTTCCATTTGCTTCGAAGAGTAAGCTAAAATCCTTCTGTACTTGTGTCTTGATCAGTTTTTCCCTGCACATTTTCTTATGTAGTGGGAGATGTACTTGTTTTAATTTTCAATTGACCTTTTTCAAGGTGTTGCTAGAGCCGTTTCTTGTATATTTCAGGCAAATGCCTGGAGGAAGAACTAAGTACAGCAATTCTTGGTTGACTGCTGTTGATTCAAACAAAGAAAGTCTGAGTGCTTGGTGTCACAAAGGAAAGGATGATTTTCATGCATACTGTCGATTTTGTGACTGAATTTCACTGTGACAATGTTGGTAAAGCTCAAATTTTTCACCGTGCAAACAAAAGTAAGCATATGCAGGCAGTCGAACCAGTTAGTGACAGTTGTCAAACAAAGCTAGTGGTAATCAGTGGGTCCAACAATTCAGCAAATAGCAGCACAATTAGAAAGGAAAGTGGGCGTTTATCAAGTCAATTGTGTCCTAAACTTCAAGGAAGCCACCCTCACCTTTGAAATAATATGGCTAGCCAAAGTAGCAGCATGCATTTTCAGCTTGCGATCTGTAGATCACACTGGTGATACATTCAGAGCAATGTTCCCAGATAGCCAAATTGCTTCATCCTCTCTGAGCAGAACCCGTGCATCGTACATCAGTGAAGGACTAGGTCCTTATTACAAAGAGATGGTCGTACAGGATGTAAAGAAGTCCAAATCACCATTTTGTTTGCACTTTGATGAGACATCAGCTCGACTCAAAAAGCAAATGAATCTGACTTTGAGATACTGGTCACCAACACATAATGAAGTATGGGTAAGTTTCTACACTTCATTATTCTTTGGACATGGTCAGGGGCTAAAGGTTGCTGGTCGCATCCACCAAGAACTGACAAAGGACTGTCTTCCTGTCGCCCACCTCGGCACACTTGTAAGGGATGGCCCAAATGTGAACAAGACCATCTTTCACACACTTGAAAGTTTAATCAAAGCAGACAATGCTCAGTTCAATGGTTTTATTGACTTGGGTAGCTTCACAACGTGCACAACTCGTTTGGAAAAGGTCTGGAGAAATTTGGAAAGGACATTGACCAGTTATGTTTAGATTTGCATTTCCCTATTCAAATACAGTCCTGCAAGAAGAGAAGATTATCGAGACCAGCAGTGTGCACTAGGTGTTGAAGGTCACATTTGAGCAGCACACAGAAGTGAGGTGGTTAAGTTTGGGGCCAGTAGTGAGGCGTGTTCTGGAGCAGTGGGACTGTTCTGGTCTTTTGTGAACGATCTCGGCAAAGATGCCAGTACAACTCCAAAAAGTGTATGGTACAAGAGAATGGCAGCAATGCTCAGTAATGAAGAAAAGAAAAGAACAAAAGTGCAATTGGAGTTTATCAGCAATGCGTCACCCCTGTTTGAAGACTTTCTTTGTTTCTTTCAAAAGAGCTGTCCACAAGTCCACATCTTGTATGACAAAATGTGTGAATTTTTGCGCAGATTCCTTAAGTCAGGATATGAAACCATTCGTGGCAGCAAGTTGCAAGATGTTGACTGTGTTAGAGGTAATCAGCTATCTGATTTAGAGATTGTAATTGGAGACCAGCTAAGAAGGCACTGGCCACACTTAAGCCAGATCATCGGAAGTCGGTAATGCTTGGCATCCGTGCTTTGTTTAGCACTTCAATGGACTATTTACAGTCTCATCTTCCCCTCCAGAACCCACTGTTGAGAGCTTTAAGATGCATAAGCGCTCAAAGAAGAACAATGGAAAGCAGTGTCAAGGCTGTTGAAACCTTGGCAATGAAGCTAAAGCTAGTATTGGATGTGAGTCAAGTATGTGACGAATGGAGGGTGTATTCGTGTGATCCAAATGTTGCGCAGATAGAAACGGAGCAAAGAGTTGATCACTTTTGGAGTGCAGTCTTCTGTCAAACCCAGCTATGGAAGCCCTAAATACATTGTACTCCTTGAAGCTGTGAAAGCTGGCCTGATACTTTCCCAGATGAATGCAGAATCAGAAAGGAGCCTTTCTGTAAATTCAGCCGTTGTGACTAAGGAAGGTAATGCTCTTGGAGAAAAAACCATTGTGGGTTTGAGAGCACTGAAAGAGGCAGCAAGATTTCACGATCCCCAACATTAAAGGCCAGAAAATATACTGATAACTAGGGAAATGAAAATCGCTGTTAGATCTGCATATGCAAACTACTTGAAACGAATTGAAGAAGAGAAGGCTGAGGAGTCAAAGAAAGAGGAGGCTAGAAAGCAGAAAGAACAAGAGAAGATGCTTGCGGAGAGGAGGACAATTGAAGAAAAAGAAAAGGCCTTGAATGAAGCAGAAAAGGAGGCAGTCAATGATATTGATGCTGCCAATGAACTGTTGAGTGATGGAACCACCAAACTTGCAAATTCACTTTCTTCAAGTGCTGTTGATCAGCAAGGGGTCAAAGTAGCATCATTGATGATTGAAACAGCCAAAACAAATCTGGAAAAGACCAAGACCGAACTAGCTACTGTGGGAGATAAGCAAAGAATGTTGAGTGATAAAAACAAAGAACTAATTGAAAGAGCCTTACCTAGTTTGCCTTCCAGGAAAACGTAATGCTCCTAAGAGTAAAATATCCAGGAAAACAAGGAAAAGAAAACTCATTAGGATTTTTTTCTGGTGACTGTAGTTTGCAGTATTTATTTCAGTCTTCCTGAGAAAAAGGCAATTTATACCTCTTTTTTATATTACTTTGTGAGCGTTTAACTGTTCATGTTGATTCCAAGAAATCGTAACTCGTACTGCGTTATTGGAAACCTCGAAAATAGTGTCGGGGAGCTCAGTTAGCTTTGGGGAGCTCTTCCATTTGAAGCAGTCAAAGTTTCTTTCACAATGCTGTAGATGTGCCTGTCTGGTGTTATAAAGGTGAATGTTTTGTCATGGAAGGATTTCTGACGGCTGGAAAATAGATATGGAACACATTTTGTGAACCCGTTTTACAAAACATTTTTGAACTAAAACGTCGGTTTACCGTTTGAATTAAGAAAACGTAATATCATAGTAAATAATTATAATCCTGTGGAAATGCAGGAATCTTATATTTACTTTAACAATTTAACAATCAGTGCATTGCAGTCTTTCAAAGAACTTTTATACAAACATTTACCCAGAACAAGTATTCACATTTCGTTCTTTAACTTTTGGATACTTTTGTCATTTGTTTCATGGAATGAGTTTATGAACTGCTCATGGTCCTGACATCTCCCTTAAGGTACGTTTACGCACTACGATTAATTGGACTGGTTTAGGTGCGTGGTAGTTGGCAAAAAAAGCAGGCTAATTGAGCCCAAAGAGCGTTGTGTTGACTGTTTTTCAACTTGAGGTGCACCGAAGCCGGAAATCGATCCGATCAGCTATTTTTAGAAAACAGAATATTTGGACAAATCAAGCGGGCCGTCCCCCTAATAATCAGAATGGGTTATGCACGCCCAAGCTGATATGTCGTTCGTATCGGCTTTGTTCAACGTATTAGTGTGTGTGAATGCGTATTGCTCTGACAAATTATTAAATACCTAAGCGTAATTTGCCTCTGTTTTAACCGTGAGATTGTGATTTTTTCAGCTAGGTGATTTACTCAGTTGTTTTATAAGTTTTCAAATAAGCCTGAAGGGAAGTCTAGTTGAAATGCTGTGATGAAAAACCAGGTTCCTACAGTATTTTCGTTGCAATGCCAGAAATGGTTGAACCCACAGTTAATGATTGTACTAAAAGTGGAGAAAAGCTTCCAGTTCAACTGGTGTCTGAGCATGTACAAAATTAATTTTTGGTATATTTTATTTTAGCATGCCCGGTTAGATCTTCAGTTTGAGTATTCCAGCAAATGCAATAAATTATTTTCATCTGACCCCTTTGATTTCAAGTCTTGCATACGCCAGTGCTTTCTCCAACTTTTGCATTTGCCTTCCTGTTCGAATTTCCACATGTAACCAAAAAAACAAAAAGAAGCCTATGCTAGCACGCGTGACTGGTAACAGTTCGTTGCTGCGTAACAACCTACCATCAAACGTGACAATTTTATCTTGTTTTTTAGCGTTTACTTGACGGTTAAAGGGTTAAACGCATTTAAGCGATAAATCGTTTTGATCCATTCCCCTGTGAATCTAGTAAGCATGGAGACCACACTGGTGTTCGTATTAAACCTTCAGTTTGCAACTTTGGATAAACGCACAGATTTATTGCACGCAAATTAGATTTATAAACAGACTTCGATAGATTTTCAAAAGAATTTTGAAGATGTTGAATAAATTAAAATTTCTTTTGTGCAAATTCTGCACAAGAAAGGGTTAGAAGATGGTCAAGACGTGTACATGTGTGTTGCTTCCTTAATGGCGTAGAAAGACCGATTCGATAAGGTGGCAATTCACGCTGATATACCAACTAAAGAGTCGTAAGGGTATGCTCTGTGTCTGTGATTGTTTGGAGTTACCTCTTATAGGCTTGTCAACCAGCCAATATTCGAGGAAAAAGAAAAATCGACTGAAAACCAATTTTGCTAACTCAGGCCCGTTGCCTCCAATTTGGAAGTGGTCCGGTTGGCATTGGTGGTTCCAAGCGCCGAAGGTGGGGCTATCCGGGGGAATGCTCCCCGGGGAATCTTTTGAATTTCTAAGGCTCGGAAAACGCTATTTTTATTTCGAAGGCAGCTTTAAGTAAAAAGTTATATCATAAACGGTGACAAATCGTAACTTTATAGTTTTTCACGATTGGACGCGACGATGGGAAGTGATTTTCAATTACTTTCTAAATTTTACCTTTAAAATCATTTTTTGGCAGCTTACCATATTAGCTAAATTGTTTGGTGCTCCGGAAAGCAGTCTGGTTAATTGAAACCAGACCAACCGTACCGGTGGCTTCGGCGCTGTAACTGAGGAGTGGTGCCGGCTGGAATAGCATTACGAACATTCGAACCTGGCCTGCGAGACGATTTTCGAATGTAAACATAACAAATTGAAACTATCGCTAATTGATAAGTATGATTTCCATATATAGTCCTCAGTTAATTGAGGAAAAACACATTTTTAGGCTGAAGTTGCATTGGATCTTGTGTGTTTTACTAACTGAAATTAGTTTGACACCTCCGGTTTAGATAGAATTAATTTGACAATTATTCCTAAATTACTAAAGCTGGGTTTACACATTGCGATTAAATGGGCCGACTTCGGCCATAGATGCATGTTAAAGTGAGAAGTCGTCAGAGCAGAATGCTTTTTCTTATCTACCATGAGCCTAAACCAGAAATGGACCCAATTAATCGTAGTGTTTAAACGTACCCCTAAGAATTCTATTTCAGAATAATTCTAAGGGTAATATGAAACGATAAATTCACATTTAACCTACACTGCTGAAGTCAACTGAAAAAGTTGACTCAAGCGGGATT
>JBAHVQ010000223.1:828587-846714 GCA_036872915.1 Nanipora kamurai
TTTCACAAATCTTCCCTCGGCGGCGGGCAATTTAATCGCTAATTTCCCTCAAGCCATGTTATTACTTATAATAATATCTAGCGTAATTCTTTACAGATAGTCTCCAGATGATTGCACCAAAAAGGCTAAGAGCGATGGTTGTTGCATTCAATTTGGCTGATAGACTTGCACTGGTGGAATGAGACCAGGGGTTCAAGTGTTCTTACTGACGCACAAATCAATCGTTCATCCTGTGGTGCAGAGTCAGAAACGGCAGATGTCGCACTACCTCGATAGTAAGTCATGCAAACTAAAAATTAATGTACAGTTTAAAAGCTCATTAAAATGTTTTATACCAAGCAATGTACTCCCATGCAATTGTAAACAGAACAAGCATTTTCCTGAGACTTTATTCAACTTAACACTGCCAGAATAATCACTAGACTCTCTCACTTGATTTGTGAGCACAGCAAATAAATCCTTAAGTTGTTAATACATTTTCTAACTTGTCACACATAGAAGATTACTAGGCTTTCGTGTGAGACCATTGATTCTGAGGTGGAAACGGTCAAAAATGTAATTTTCCTCAAGACAGCTCTTGATAAAAAAAAATATGATCAAGGATTTGCTAATATAATTCAAATACCTCTGCATCATTCTGTAATAACTTTAAAAAGCACTGAACACAACTAAAGCAAGTGTTACACGCCGCGATTTTTCATGCAACGTATATCACGGAAACAATTGCAGTTTCACACAAGTTTGCCAACCGTTAGAGTAGCCATGGGACTCGAAATTTGTGGCGGTTCCACTCGAAACTTGGTTCTACTTTTTTGGTGCAACTTTCAGTTTGGAAAAATGAGTTTTATGCGGGGTGCCACACGCTGTAATTCTTCGTGCAACTTACAACAATTTATTTCATGACACATGTTGCATGGGAAATCACAGCGTATAACAGTAGCTTAGACTAAATTTTCTATCAAAAACAACCCAATTCTAAAGATTCATGAACGTTCTTTAGATTTCCTCCTTTGTTGTAATGTGAAAACCGCTGAAATTTCTTTTTTTGTTCTTATTTTCCACTAGTACATAACCAGTTGAGTTTTCAGACTTTCATGACTCAAGACTATCAAAGGCTATCAAATTACAACACTAGGTGATTTCTAAAGAATACTAATTTATTTTAAAGGAAATTAGAAAGTTTCTTATACCCACTGTAAAGTGTTACACACTGCGATTTTTCGTGCAACTCGAGGCGTGAAAAAAATTGTTGGGGGTTGCGCGGAAGATTACGAGGTGTAACATCCTTTATGCAATTCGTTTTTTATGCACATGGCACGAATAAACGGCGGAATCAAGTTCTACTTTTCAGTTACAACCTCAACCAAACTCGACAAGTTGCATGTCTGCTATGGCATGTAACACGATTTCGTGCAACCTCTACAACTTTTTTTTCGCGACAGAAGTTGCATGAAAAATCACGGGTAACATGAGCTCAACAGAGTGTAACATTTCAACAGTGTTAATCCATGGCATCTGGTCGCGTGATTAAGACATTTTGCATACCGCAGCGCATACAGGAATTAGCGCATACAAACATTTTGTGAATTGAGTCTACATGTAATATGTAAAGGACGAGTTTGAGATCCCGTTTGTATGCGTTTTCCTCCCGTCTACACGTAAACGATAAATGGGTGGAGTTGTTTTCATCAAGAACGGAGACTTTCAAAAACGCCTTTGAAAGTGGAGACTTTTGAAAACGTTGCGTTTTCGCGTGGACGGACAAAAACGGAGATTTTTGAAAATGGTGCTGGATCCAGCCCACCTAAACAGAGGAGAACTTTGGCCTCACTGGCTGGAATTAATAACCGGAAACGACAGAACGTAGCTATTTTTAATTCATTGTCAATAAAGAGTTAACAATAGCAGTGGAGTTTATGGAAATTTTTCTTTGAGTAACAGGATAAATACCACTGAAATTAAAAGGACAGCTAAAAGAAAAACGAAGGAGGAAGCCAGTGTTTCAGCTAGTCCAGTAAAACGAAAGCGGTTGACTGGAGTTGAAAATAAAGATAAAGACGCCTGCCCTTTTTGTAACAAGCCCGGAGGGACAAAATTAAAGAAATACGCTACCTAATTTTAGGACACCGGACTGCTATCAAAACTAGCAGCTGGTGATACGATGACAATAGTTTCGTTTCATTATCGCGCAAGGAGAAACTTCAGCCATGGAACTAAAGACCAAGTAAACTCCATGTAATTGCATTTGCACAATGTGTTTTTCTTGTGTTCTACATACAGGAATTTAAAGGGAATGACCAAACGTCGCCAGTTTTTGCGTTAGCCGATTTCCGTAGAATCTATTCCTCAATTTTAACTGATCTAGGGGCTGAGCGATCGTCTAGGGTCCATACAACACTGCTGAAAGAAAAGCTGGAAGCAGAATTACCGAGCTTGATAGCTTATACGCAGAAAAATAAAATAGCCTTCGCTTTCAACAATGTCATGGGCAACGCTATATTGAAGGCTTGTAAGCACGATAATGATTTTGAAGCGTTACACCCTATAATAATAACAACAATAATAATAATAACAATATGAAAAGGTAACGTTAATTATCATGTATTTATATATATAAATACTGAAGATGTAAGGCATGAGAATAGTTGGCATTTTGTCAGAAAAGGGTACTCGAAGAAAGAGACTGGAGAGATGATAATGGCTGCCCAGGACCAGTCTCTTAGAACAAGGTATATCAGGAAGAATATACCCAAAGAGAATGTCTCTGAGAAATGGAGGATTTGTGGTGTGAGAGATGAAATAGTACCAATAGTTTCTGAATTTGAAGGTCTTGCTCAGAGACAGTACAAGAAATGGAGATATGACAAAGTAGCACAGGTCATACGTTGGAAATTGTGGAAGAAATTTCAATTTCATGCCGCAGAAAAGTGGTATGACCACAAGATTGAGAAAGTACTTGAAAATGAGCATGTGAAAATACTGTGGGATTTCGATATACAGACTGATAAGGAAATTGAAAACTCCAAACCTGACATATTAGTGTTCAACAAGCATGACAAGAGATGTTGGATAATTGATGTTGCCTGCCCGTTTGATGTAAGAGTGAGGGGCTGTTTATATGGTCTCGGCTACCAGGGACACCCTAGCCTCCGAGCTACCCTAGGCGAGGCAAAATTTCGTTGATATTATTGCTGCTGGACCGCAAGTGTTTACATGGAAAGTTTTACTTTTGTCTCGGGTACTAGGGTTACCCTGGGTGTAGAGTCACCCTGTTCGCAAGATAGGGTGACCCTAGGGGGCGGGAGAAGTTTTTACTTTCTTCTCTCCATGTAAACGGTTTGGCTCGGCTTCCAGGGGCAACTTTTCAGCAACATGCATGCGCATTAGCAATATTTCTTGCTCGAATTATAAACAACATGGCAGCTGCAATGGAAACCCAAAATAAATCCAAGGGTAAAAGGTTTACAACCGCGACAAAAAGGGAACAAAAAAGTGGACGTAGTCTACCAATATGATCCAGTCATAAATAAATTTTCTGAAACAGTATAAGGGTATTTGTGAGTTTAACTCGATCGATTTTAACACTGATAAAGTAAAGCTATATGAAGAAGTTAGAAAGCTTGTTGCAGTGTCACATCCAGGCAACTTTGGGGCAATTGAAGCACGAACACCAGGAAAACCCGTGAAGGAAATGACAAAAGAAGAATACGACAACTATAAAGACAAGCATAACCGTGATTTAAGCGAAATTAAAACCGGTTGCAAGCGTATTAAAGAAAACAATTTTCGTTCATTTTCGTTTTGTTTTTAGTATAAAAAGATTTCCCTTCATAGTAGCCTGACCAAACATTACATTTTGTCGCATTTGTTGCTGCATCATTAAAGAAGTAAATAACTCACTCAACGTGGAAATAACAACCATAGCATTGGAGATAATAAACAACAAAGCACTCGCACTCTCTTCAGCTGGTTCGTCTTCGTGATCTGCCATCTTTAATTTTGTTATTCATATTTAGCCCTTCGAGCCAAAACAAAGTATTTCCGCCAGGTCCAGTCATTACAATTTTATCATACAAATGCATGATAAAGTTGTCTCGGGGTTAGGGTGTCCCTGGTACGCGAGACCATGTAAACAGCCTCTAAAAGAGAAAGAAAAGAACAAGATCGAAATTTACCTGCCCTTAAAGTATGAAGTTTTGCGGATGTGGCAATGCAAGCATGTGGAGGTGATCATTGGTGCACTTGGAATCGTGAGAAGTTCTCTGGGGAGTTGGTTGGAGAAAATAGAGATGAAGGATGAATTTAGCAACATGCAAAAGGCTTGTTTATTGGGGACAGCAAGGATACTGAGATACGTGCTGAATATCTGAGACCAAGGGAATTGAATTGATGTTCTACAGAGAAATACCGGCGAAATGATCAACAAAGATATGCCGTGATAAGGAGAAATAATAATAATGGATTTTAGACGACTATTTCTGAGCCCTAAACGCGAATCAAACCCGCAACCTTCTGATGACCGGTGAGACGCTCTAACCATTGCGCTACCACGACTCATGACGAACGTCCACTAGTCGTCTGAGATTTACCAAGCTCCCACATGAACTAAGTTTGTGTTCAGCATTAAGTATTTACATCATTATTATTATATCGTGACCACCGCTTGAGGAGTACATATGACAAACCTGCACCCTAGCTCACCATCTGAGTCTTGGTAGCCCAATGGTTAGAGCATCTCACCGGTCATCAGAAGGTTGCGGGTTCGATTCCCGTCAAGGGCTCAGAAATCGTTTTTCTGAGAGAACGAGCTTGACGAACGTCCACTAGTCGTCTGAGATTTACCAAGCTCCCACATGAACTAAGTTTGTGTTCATCATTAAGTAATAATAGATTTTAATAGAATATACATGAAAAAGGTAAGGTTAATTATCATGTATTTACAGTATATATATGAGAACATGTAAATTGCCAGAGCAGAGATATTTTTGCTCTAAAAACAATACACTTAATGGTTCCTTCAAGGAAAATTGTCAAGAAGAGTGCGTCCCTACTTCATGGAAAGCCCCTGCGTCAATGATTCTTGATGGACCCCTGCGATGAAGCAGACACGGTTGAAGATTTATCTGGTAGTATTGCAATTAGTCTGGTAATTTCACAACTGATAAGCTTTGATTTTGTCAAGAGAAGGAAACGTGTTAGTGAGTCTACGCAAGATAAATGTCAACCTGTGGTGTGGCATAATAGATAGCGAGAGACACCTCCCCCACCTCCATCCATTAATATGTCCGCCATCTCCACTGATGCAGCAAATAGTGTATGTTGTCCCTTTGAAGAAGACGACATAGTTTGCCCGCCAAGACTACGAAGCCACGGTTTTACAACTGCAGCTCTCGACAACATCAATCAAAACCCGAGTGCGACAACGGCCGAGGACTCTTTTCATGCGACAGCAATATCACAAGTGCAGGACATTATTGCTGAAAACCTGGGAGCTGATGGTGGCATCAATGTCGTCGATGAAAGTGTACCAAGACAAAAGCTGTAAAAGAACTTCCTGACCAATACAGAAGCGTACGGCCGGCAGCCCTTAAACCAAAAAGACCGGTTGTACCCGAGATATCAGTTTCGGTAATACTACCAAACAAAGACAACTCTGAATCTGTGATTTTAAAAGAATTTGATTGGTCGAGCAATGTCAAATCCCTTTATGGAAGGGCGGAACTGAACAATGAGGACTTTTTGCCCTGGGTTGCATTTCACGCTTCATTGAAACCACTACCTGCTCACCTGGTTCATGTTGTTGCTCTTTTCCTACTATTTCTACACTCTGTTGTAATGATACTGCACGGCACGAATGTTGTTAAAAAGATTGTGCAATACCTAAATCTTGATCAGTACCTGTCCTAGCCAGGGATCAGCCACTTTTCGCCATTACTAAGCAGATACAGTGGGACATGCCCGAAACCAACGGAAAGGGTCGCTTTGTCATTATGTTTGGAGGGCTACACACAGAAATAACTGCGCTTAAAGCTCTTGGAGGTTGAATGAATGGGAATGGCTAGGTTTCCGCCTTAGTTATACAGAGATAGGAAGCACTGGCACCGCCGAGTCATTGCTAGAATCAGACATGCACACGAAGTTATTGTCGCAGCCTTGCACATACTCCAACAAATGGCATATGACAATTTCAAGGCATCGGTATGGGATTGGGAACCTCCTTTGGACTTCATGCCATGGTGTGAAAAGATGTCTTCTATCCATCCATAGTTTTGCTTTTGGTCGCAAGTTTTGGAACTAGAGCTTCTAGTTCTTCAGATTGTAAGATCAATGCTAGAAGCAGATTTCAATCAATATGTTCAATCCCTTGCACGCCTTGTGCCATGGTCGTGGATGTTTGCGCTAGATCATGTGAACTATGAACGCTGGTTATCTGTTCACGTTCGAGATTTGTCTGCGCTCCCGGTAACTCAGCTAAGGGTATATCAGCAGTTTCTAACAGGTGCCCTCCGTAGTTCATAAGTCAAAGCGTGTTCTACCACGCTCGCGAACAAGAAAACGCACCCATAAAGGGCGATGGTGTCGCAGTTGGGCTAACTGAAAATCCAAATGCGTTAAGACGTTGCATGGTTGGAGGAACAGAGCTAGCAAGGATGGTCAAAGAGTATAAAGAACAGTCTTTGGGTGAAGTGAAGAACATCCAGAAATTGGGGCAAGAACAGTACAAGGAATTTGTGAAAGAACGATTTATAGACCGAAAAAAGCCCATCACTGACCCTCTCAACAGGAACAAGCTCCCACGGTTCAGCCGACCTCAAGCAAAAGCCTCATTAAAGAACCAGGCATAAGTTGCAGTTTTGAAAGAAGATTGTCCGCTGATTTCCAGATTATATTTAGCATTCCAGTCTCCAGAAGGCAACATTCAAGATTTTTTCAATCATGAAAACCAGCCGTACCCCTAGTTACCATTACAACAAGAAAAGTTAACGCAAGTTAAGAAAGCAGACCTGGTACCATGCCTGACTGGTATGAAAGGCCCTTACGAAGATGTGAAAGTGTTCCATGAAGTAGTGGTAGTTCAAATGCTGCACCCTAAAACAGTATGTACTTTCGGAGATTACACAGCCGCTGTTTTCATACCATATATTATATCGCAGCTGCATTCGGTCCAACGTATTGATATGGTGTGGGACTCTTACTAGGATGACAGTCTAAAGACATATCCAAGCGAAAGGAGAGGATCAGGGGCCCGTCGCCATTTAGCACTGCCAGTTAAAATCCTACCCAATTGGAAAAGTTTCTTTCGCGTGAATGAAAACAAGAAAGAACTCTTTGGATTCCTCGCGGAAGAATTAAGCCACCTTGACACGCCAACCAAGGAGGTGTCCAGCACATACGGTAATGAAGTTGTAACAAACGCTACTGAGTCTTCCCTCGATCGCCTTCAACCCTGTAACCACGACGAAGCAGATACGCAGATTTTCATTCAAGTCCTTGATGCCGCTCAAAATCACAGGCGATTAATGATAAGCAAGATCGATGTGATTGCTCTAGCCGTGGTTATGATGCACAGGACCCCTCAGCACAAACGTTGGCTTGCCTTTGGAAGTGGCCGTCACTTTAAGTACCTGCGAATCCATAAAAACGCTTAGCCCCTTGGCCGGCAAAAAAGCTTAGCTTTGCCCGTTTTCCATGCGATAACAGGTTGTGACGCCGTGTCATACTTCGGAGGGGAAAAGCAAGAAAAGCGCAGGGGACACGCGGATTGTATTTCCAGAAGTAACAAGGTTGTTTCTGTAAGTAGTTGTTGCCTCAGTACCCTCTCTGCTAACTGCATGAAACCTATCGCATAGAGATCATATACTGTATAAACTAAAGAGAGCTGGGGTGGCCCAAAATTGGTAACAAATTGAACACGTTAATTGTTTTGTATCCTTTTTATTTCAAAAAAGAAAAAAAAGGACGAAAGTGAAGTGATTTCGTCCCCAATTTATCCCAGATGGCGGCCTTTCAATTTATTACCTGCGGTTGAGGGACATTTGGGTACAACACCCTCTCCAGTTAATATATGGCCTCTATGATTCATCGAGTGTTTTGTAGTCCTATTGTATGTATGGCGAGGAAGTGAGCTAAGCTCGGTTGAAGAAGCATAACAGGAACAGCTCTGCAAGAACTATCAAGCCCTGCTGAAAGTGCGTAGGAGAAGGATGATCCTTGGAGGCCCATCTGGACAACGCTTCCACAAGCACAGCAAAGCTGCTATGAACTGATCCACTATAACTTGGCATGCATTGCTCTTTGTGCCTGTGACGGAAAGTGCTACGGCTTGTTAGTACGGAGAATATTGCTTGGCCACAGTTCGTCATATACAATAAAATATTCTTAAACACCAAAGACGCTCATTTTAATTGGCGTATGGCAAATAGTTCGCTTGGCAGCCGTGATAATGAAGAATGGAAAAATTCTGACTCAACATTTTGTGCGGAAAATTTTCAAGTCTGATTATTCCGTTCACAGCGATTTTCAGAGAAGCCTGTATATCCAGCTTTGTTAAGTACCTGTAGACAAACAATCGTTCCAAATTTCATGCTTTTATCAATAAAACACCCATCGGTTTTCCTTAGTCGTTAAACGACAAGGTTTAGAATCAGACTCTTCCTTTTCAGAAATATTTTGATACCCTAGACTGTCCTAGTCATGACTGACAGGAATAGTTGGAAGCTGTTCCTCGGTTCATGGAGAATAAAAAAAATAAAAACAGTCGAGAACCCAGCCTAAGGCGGTTGATCGGTTCGTATACGAGCCGACGTTTGTTATTCGAGGTTTTGTCCATGAGCTATTGACAAATAAAGTGATTTAGCGCCAGTTTGAGTTTGTTAGTTATAACGTTGTTAATAAAATGACAAAACAGCACACCAGAAACAGCCCCCATCTCTGTTCCTCGCCTACCCTCTCCTGGGGGCAGTGACTTCACTAGAGTAGAGTTTCTGCGTAGTCCCCCCTCACCGGTTCACCCCCACGTAGTCTCCTACATTTTAGATGGCTTATATTTTGGTATATAGCCCAACAATAATGAAGCTGCCGTTTTATGTGGGATCCCTCTCTCTCTTCAATGAACATATCCAGCAGAATCACATTGTAAGTGGATTGACCAAAAAGACCTTAAAAATAATCGATCGCTTAACTGTGTTCGGTCCGATCCCGCAAATACAGGACAAAAACTTTTGCTGAACTTCATGTCACATGTCGCGTGTGAAAAGCCACTCTTCTTACTCTACTTTTAATGCAGATTTGAAAAAACTTCATTTCGAGCCGAAATACAGGAAAATGGTCGAAATAACAAGAGTTTTCATAGTACATTCACGACTCGTTTTTCGATTTCCTCGGACCGTAATGAGATGAGCGTTAAAAACAGTGACATGGACTGGTTAGTTTATGAATTGTGCAGTCACCCTGAATGTGAGCTATGCGCTACCTCAGTGACAGGGTGAGGAAAGCTATTTTTGGATATGTACATCAATTTTACTGCATAACGTTTAATTTTTTAGTTAAAATTCGACGATAATAAACTGATCAGCAATCTTTTCAATCACCGAACAGCAAGCTCCTGATTCCATTCCTTCGTTGTAAGTGCCGATAATTATGCATTTATTTGTCTTCACGGCAACTCCACCTTCTGTTCCATTTCGGAATACAATGGCTCTACCGGGGTCGACTCGTAAGAACTTGTATTTAGCTTGGCCTAACGTTATTCCTCTTGCGTACAGTTGAGATGGATCCGTGGTAATAGCTGTCACGAGGTCACGTATAGCACTGTTTGGAACCTAAATCGGTTATTGAATGGCATATTGAGATCAAAAGCAAGAAGCCTAAACCTACATTGGTCGTAAGCTGTTGAAAACACTACGCAATTCTGAGTTGAGTACTTAGAGTATTGACAACATGGCGTGATATTAACTTCATGATTTGAAAAGCTGTTTTCGCGACTGGATGTACAGACATACATTATTATTATGGTCAGTCTAGGTTATTAATGTATTCTAGTCATAATCCAAACAGCGTCAGTTTCAATTGTCTGTTGACCGATGTCTTTGAAAGCGGTGTACGACATCCACACTCTGTATTGCAATACTAATGGTATATTATATCCTCAAAATTCAAGCTTCATTAAAATCCTTGAATACAATCGGAGTAATGGAGAAATGAAATGTTATTTGATTTTAACGGTCTTGGTCTTTTTTATCTTGGTTGGTAGGGTACTATAAATGTATTATTTATTTGTAATTATTAATTGTGAGTGGATGAAATCCTAGGCATTACTGCTATTTTATTGGCTGCATGAGTAGCTGCACCCCCCAGACTTCAAACATTAAAAATAAATTCCAACAAAACTTCTATCGAATGTTTTTATTCATTTTTCTATGGATTTCTTTTTTCCCTGAGAAGCATTTATAATCAACACAGTATTAAATCATGAAAACAAACTAAATTTAACTGTTTCCTCACATCAAGAGGTTCGTATTAAGGAAATTATTTACCGTTTTTCATCGGTTAGGATGGAAAATTATGTTCCATTGACTCCATAAACTGCTCGAGGTCTAGTGCTTTGGAAAAATTTCAGGGATCTAATAAAAGCATTTTTGACACGGATCTTCCAACCGTAAACGACGTGTATATCCAAAATCAATCTTTTAACGAAAATTTCAAAAAATCATTAGAATACTAACGAATGTGAAATGTTATATAAGATTGTCATCCTAATTAACATGAAGCTTCGTTTGTTAAAAGTAATGACAGGTCAAGCAATAACGGTAGAAATGCATTGCCGAAAGCGACTTTTTTAGGCTGTTTAAAACACTCACAACACTTGTTTTGTCAAATCTAAGAATTCTTGCACGCTCGAATTTTTAAACTTTATACCACACTGTTGTCCGCATCTTAAACACTATTTAAAACACGGTGAGCATAAGAAGGGTTTTCATAGGATCTGGTGAAAGTTGACAATCGACCGTTTAGTGCTCTGAGATGAATCATGGGTAGTCAGTTTTAAACATTCATATATTAGGTTTCTCATTAGTTTATACAGGATATTATTTCTGTTTGATACTTTTGTCAATGTTTAGGCTAATTATTAGTTTAGTCTAATTATTAATGCGACCACGTGAGCGAGTTAACCTAAGCTTCAGTTAGTGTCCCATGCAGCTATCTTTAGGCGACCATGTAGTACAGAACGTCTGTGTAAGCTACGTGTAAATGAGTTAAAGTTGTGCGACTGTGCGGAGAACCACCTTTCAGGAACTGCATTTAAATTCTTGACTTTGTAGCGCATAGTTTCACGTTTAATTTGAGATTTAACTTAGTTTCCGACAGTATATTTCAACATTTATCTTGACTTTAACTGTAACTCTTATTCGTGTAAAATATGATTGGAATATCGTCAATTTTTGTAAATATTGTGATTTCTTTCGGAATTTATTTCATGTAATTCATTAATTAAAAGGAAATCTCCGAGGCCGGTTGCAGTGATCGTTCTCTCTTGCGTGCGTCTACCAATCAGGACGAAATTCAAATGAAGTACTTGACCTGAGTCGGTCAGTGATCAAATTTTCCTTGGAATTTTGCCCTGACTACCCTGATTCAACTTAGAGCATGAACCGGTCTATGGTATGTGTAGTAGGTTAAGTATGAAATTTTGTGTATTGGTGCAGCCCATATACATGTACCACGCTTTGCTTGGTCGAGTTCTTCGGCCCAACAAAATATCGCATTTTTTCGAGAAAATCCTCTCTTTTTTGCGACGTGCATTTCGCCCGGGAAATGCAGTTTGTAGTATTTTCTGGGCTGTTCGATTGAAAAACCTTCCCCGCAAGACTCCCCATCAGTGGTAATTCTTTTTGAACCTCTAATTCAGAAATCCTGATGGTTTCCTGATTGTTGGGGGAAGGAGATAAGACTAATGGGAAAATCTCAGAAATTCAGAAGGGATGTTCCCCTGGACATTTGTAAAATAAGAATGCTAAAATCTCTTATTTCAACAACTTAAAGCAAAATTAAATGATAGCAAACATGAAATGCTTTTAGGTTTATCTTCGATGCCTTATACTTTTGAAAGTAACTTCTAAGAAAAAGTGGGAGATAGACTCCACAACCCCCGTGGCTCTGCCATCCCTGCGGCTAAAAGATCAAAATTCAATTTGATTTAATCGATTAACTCCTTCCTGTCCGTATAGGTCCTTAGTGACCTAAGGAGACTTTGGTATTTAACTCTGGCTAACGCCAGACGATTTTACTCGTCTAGAAGAAAGTCCTCGAACAAGAAAGAGTTAATGTAGCAATATCAGGATTAATTCGGACTCAAGATCTGATAGATTCGATATTTCAGAGAAACAGAAAATCCAAGTTTTATGTACGCTCGTTGCACTGTAAAGTTGGTTGGGCAGCAGCTGAAATTCAATGCGAATTTTTAGTCATTTTCGGGTGTTACAGCTTTTATTTAGTATGAATAGTTTTATACAAGAAACCTCAGATAGATGTAATGAGCATTATATGTGTGAGCACGAGAGGCCACCTTTGAAATAAATCAGTACATATTAATCCGGACAGCTTTGTCTTACCATTAAAAGGGATTTTTAAATTTGCCCAAATCGTACCTTTGTGTAATTGTTGTTAGAAGTAGGATTAATTATTTAATATTCAGGGGAGTCTTAATGCAGACTTATCCTACGGTTCAAATCATCACGACATATCCAATTACAGAATCGCGGCAATAACTACGTTGAAGCACGTGACACATTACAGGTTGCAAGTTCGATTTCCAGCTGGTGGCCTTATAGTTGCATTTTTCGCAACTGGTCCCGGTTGGGTTTCAAAATGCATAATTCCTACACTCGAAAATTAACTTTCGCCAACAGACCAGTTAGCTAATGCCAGTTCCTAGCGTATCACGGACCAGGTAGATGAGAGCCAGTTCGGTAAGGGACAAAATTACAGTTACGCTTTCAAGTTACGCTTTTATGACTGGCGTACGATTCCATAGGTGGACGAGTTCTTCGAGAATGTTTCCACGTTTTCAGTTGAGGAACGGACCTCGTTGATTTTGTAACATTTTTATCTTGTGATCGTTCAAACTGGGTGATCGTTCAAAATGCCACCCGCGGCAGCCGCACCTGTTGCCCTTCTTCGTTACGCTACTGAAGGGACCTGTCTGTAAAGTTTTCCCTGACATAACAGACAGGAACTGTTTCCTGGAAACAAGCTCAATGTATGTTTACCATAACAATTATATACTGTTATTGGAACTCGTAATTAAAAAGAAGTATTATTTTCTTAATTGGTTCTCCACGGCGTTTAATGCTGTAATCCCTCTCCTAAATCGTTATTTATTCTACCTTTCAAAATTTTTAACTACTTTAAATCAACAAGTTAACCGTACCACAAATCCACTGCTTGCTGCATAACGAGTGCCATCCAGTCCATGTATCGCAGCTTTGGCCACTTGACTTGTCCCTAAAATTGTTTCATCAACCAAACTTTGCCAGTTCATCAAAACTGTCAGCCAAGGAGAACTTCGTTTTACCACTATCGAAGTATTTCCGAAAGATGGGAAACAAGTTTGGAAAAAGTAAACAAATGGGCAGCCAATAGCAACAAATTCTTTTCCAGTCACAAGAAGCGATGCCTCTGTTTTGTAGCGTGTGCTCACTGAAAGAGAAAATTGTGGGCTCCCAGAAATATCAATGGCGTCGGAAGTGGATTGTAGTGGTTCTTCACGGGCTGTTTGGTTGGTAAAGGTGCGTTTTCTATTTGCAATAGTTTTCGTTCTTTTAATTGTAATTCTCGATTTTGAGTTATTAGGTATGTTATCATGTTATTATAAAATTTTGCTTTTGCTTTACAAATACGCAACCCTAGCTTAGAATTAATGTTACTGGTAAGGTATCAACTGTGTGTGTGTGTGTGTGTGTGTGTGTGTGTGTGTGTGTGTGTGTGTGTGTATGTGTGTGTATGTGTGAAAGTTTAGGGGGATTTCAAGGTATATTTACAGTATAATCATACTCATTTTAACTTTTTGTTATAAAAAGAAAAACATATCAGTGCTTAAAACTTGTAAATTTGTATCAAACTATCTTATTTAGTGATCAACACAGTGATCAACTCTCTGTACACAACTTAGTTCAATTAAATTTGCTACCATGCTGCTGCTGATTGACAGGGATGGAGTCAGTAGCTAGGCATGCTAGCTGTGATTGGCAACAAAACCATCAGTTAGGACTCAAGGATTCCTCCTTCAACCAGTGGTACAGTACCACTCAAATGAAACTTAACCATTTTTGTGAGTAAGCAAGAAGTGAGAACTGAAGACACACTTGATGGTTAACAAGACCTCTCACTACTCCCTTGAAATGAAACCCTCATTCCTTGAAACTATGTGCTTAATAACTATTCTTGCTTTTCACTAATGTGTCAGATCTACACCAAAAATGTGCTTGAATTTTATTCGGTTTATTTGCTACAGCTTTAAGTTAGTTTTGTACAAAGTTGTTTTGCTAATAAAAGTTGCTACAAAGTTGTATTGCCTTCATGGGAAGTGCCAGTGGCATGACATTATTGTAAAGCTGTTCTTTGAAAGAGCACTATCAAAGGCAAATTGATGAGTCATTGTTGCCATTTTTTATCAAAAATCTTCCCAAGCAAAAACTGCTTAATTTTAATTGTCATTAATTTTAATTGAAGAATTATTAAACATGGTTCTGTATCCACTAGTAGTTTTACTGTAGACTCAGCAAATATCTTCTGAATTGGTAAATAGTCTTTTTTCTTAACCAGGTGAAGTATTAGTCATATTTTAAGTGTAGTGGTACTCTGGTTTCGTGGCCAGCAAAAGGTACATGCAAGTTGCTTAAAAACTTTTCTAACTAAAAACAGAGTCACTGGATATTTCCCCTAGATTTAGGGGTCACCAAGTATCTCCCTGATAATTAAAACTAAAACAGGGTCACTGGGTATCTCCCTTGAAATAAGGGTCACCAGATACCTCCCCAAGATTACTGCTAAGATAGAGTCACCAATAATCACTGTGGATAACCAATTCAGCTCTGGCGGACCATAGCTTCAAAACATCCCATGAAATTGAATGGAACAATGCTTCTATTATCACGTGTAATGCCCACTACTATCAAAGGATTTGCTTGGAAGCATGGCATATGATTTATTTCCAGAGGTATACAAACACCTTATTAAAAAACATGAAAACGCTAGCGATGCTGTAAATACAGGTGCGACTCCAGACGATTCTAACCACTGATGAAGACACAGCAACGTGAGTGTCGAAACGTTGGGTAAAAACACAGTATTGACTAATCTTATAGTCAATACTCCCAGACAAAAGATTATACTGGCTGTTTGAAACATTACTTGCTTTTTCCCTTTCTTTCTCAGTTTGTTTTCTGCTGTTTTCCTACCTTCTTTATATTTCTGGGGAGATATCTGGTGACCTCTTATACAAGGGGAGATACCCGGTGATCCTGCTTAGTATTAATTTTTCAGGGAGATACCCGGTGACCCATATCTTTCTTGGGGAGATATCCGGTGACCCTGTTCAAGTTTTATAGTTTTTGTTTATGGTCTTGTCTCGGCCATTATATTTCTGGGGAGATATCTGGTGATTCCTTATTTCAGGGGAGATACCCAGTGGCTCTATCTTAGCAGTAATCTTGGGGAGATATCTGGTGACCCTTATTTCAAGGGAGATATCCGATGACTCTGTTTTTAGTTAGAAAAGTTTTTAAGCAACTTGCATGTACCTTTTGCTGGCCATGAGACCAGAGTACCACTGCACTTAAAATATGACTAAAATGTTCTGAATTCATTGAATAATATCTTACTGTAACAACAATACTCAAGAACCAAGATTTTTATTGAAGATGTACCAAAGTGAATGTCTGGTTATCATCAAATGGACTTCATATGCTAACTTCTTTTATTATCATCACAATAAATACATTTACTTCTTCCTGCTATAGATTCCTAAATACCTGGCAAATGTATGGGATCAAGCAGATGAATCTGGAGTTGTAGGATCATTGATGATAAAAAAGTATGTTCTTATTTTGTTCAACAAACTAGATTTAATTTTTCTGTGTTCTATTCAGGTATATTAGGTAGCTGCTAGAACTTGTGATGGTTACCAATGACAAACAGTTTTTGCTTGTTTCAAAAGGAAATTTTTTTATACTCACCACATTGGCAAATGTACTTTGGAGAGTGGAAATATAAGATATCATAATTGTTTAAACTGGCTGATATTGTGTGGCATATGGTAGCTTGGTGTACATAGATTGAAATTGCGCATGCTCCTTGAGCTTGTTAACTCAGAAAAGTTATCTGAGTCCCTGACGGGAATCAAACCCATAACCTGATTGCCAGTAAGATGCTCTAACTATTGTACTACATAGACTCAGATGGAAGAGCAAAGGTTACTATTTGTACTGGTTCACAGTTGACATGTGTACTACTGATTGCAGTCTCGACAAGTCATGCAATCCACATTAAATTATCGATATTGGCTGATGTTGTGTGGCATGTGGTAGCTTGGTGTATATAGATGGAAATTGTTTATGCTTCTCAAGCTTGTTAACTCAGAAAAGTTACATTTATCTGGGCTCCTGACAGGAATCAAACCTGTAACCTTCTGATCACCTGTGATATGCTCTAACCATTGAGTTACATGGACTCAGATGGAAGAGTGAAGGTTACTATTTTTACTGGTTTGTAGTTGACATATGTAAGCTTGAGCTTAAGGACAAGCTTGAGGAGCATGCATAATTTCGATCTCATAATTGGTTACATCACCCTAAATGAATAAAATGCTAAGGTGAAACAATGACAATGAATTTTACTCTTGCTATTGTACTTTCACTAATGTGCCTTACTTCTGGTTTCACATTTCTGTGTAGTACTATCTTTGATCATCTCAGTAGATATATGTCAGAAATTGGGAACCATGTACAACTGCAAAAAATCTGACCAACATATGAAAACATTTAAACACCACTAAAAAAACTTGCTGTAGTTGTTATCTGATTCTACAAAAATATCAAATGTCAAATTAGCAGGTGCTTTTTTGGTATGGGATCAAAATAAATTTTAGCATAAACTTATTAAATAAAGGAGTCCAATATGAAACATTTGACTACTAGAACTGAAGCTATTTTTCTGTATGATGTAGAAAAATGAGGATAAATTTCTGTTCCTAAACTGATGTAAAAGATTGCCATATACAGTGGTAGTTAGAAATCAAGTGTGTCTATTTAATGCCACAATGGATAAAGATAGTTCAACGGTAGCGCTCACCCAGATTATAGGTACACAGAGGATGTCAAAGTGAAATAACCAAAAATGGCTTGCTTGATGATAGGCAAGTGGGTCACTGATGTTCTTACCTTGCAACTGAACAGATAATGGAAAACTGAAATCTATTTGTTAACAAATTAACCAATGGAACAATAATATTTGGAACAATGGAACAATAATATTTATGTAATACTGTAATTGAAAGTGAATGGGGAATTTTTTGAGGGGCATTGAAAAATGTAAAAATAGCCATTTCACATGATCTATGATCCGTACGAAAATGGCATTTTCTTTAGTTCGTGATTCCAATTGGAGAGTTGTGATTGGTTCACTGTTCAAGTGACTCCATTCATGCTCCTGTGCTTTAATAGATCATCATTAATGACCAGCAAAAATACAAGAAGAATGAAATTAATTGTATTTATAAGTGTATATAGTTTAGAAAACAGCCAGACGTTCATTAAATTTATTTTAGCCTCATAAACCAGCATTTATGCAAGAAATTTTGCTGAAAACAAGAACGGTGTATCTTTGGAACATTCTCTTGTAGTGTTGTAATGTAGTTACTTTACCACATCCTTTAACATCTGTAAGAATTTGTGAATTGTCTTTACTTTCTTGATAGCACGAGAGTTATAATACACTTTAAAAAGACGACAATTTTTTTTACTGTAGACATGTTTCGGCAAGCCTATGCCATATTCAGTACGAGATATGAGTTAAAACTATGACTATTGCTATTAAAGGTTAAAGTTACAGGATAGATCTAATTACAATT
>JBAHVQ010000223.1:852377-872086 GCA_036872915.1 Nanipora kamurai
TGAGCTAGGTGTCGAACTCCTGTGTCAAGTTCAAGCAATGTCTGTGCCACATATTGACAGAATGATTCAACAGGATTTGTGGTTGCTTTGTGTGACTTTGACTTTCTTTCAGCAATGGACTGTGCCAGTCCTTGTATTAGCATGAATTCTTCTTCTGCTTGCCTTTTCCTATTTGGTTTCAATTTTAATGGTGCTTTTGTCGATCTTGGTGTTTCAGTGTCTCAGTGCTCTATTGGTAGTCTTGGTAGATTCCAATTATAAATTCCTGTATGTAGATGTTGGGGCAGCAGGACGTGCTGGTGATGCTGGGGTGTATGGCAAATCAACTTTGAAAAGGGCTGTAGCTTCTAATTTACTTAATCTTCCATCTCCTAAATGTCTTCAAGGAAATTCAGAATTTGAAGTGAACTACCACATTGTTGGAGATGATGCCTTCCCTATGTCCAAGAATCTAATGAAACCCTACCCTCATCGTAATTTGGAACAAGAAAAACGAATATTTAACTACAGATTGTCACGTGCAAGGAGGGTGGTAGAGAATGCCTTCGGAATACTGGCACACAGATGGCGAATTTTTCTCACAACTATTAATATGTGCCCAGATAAGCTGGCATATGTCATTTTTGCTGCTTGCTGTCTACACAACTACCTGGTGGACAAAAACAAATCAACATACACAGCTGCAGCTGATGTAGAGAATGCTGATTATACAGTTATGCAAGGAATGTGGAGAAATGACCCAAGACTTACTGGATTGGAAAGCAGATCTAATCACAACCTAGCTAGAAATGCCAAAGCTCAGCGTGACATTCTAATTACATACTTTAACACTCATGGATCTGTGCCATGGCAGGACAATATGATTTTACAATGAATGAAATTACAACAACATAAAGTTAATTAATCTGTTGTAGAATGTAGTTGAAAAGAGGATAAAAGTTTGAACAACATTTTGAACTATATACTGTCACTGTTACCAGTTGTGTCACGAGGATTGTTGTATTACATTGTACTTGTATTATAAAATATTTATTGTTAAAATATACTTACTGAATCGATGTTTGAAAGAGAAGGCCGTGTTGCAACATGTGGATCAAGAAACTGCAATTTTTCGAGCAACCACGAAGCCCGTTTGGTAAGGGTTTTTCTGGCACTTAGCTTTTGTATAGCTATTTCTCAGCGCTTTTTATTTAGCTTTCACCCAATCGACTACAAAACAGAATTAACGCGCGATATGACGTGAAATATCTTTCACAAATAAACAATAACATTCGATTCAAAAATACAAATGTCATATAAATCTTACCAGTTTTTTTCAATTTTTCCACAATTTCTTCAAAGGCCTTCTCTCTGATGTCGCGGTTTTTAAATTCAGGCGATCTTACATCGTAAAGGCACGGATAATCCGGCCATATATCGGCAATTTTGTCCTCCAAAATTGCATCTGTTGATAACTCACTTTGTCCCGCCATTTTGTGTTCGTTTACGGAGGATGATACGCATGCGCTTTAGTGAGTTATTGTAACCTTGCTCCTTCCGACTCAGCGCACACACAGAGGAGATAGTCATTCGTGGCAAACAATATTCAACATGTTGAATATTAGTGCTTCGAGTCACGAGTGACAAAAAACTTGAAAACGTTCACCGCACACTAGAGCCTCCTACTTAAGCACGGTGCTACGAATGACATTTAGCTAAGCAGAAAGCTCTAGTGTGCGCCAGGCTTCAGGTTCTTTTTCAAAATCGGGCAAATGAAAAGGTTTCTAAATTAAATTATTATTACTAAATACTATGATACATATTAATTGGATTGTTTACGTCACTGTTCGATAGTCTGCATTTGGAAGCTGTATTCTGATTTAACGTCGGTGCCCTGGTAGTAATTAGTGTTTTTATGCTTGTGACACAGAACTTCCATTCTTGTGCATTTTCGCGGCATATTTGTACTTTTATCTACGTAATATAATTGGAATGTATTCTTTGGTTATTGTAAAATTTTACCATTATTTTTTCTTGGAGTGTAAGGAATACAGCAAATTTATAGGATTTGTAGAATACCTAATATTTAATATGACAGAGAGGTAATGTGTTGTAACTCAGCAATATTTGGATGTTAAAGATCACGTGTTCATCCGGATCGTTGTTCAAAAAATTTATGTTTTTGTCTGACGTTTCGGTTTCCTGTATGGAAAATATTTCTATATTTGAACGTTCTTAGAAAAATACAAGCTAAATCCTTGGCCATTTTTCTTATGCCATAATGCTGATGAAAGGTTTTTCCTGCAAGCGTTACGACAGTTTTTATTTAGACTTTGACAGTTTTATCTTGCAGTTCGATTGATTATCCGGAATGTTAAACACAAATGTGTGCATGTGGGAACTTGGTGTTGTTACAGACGAAATGTGGACTTCCGTGTCGCTCGTTCAATAAGAAAAATTCTTTCTGTGGCCAAGACAGGAATTGAGCCGGTAACCTTCTGATAACCATAAAACGCTCTAACCTGTGAGTTATAAAGACTCAGAAGGTGGTCTGTGGTGCACGTTCGTCATATACGCTGCTGAAGCACAAGCCACGATATGATGACCTGACCGTTAAGTACAAATGTTTTCGTAAAACTAAATCTGTTATAACACCAAACTCCAACATGCACACATTTGTATTTAACATTGAAGTAATTTACATTATTACCATATGGCGGATTCCCCATGAGCAATACATACGACGAACCTTAGGGATTACTTCACAGGAGTTTCACATTCTAAATATGAACGTGGGAATAAAAAGAATATTGTTATACCAAAAATCAAAACTGAAGCCGGGAAGAAAATTTTTGCATATTAGGGAGCAATTATTTTTAACAAACTATCTAGTGTAGAGAAGACCAAACAATCGCTTTTAAAATTTAAGTGCAATTGCAATAATTTTAAATTTTCATTGTACATACTTTTAGAATACTTTATATTTTGTTATCAAACTGATCAATAATTCATGAGTAAAATTCAAAAGAAATGAATGTTTTATCAATATCTGTAAATTGGTAAGAGATTTCGCCTTGATTTATATAAACTTTTTCCTCAATTTAGTAAGTTAAAATCTCTCCAACTTTGAAAACATTTTGAAAACAAGGCTATTTAGATGCGTCCGTTAAATCAGATACAGATCGGCTGCTCATGCTTTGTCGAATTCTTAAAAAGTATACACAGGAATTGATAAAAATATTGTTGGTAAAATCAAATGTTTTCGACTGTACAGTCATCACATTTTTCATTATTTTTATCCTGATGATGACTGTATAGCCGAAAACGTTTGATTTTACTAACAATATTTTTATTTATTCCTGCGAATACTTTTAACAAGATTTTAACAGCGATATGTATGAATAACTTTATATTGTTATCTTAATCATTTTTGTACATATATTTAGTTTTAACTCATATATCTTAATTTTTATAGATTGTAGTAGTATATATAACAACAGGTACTTGATGGATAGCAGCAATTTATATTGCTAAAAGAAGTTTAACCTGTAAAAATAGGATATTATTATTATTATTATTATTATTATTATTCGTATCTACACACCATCCACTTAAGGATAGTGGAGGGGGTCTTTTCCTGACATTGGCTCCCAACAACCAGTCAAGTAAGGCAGTGCCAGATACTGTGTCTTCAGGGAACTCGCAGGGATAGAATTTTATTATTATTATTATTGTTATTGTTATTATTATGGGAAATCGCACAATATACAATGTATATTGGATATTAACTTGAGCATCAAGTTGCACCAAGCAACCTCAGATTTCAAGCACCTTCCTCAAAATTCTGGCTGTCCCAAGTAGTACCGACATCTGAATTTGTGCAGTTTTGACTGAAATTCTAATCTCCGTTATCCTGTCTTCCAAATCTCTTGGGACTGTTCCTAAAGCTCCAATTACCACCAGGATTAATTTAACTTTCACCTTCCATAATTTAGCAACTTCTCCAGCCCTATACCCTATCTTTTCGTTCTCTTTTTCCATCATCTTATTTATTCTATATTTATAATAATAATTATTAATAATTATATTGTTATTAATATATTGTTATTAATAATTATAATTATATTATAACCAATTATTATTATTATTATTATTATTATTATTATCATTATCATTATTAACCTGCACCTTAGCTAACCAAGAGTTGGTAGCTTAATGGTTCGAACGTTTCACTGTTGTGTCGTCGGTTTGATGTTGTTTTCACATACACATATTTCCTCTTTACAACTGACATATTTAGTTTAACATGTATTTTCTCACTTTATAATTGATTTCAGGATCACCTCAAAGACATCCTAAGGAGCATTTGTATTTACAACACAAAAAATCCTCATAAAAGCATGTGGGAATTAAAACCAGAGTATCGACATTACGAAAAAAAAGAAAATACTTGATTAATGGCGTCTCTTGAGAATCCGTCTCTCAGGTTCTCTCAAAACAATGAAATTTGGATATCAGACCAGGGAGTCAAATGGAATATTTTTTAACTTCGTGACTCGAGTCATTCCACAGAAGATGAAAATTGAAAATGTATCCATTGTCAAAGCCCGGTATGTCGTTTGTAATTTTTTTCCATCAAAACTTTCCATCAGATTTGGACAATAAAGTGGGAGATTTTTAATTTTGTATTGTAGTTTTAATTTAATACCAACTTTCTTTTTCAAAAGCCAAAAAACTTGACATAACAGATTTTCTTTATTGAACGGAAGATTTTTTAACAAAAAAATGGAGTCTCCATGCTCTTTTTCAAACTAAATTTCGTTGATTGATATAAGGACGTATTTTGGAACTTCACTGTCGTCATACAAATAATCTAGCGTATTTCTAACTCATAGAAAGTGATGCCAAGAAGATATTGACATGCAGTTCAATCTCCCTCCAAAATTGTTTCTACACGTATAGTTTAGCATCAAAATTGACACTTCCCGAATTTGGTTCAGTGATCACGGACAACGGCTTGAAATCGAGGTTGCCAACCTCGATTTGGAACCATTATTATATGGGCACTGAAGCAAATCCGGGAAGAGTCTATTAGCACATTTTGCGAAGCTCTTACACTCTGATGCTCGGCGTTCCAGGTTTTTACGATGGTTGGCATTTTGTCATTTAGAAAGTAGAAATAACATAAAATATAAACTAAACTAAATAAGTTATTAGACAAGATATGTATTAGCACTACCTTGGATGAGCGTAGACATAGTGGATTAAGTTGAAATTAAACTTCAAATATATCCTGAATTAGCATTAATTATTCCAATATAATGTAAATCTAAGACGAACACGCACATAAGGGTACTATCAGGGACCACGTGGGAAACTGAAGTGGTTATTCGAAAGGCCATTGGCTTAAAAAGTTTTCGATTAGTGAAAATTTTATGGATAAATTCTGGGTGTACTGTTTAGGGAGATTTAACTTAACTTTAACAGACATTTAGTGGGTTAGGTCCCAAGTCATATAATGGACCTTAAGTTAACACTTTTCTGGCCGAGGACTTTCCCCTTGACGAGTAAAACGAAATGTCATTGGCTCACGGGAGCCAATGAGAAACAAGAACAAGGAAGTACGCGCGGAAGATTCCTCCAAGTAGACATTTGGCTTTAGTGCGTGGGTAGCTTACTGATTTTTTTGAAATGTTGTATAAACACTTTATGCATAACCAGTAACTGCGTGAATTTGGTTGGTTTTTATTAACACCACCCTGTGTGTACAAACTCAAAAATAATACAACACTTTCTGATGCTCTGGCCAAACAAGAATATAGGTGTCTATAAGATTCAGCAAGTTGCTTTTCATACGAGATAGCTTGAAGAGGAACCAACCAAACTGATGTATTATATCGTGTAGCTTCTAAATTGATTTAGATTCGAGTCACCCCAACTGCTTTTCATACGAGATAGCCTGAAGAGGAACCAACCAAACTGATGTATTATATCGTATAGTTTCTAAATTGATTTAGATTCGAGTCACCCCAGCTGCTTTTCCTTTCCCAGGTTACTGGTTCTAAAGTTTTTTGTGACTTGGCCGTGTTCCAGCCCTTTTTCACGTCATTTCTAGACCTTTTCCTCGACGTTTCAAGAACAGAGTTACCTTGTCTAACACCTGCAAGAAATTCATATTCAGTCATTAAGTTTGAACAAGCAGCCTATGAACAGTTAATTGTCATTAAAATCACAGACATGAAACATTAATCCTTCTCCTTTCAGTCCCTGGTGCAAATTCTAGTATGAAGACAGTAACCACTTAATCTGGTTAACGCGAAAAACTTTCTCATTTTTCACAAAGAATTTGGACGGGATTTTCATCACCTATATATCTGTAAAGATCTTTGTGAAACAAATGTATTTGTTAAATTACATAAAATTTCAGCAATTTTATGTTTACCTGATCCCTCATGGTCACCTTCAATCATTTTTGCTTTCTTTGGTTTTGGTGCCCAGTGAACAGACATGTGGTTACTATTGTCAGTTTTCAGCCATAAATCAAAGGGTATGGCCAAGCAAGAACGTCTCCAAAAGTCATATTTTTTTCTCTGTTCTTTATCACAGAGTACTTCTTTTGCTTTGTTTAACCTATTTTTTAAATAGTGTAAAATAAAATTATAAAACAGAATTGTGAAATAGTATTTCACAAATTAATGACTGGAAAACATATTACAATTAGTACTGCAATTTAAAGAATTATAATTCAAAAACATTAACAAACAATGCTTATGAAGAAAACATTCATTAGTGTATTAGATCTAGAATAATGGTTTTAGTTGCACCTAAAGTCCAAGCTGTAAAGGTAAGCAGTGAAGGGCTGAGGCACTTGGATCTTCTCCTTTTTGACAGGCCTACTAACTCTCATTTCGCACATCTTTTCTAAAAACTTTGTTATTTTCCAAAGTTACCAAATGTGTTTTTAATTTTCAAAGCTAATTTAGGAGGCTAACCAATAAATACAGATTATTACTTTCCGTTTGCTGCCAGTGTAATGCATAATTTTTGTAATTACGCATATGGTAATACGTAAATTCTATAGTTATTGACCCTTGACAGTGATCCCTAAATTATTCAACTAAATTTAGTGATTTAGGAGGAATGAACTAAGAAGGATCATGATTGATTTGATTAATTCATGAAGCTTTTTCATTTTCATGGAAATTTATAGCTGCTTATAAACTTTGCAGTATCGCTTTTGAGCTGTTTGCTATGAGTTAGAACTGGTTGGTCAACACATCAATCATTTATTAAAAGCTTGAAACTCCAATGTGGTGATACAATTATTGATGATGGCAAAGTCTGTGTCTGCCAATGTCATAACTGCTTGGGGTGGTTTAGGCTTGTTGGAGAGTTAAGTCAAGTCATCAACCACTGACAAATTTGACCAGATTATTTTGCTAAATGCAGAAGGGCAAAATTACAGAATGTTCAAGATTCACCCAAGCAAATCTGCAAGATCTCATCAAGACCCTCTTACACATGTAAAAATGCAACGATATAAAAGTAGAGTGCTGCGTCGCCAGTATTGAACGGCTTGCAGATAACCAAAAGGGTTGGGAAACTGGCGGAACTTCAGTTTGGAGAAACTGACGTTTCGAGCGAAAGCCCTTCGTCGGAGTGAAACGTAAAATGCAAAAAAAGTAGGCGGTGTTTTTACACTGAGGAGAAATCATATGACAAAAAGATAATCAGTAGGATGTAAAAATCGATAACAAACTAATTAATGAGATGTAAATGATGGATAGTTATTTCCTATTTTAAAAGTCGTTCAGTTAGCCGAAAAGGGGAGGACCCGGCAGAAGTTCCAACGGAAGGGTAATACCCAAAAGGTCATGAGTAACAGGTTAAAACAAAAGAAAACCCAAGGGAATAAGAGATACAAGTCAATACTTTTTATCTGCCCACGCTAAAAAATAAACCTTAACTTGTGAGGAGGAAAATGTCACTATAAAAGTAACAGTCAAACATGTATGTAACGGCCACCCACTGGACTTTAGAAACTGGCCGCTTAATACAGGATCATTAAAAATACTGAGTGGGCGTGGTCAAATGTAAATTTTAATTCATACAACAACACTTAATTCAACCTGACAATAACAAATAAGACAATCAGTGCATTTTTTAAACAAAACGTAAACTTGTAACTCTAACGGTGCAACAAAAGTAATGTTTTTTTAAAAAGTAAATCAATTGTCCTGTACTCTGGTACAGTATACGACGGCGACTTAAAAGTCAGACAACGTCTGATGCTTCGGCTTTTGAAGCTTTTTTTTTGTAAAGCAAGTCGTTAACTGTCCACACTGTCAGCGGCAATTCTTGGCACCCATGGTACTGCGCAAAAGCTCGTGGTTGCTCTGCATGTTCTATTGTATCTGTCAATGACTTGATTTCTAGCTCTTCGTCACCAACTTCACCGTCCTTATCTTCCACTGTGTCTGTGTCCTCTATGTCTGTTGCATCATCCTGATTTATGATATGGTCTCGCGCCACCTGCCTCCAGTTTAAATCTGTACAATCTACCAGTGCTTGGCAAACCTTTAGTTTATCCTCCTCAACAATGTATTCTTACGTGGTGCGTCGAGCTTATCCAGCAAGAGGCTGAGTTTCTGAAGATCCTCGCCTTCAAACGGGTCGTCGTCAGTGTCATCCGAGCCAGGATAAAGACCTGTCTTCTTGAAGCACTTGGTGATTGTCGTATCAGAAACCTCGTCCCAAGTCAGCTTTCCCCACTCAATCGCCATCAGCAAATTGGCAGACTTCACAATCTCAGATGCACAGATAACGTAACAGTCGCTTCTTGTAATGGATCTTCCAATTTGCAATTATTCGTGTATCCAGTGGCTGGGTTTTGGAGGTCGCATTCTTTGGAAGGAAGACAATCTTGATATTCGTAAATTCACCTTGAAGGATTTTGGGATGCCATGGGGGCGTTATCTATGGATAGTAACATGTTTCTGTTATGCCGTTCCATACGCCGGGTGGGTTTTGATAGTACCTCACTCACGACTTCAGTGTTCATCCAGGCTCTTTGAATTGGCAAAATACTGGCAGTTGCATGGACACTTTTCGTTTTCCAGATTCTTGAAGCATCGCGGTTTTGCTGATTGCCAATGACAATAGGCTGCTCCTTTCCACAGCAGTTTTCACGAAAAAGGCCCAGGTGTTTCTCTGTTTACACTTTTTACCACCAGTGCATTGCTTTCCCTTTTCACTCTGGATTTTTTCTGGCAAACATTGCCAAAAACTGTCCGTTCCGTCCATATTCCAAACATCACCAGTCTCTAGTGATTTCACGGGCTCGCTCTTTCCAGCTACGTACTGTGCTTGGATGAACTCCCTCTCCCTACCCCGCCACTATCATATTACAGACATTGTGCTGGCGTTTAAAGGATTTGAGCTATCCATTTGAAGCAGCAAACCCGCTGATTCCTACCTTCTCGGCAATAATCTGAGCCTTCTCTTGAAGCATGGTACCTGACACAGGTATATACTGGAACTCGCTTTAGATTTGTTTGTGGCTCTTCATGACTTTCGAAAGAGGCAAAGAGTGATTCTTTCTTTTGTAGAATCGTTTGGAGTTGTGTCCGCCATATTTCAGACTTATCTGCTCTTTTACGAGCACCAAAGCATGGGTTGGCCTTTGAGAATTTAATAACATCGACTTTCTCACTTAGAGAAAGACATTTACGCTTCTTATTAGACATCGCGGATCGGCCGAAATGAAGTTATTGCGTCTTCACAGTGGTCTTGGCGTTGACGTCTCTAGCAGCAATAGAACCCCTTTAGTAAACTCAACGGGAACGTGAATAACGACAGCTCTGACACAACAGAATTACCCATCTGAAACAAAGACAATGAATAGCATTTAGTCCCAAGAGTAATTACAACGCCGTCCTCATTCTGCATACAACGCCACTTGACACATTTTCCCGTATAACAGAATCCTTTAGAAAGTTTCAAGCTCTTAAAAGATAAAAAAGCAAACTTTAGGTATCCAATAGGATGCCAATGATCCACGGTTTCCGTTAAGTTCTAAAACATTGGTTGGCCATTCCTTGTCGTCGTCAGCCAACTTTGCTGAAGGTTCCTATTGTTGGCATCGAAAGCTAAGGGACCCGTTTTACACATTTGTCGCCTTTTTAACAGCTACATTATTGGCGAAAGTTTTGTAAAACGATGCATTGACTTAAAATCTGGTGTGCTCACTTCCGAAGCTCAGCTAATACCATTGTGTGTACAGCCAAATAATGCCTACGCAACTTCTTTACGTACATTCTTATATTCGCCGGTAACATGAATACATGAGTATTTGGGAGCCAAAGATGGATGAGTTGGACGAATTGAAACGTGAACCGTAAATAAGGAAGACTCGAACGCTGTGGTTGTTGTCCGCCAAAAGTTATAGAAATCTAGATCAATAAGATCTGAATGTCGCAAGGCTGCTTCGAAACCATGCTCTTGCCCCAATGAAATGATGGACGATTTTGAAGTTGTTGGACACGTCCATAAGTTGATGGCATTGTGGCTAACTAAATTCTTGAAAAGGCCAACAAACAGCGGGAAAGTCACTGTAAAGGGCAAGCGCATTAACAGAGGTGGTGATTATGGCCTGGAAATCCCGTGCAAGTATACGTTTTAAGGCTATTCCTTTTCAATCACTTGGCTGAAGAACAAGCTAGCTAAAGAGGAGTTCCAAGTACAGCTAGAGTAAAGAATAACGAACAGAACTGATGAACAGTAAATTATACTGGATAGTTTTGTCTATGTCAGTTAATGATGGATCGCATGTTAAACATAAAGCCAGTAAATTACCACGTAATCTGACATGTGGCCTTAGCTTTCAGTTCAAAGGTGGCCGCAGGGAAAAAGAACAAAGAAAAGACAGACATGAGACTGCTGACGTTTGGCTGCGGCCGTTTAATAGAGGTGACCGCTTAATACAGGTGTCAAGAACAGTGTTTGTCTAGGCAAAAAATCAGGGCTTTGAAAACTCGCCGCTTAATGGAGGGTAGCCGCTTTTTACAGAGCCGTTATACGCAGGTTCGACTGTAAATGAAAAAATCTAACTAAAAAGAAATAAGAAGTACAAGCCACCATTTGCTTGTGAAGGGAAAAATAACACAAACTGAAATAAAAACTAAATTAGAATCCGGGGGAATAAAGCTCACAAACTAACGTTTTTATCCGCCCTTGTAAGATAAAAACAGTAACTTCGCGAGAGATTAAATGAAAGAGAAGCGTTTATTGATTCCACGGTGATAAATGGTTCCAAGTTTGAAAACGAGACGTCTTTCTTGTATCTTGCGGCTATCGTTACTCCCGGAAATTTGTGAGATGGTACAGATTTTCATATCAGCAAACAAATGGTTGGCACTATTAATATGCCGTGAAACGGGTTTATCAACATCATTGTTCTTTACAGAGCGAAGATGGACAGCAAATCTGTGCACGTGAAATGATGTCAAATTACGAAGTAGATTTGGGCCCACAAATTTGGGTGGTGGGATTGAGGAAGGCGCATGTGTAGCAACAGGCACGAGAGCAAGAACAGGTACCCGCTGATGACAATGGATCTTGTTTTAAGGTACTGTACACTAAACAGTCTCGAATATTTCTATTTCGTCGGAAAGAAGTCAATGGGTTCTCAGCAAAAATGTCCGACGTCTCAGGATCGTTTTCTAAAATATTAGAATTACGGATGACAATATCTTCAATTTTGTAATTAAAAGGAGTAAATGGTAGGACTAAGGGAACCTTGTCAGTGGAATTTAGTCGCACACGTGTTTTAAGAGTATCTGAACGCGAAACATTGAAACATCGTCCTTTATACAAACTAAAATGTCTAGGAACGATATACCAGTTTCGCTGATTTCCCACATGAACTTAAGCGCTTGCTTCTATGAAAATCTGTTCCATCTCACAAATTTTCGGGAGTAACGATAGCCGCAAGAGACAAGAAAGACGTCTCATTTTCAAACTTAGAACCGTTTATCACCATGGAATCAATGAGCGCTTTTTTTTCATTTAATCTCTCACTAAGTTACTGTTTTTGTCTTGCAAGGGCGGATAAAACCTCGGATTTTATTTTATTATTTATTTCAGTTTATGTCATTTTTCTTCTTCGCAAACTAATGATTTGTCTAGCATGGGCAGATAAGCACATTGGTTTGGATTCCTCATTTGTTTTTAGTTAGATTTTTTCATTTACTATTTTTATAATGACATTTCCTCATCGCAAGTTAATGCTTTTTTTCTAGAACGGGCAGATAAAAACATTGGCTTGTATCCCTTATTCCAATGGGTTTTCTTTTGTTTTAACCTGTTGCTTATTACCTTTTGCTTATTACCATTCCATTGAGGCCTCTGCTTGGTTCTTCCCTTTTCGGTTAACTGATCGATGTTTTAAAATAGCAAACGACTATCTCATTACCTTGTGTGTTGATTTTTAAATCTTAGTCATTTTTTTGCCATATGATTTCTTCTCAATATAAAAACACCGCCTACTTTTTTTGCATTTCACGTTTCACTCCGACGAGGGCCTTCGCTCAAAACGTTAGTTTCTCCACACTTAAGTTCTGGTAGTTCCCCAACCCTTTTGGTTATCTAAAAATCCAACAGGTTGCTTGAGACTTGAAAAAAGTTTGATAACTCCATATGAGTAGCTGCAGTTTGTCCAAACAAGTTTGATATTGCTAGTTGTTAGCCTCTTTAATCTAACAATTTTCTACAACAAGCTTATAGCAGTACTTAATGCTGAACAGAAAGTTTGTTCATGTGGGAGCATGGTAAATATCAGATGACTAGAGGATGTTTGTCAAGCTCGTTATCTCAGAAAAATGATTTCTGACCCCTACACGGGAGTCGAACCCGCAACCTTCTGATGACCGGTGAGACCCTCTAACCATTGAGCTACCACAACTTGGATGGTGAGTTAGGGTTCAGATGATGGTGAGCTAGGGTTCAGATGATGTCTGGGGCTCAGAAATCGTTTTTCTGAGACAACGAGCTTGATGAACGTCCTCTAGTCGTCTAAGCTTATAGCAGCTTGACAAAGTAACCAAGCTGTACTTGATGTAGCCAAAATGGGAGGTCTCTGGCATGCAGTCAGGCCACTTGTTGGTGTACAGTAAACTCTCTCAATGCAGACGCCTCTACAAAGCAGACACCTCTCTATGATGGACACAACAGGCTGGTCATGCCCAACCTATTTCCTTATTCATTAACTCTAAAAACAGATACCTCTCTAAAAGGAACACTCACTGGCCAAAAGGGCCACTAAAAGGGTCAAAGGGTGAAATACTTTGAGTATAAATTTCCAGACATAACATCAGGGACTGATCATTGTTTATGGAGAGGGGAAGGAAAAAATAAGGGGGTTATAGGTATATTTCAATGATCAATTTAGGGGGGCATTAAATTCATTTATAAAAAGGAAGGGGTTAATTAAGGTATTAGTGAAAGAATTTCCTTATACTGTCACCTAACATACATGCCTGTATTAGTAAAACTAATAAAAAACAAAGTGATTGATTTGCAATGGCAAAATGTCTAATTTTCATACTTTGTACAGGAACTGGCTTGGTATGAGCTACAAAAACTTGCATCCAATCAAAACAGACTGCAAACCAGTCAGACAAACTCCCAGTTTGTGCTAATTTTATTATAATAAGTGCAAGTACTTGGTGAGAGGCAATTCCAGCAAGCAGCATAATCTTATTAATATTTTTTAAATGACTATATGGTTCATCATATCATAAAAGTCACATTTGTATACAATCAAAAATTGTAGACCTTTTTAAGGATAGGCCAACAAATTTAAACTCAAAGACAAGGTAATTTGCCCTTGAATGTCCTTGATTACATGTACATCATGTGTACATAAAACACAGTCTTTTATAGCATGTCTAGTAAAACTTACACTCTACAGGTATTTGTATGAAGAGAAAATTTTATGATTTATATCAAACACTGTCATTCTACCAGCATATTCTTCAGTTGACTCTGGTTGCAGTATTAGCTTAATGTTATCATGACATTTTATCTTCATATTAATAGACTCTGACAAAGGCATAGAAAGTTCTTCAAAAGTGGGGGGTGGGGAAAAAAAATACTGCACTGATATGTAACTTCAGAATACCATATCTACCAGTCCAAAACATGAAACTTTGTGGCATACAGTAACTATCAATAAGATTGTAGATCACAGATTCTAGAATGATTGTGTCGAATCATATTTTTAGATTATGCATGTCTGTCAGAATAACATGAGAGTGTCTATGGAAGACTGTCACAAAAATACCAGCCAATAAGAAGTTGATGCACAAGCAGTGAATAAAAAATGTGGGAGCACTACAGAAAACTGATCAGCATTGCTTACAGAGCCAGATAGAATCACACTTATTTCAATTTTGAGAAGTATTATATAGCTCATAACATTTGCTCAAAGTGGTCAGATCTTGCCAAAAGTGGGTGGAAAATTCATATATTCACCCCTCCACTTTCAGAAGTGGGGGCAGTTGCTCCCCTTTGCCCCCGACTTCCGGTGCCTCTGCTCTGAGAATGAATCTGAAACTAACAGGATATATTAACTAAACATGGCTAAGTAAAGATTGGGGGTCACACAGCGAACTTTCTAATATGGAAGGGGTTACAGTATTATCAAAATTCAGCTCTCTTGAGGGGGCGCTTACAATTTTAAGAAATCGAAAAGAAAAGATCTCTACCCCCATTTTATAAATAAGGACCCGTCCTTTAGAAGTCTTCAATCACATATGCATAGTAAAACTTTAGTTTCTATGAGAAAATTGAAATTCATAGTTTAATACTGGGCGTAAATGCCTGATGGAAGAACGTATTAAGTTTTATACGCCGTTTATAAATACCTGATAAATTCTTCAGTGGATTCTTCCTTTCCTGAATTTTTATCAGGATGTAGGTTCTTTGCCCTAATTTTGTACTCTGTATTGATTTGCTCCTCTGTTGATAGCTCATCACATCCTATGAGCTGGTATAAATAATCTTTATCAAAACATTGTCTGTCAACATCGGCCATCGTCAATCTGGTTCCCAGAGCCTGCATTACTCGTCGCCACCAGTGACTGGTCGCCACTAGCCAATATGGCGGAAAAACAAGACAACGAAGGAACGTCAACAGTCACTGAAACTACCACGAAAAGTGAAGTAATAAAGAATTCTTTTCATTGTATTCTTAATTAGTCTTACAGTTATGTAGTTCCGTTGTACTGAAAGTTACTTCCTGTTATTCGTTATTTCATTTTCGTTCCAGCAATCTCCATCTGTTGTACTGAAATTGCGAAAACCAAAGAGTAATAAAAAAGTGAATTGGAACGCGGGAACTGTTGACAACGAGTTTATGGGGAAAAAATCCTCCAAATGTGAGTTATTTGTTTGTTGTAGTTTTGTAAAGTTCATGATTGTACATTTGAAAATTCCACTGCCTTCAAAAAACAGTCTTCAATGTTTACAGCTGCATCTAAACTAAAGGAGCCCTCACATATATTCTTTAACTCCTTGGCCTCGAGGGGTTCTCCCCCTTAACGAGTAAAATCGTCTGGCGTTAGCCAGAATAAGATAATAAAACAGGAATATACTCGTCCTCCGCAGTCAGGAGGTTGATTTCGTTGGGTCTTTTCGGGTTGTTTTCAATTTTTGTCACTTAAGTCTTAACTCTAATTGTGAGATGATTAATTTTGTCGAAAACTTTTACAATTGAAAATAACTGTAACGCTTGTTTATTGGTTCCTGGAGGCACACGTTTATTATTTAGATTGTATATATACTTATGTTTTAACAACCAGCTTTTATTATGTAGCTAGCTGGGTTTTTGCTGCCTCTAACTGATATTGCTATTTGTTAATTCATGGTCGCGAGGCAGTGGACAAATGAAATGTATGTCATGCAGGCAGCAAGTGTAACTGATTATTGACTGCTTGGGCTACAACAGCTCAGCAAAAATCCTGTTAAATAACCTAAATTTAGTAAAAATCCAGTAAAAACACAGCTATATAACAAAACACTGTTTGATCCTGAGGGAAATTAAGTAGTTTTGTTTTCCCTCAAGCCTCAATGTTTCCCTTGAACTCCCCAGAAAACAAAACTGTCTCCATTGAGATCAAACATTAAATGTGTATTCGTGTATGTCCTAGAAAGTTTAGCAACATCTTTTAAGAATTGATACAAAATTTGGATTACCATTTGCTATGGAGGGTTTCATTATAGTTAATCTTATTGTTAAGAAAAATATTTATTTTAATTGTTTATTAGTTAATTATTTATTGTTAAGAAAATTTCAGATAAATAACTGTTTAAATCATGATTTAACAAAACTACAGTTGGAATTAATGATAAACAATCATTGGATTATTGATTGGAGATGTTCTCTGACCAAGATTATAATTTATTTCGACAATGTTTCAGCCACTAGACCGTGGTCTTCTACAAGTGATAAATAAATTATAATCTTGGTCAGAGAACATCTCCAATCATTATGCCTCTACCTGACCATGCATCAGCAATCTTTGCAATAATTGAATTGTTGTTGATTGTCATGTATAGCTGCTAATTTATTTGCAAATGCCTTTAGCACAGCAAATAACTGGTTTGTGTGACACTGTTATTTTATAACAACCAATTTCAATAATTGTATTATCATTCAATCCATTGATTATATTGCATTTTTTAATCACTAAATATATTAACCAAAATAATCTTTAAGTCATGTTTACAAATTAGGCAAGTTTACCAAGGTTGAAAGTAATGTGCATAGGAAGAATATTTTTGACAAAAAAATACTGACCTGTAGTGCACGTATGAGGATTGGCGTATTTAGGGGGAATGGCAAAAAGGCAATATTACTCCTGGCTCCTCCTTCAGTGCTTGTGTGTAAGACAAATCCTTCTTTGTAGGTGGTTATGAGTAAGTTACATCACAGCCTTACAGTAAGTCAAAAGGAAGAGAACAGTAAATCAAATAATAATCATGATAATAATAAAATTAATAATAGTGATAATAATAATGAAAGTCAAAAATTCATAGCCAAGCTCCACTTTTTGACCAGCTACAAGTACTTTTTCCCCATTGTATGGAGAAGTAAGAAAATCCTAAATTTATTCCATTTGGAAGACAAGAATAAACATCCATCTGTCGCACGGATTATTTGCAAAACTGGTTGTTAGTGAAAACTAAACTTTAATATAAACAGTCTCTACAATATAATTCATTGTGAGTTTCAGTTTGCTTTCTTCCTCACACTTCCTCTTTTTTTCATGCATCTAATTTTTAACTCCTCCCAAGTGTCACTTTGTTCCTCCCCCCAATCTACTAATTTATTCAGAATTTGTGACACCATCTCATGTTGTGTACCAAGAGAATTGTTCATGTGGTGAAAACTACATTGGGTAAATTGTGTGCAATTTGGAGACACATCTCGCAGAACGTGAAAACTCCCATGATAACTCTGAGCCAGCACAATATCCAGATCATTTCTTTACCTGGACAAAATTACATGTGGAATTTTGTGCCACTTAATGAAAAATTGTTGAAGGTTTATTGATCAAATATAAAAATTTAACCCTCAATAAACAATTCAAATGCTTCAATTGTAACCTTTATTGCCTTGGCTCTTTCTTTGTTTTAATAACGATATTCCATCTGTTTTGGAATCTACTGGTTGTGGGCCAGTTATCAACAACATCCAAGGGAATTCTGTCCTTGTTGCTGATGATATAACATTGCTCTCACTGCAAGTTACAGGATTGCAACGTATGATCAACACCATAGAGGGCTATAGTAATAAATGGAGATTCAAGTTCAATCCAGATAAATCAGTTGTAGTAACTTTTGGTGAAAGCACACAGATGCATATGCTTCGAAAACCAACACGTCAGTGGTTAATTAACGAAGTACCTATCAAAGAGAAAACAGCCTGGGATCACGTGGGAATTACACTAAGTGGTAACCTTTCTAGCAGTGAAAGATCAGGGAAAGCCGCCAAGAAAGGCAAAGCAGCTGTGAGTTCACTTATGAGAGCTGGATTTCGTCCAGGTGGTATAAATCCAATTTGTGGAGCAAGTGCTTGGAAATGCTTCGGAATTCCTACAATGCTTTACGGGTGTGAAGTGTGGTGGAATTTAACTGCAACTGAAAAGAAAACACTGAATCGGTCGACTACATTTGCTGCAAAATGCCTTCAAGGTCTGAGTCCAACAACTCACAATGCAGGAGCTCTTGGAACAATCGGTCTGTGGACAACAACAGGGTATATAGATAAAATGAAGCTACTATTTTTGGGATCTCTTTGCCGCACTTCACCTGTGTACTTGCAGAAGCAAATATTTATTTCACGACTCTTTTCATATTTGTCTGAAGATGATTGCCGACCACTTGGTTTCATTCCTGATATTATTGAAATCCTCAAAAACTACAACCTGTACACTTTTTTACAAGATTATTTGGATGATGGCGTTTTTCCGGGCAAACTTGCATGGAAGAAGATTGTACTGAATTCTATAAGCCAACATCAAATCGAAAAATGGAATGAAGACATGTCGAAAAAGCCTAATTTAAATCGTTTAAAGAAAGCGCATAGCAATTTAAGTCCTATTGTCCACTGGGAAGTTGCCAAACGCAATCCTCTCCACCGTATTGCATTGGCAAACCTGGTCAACCTGCTTTGTGGAAACGTTCCAACCACGTTAATGAAAGCAGTTGCAGATCGTGGTAACTGTTACATTTGTAATTTATGTAGAAAAGAATTAAATGACATCAGTTATCATTTTGTTATTTGCTGCCCGGTTTTAAATCAAGAGAGGATGCACTTGTGGGACAGATTAACTGACAACTTGCCAATTCAAGTGGTTGCCTGCTTAAATAGTTTGGATGAAGAAGATCTCTACGACACCCTTGTTAGTGGTAAACATATTATCCTTAGGAAGAATGAAAATTACTTAGATACTTTGCTGATTCTAGTAGCAAATGCAGTGATCAAAATGTTTGCTAGAGTGACTTTGCTGTCTGAACAACCATAAAAGAGCCATTGTTCATTGTCAACTCTCTGTGCATTCTTATAGAATTTTAAATTCTTATACGTTTTTATACGTTTTTAGAACTTCAGAAAATTTCATGACTGTTGTAACTTAACTTTCTATTAGTAACTATTCTAAATATATTTCTAATTAAATCAATTGTAATATAGATAATTTTCTAATTGCATATGTATTATACATATGTGCTCTCCAGTATTGGAGGTAATAAAGGTTTATCTATCTATATATATTAGCCAGACAAGGTAAGCTTGGGTTACTACATAAAGATTTACTACAAATTTGTTTCGTATAGCAAGCTGAGCTTGCCACACTCGTCAGGTTGTGATCGCGTATGATGTTAGCGCCTAGGAAACTTGATGATGTCCACAGAGGTGACGTCATGCAATAAAAATGCGGAATAAATTAACAAATGTTACAGAGCAAGTGTTTTTTCCTATGTCTACAAGTTGTGATTAGCTCGTTTCTAGAATTTAATGAACTTAGTTCAGGAAGGCAGATGATTAGGAATTTTTCATGCAAACATAAATTACATTTTTTTGTGCTGCTGGAATATGCCTTACACCGTCTGATTATTCTCCACTTCAACGAAAATTTAATGTTATTGTCCTTTAAGCTCCAAATGTA
>JBAHVQ010000223.1:872186-898707 GCA_036872915.1 Nanipora kamurai
AGCGTGTTGACGCAACTTAATCGAACGTTTAAAGTCTTCAGTAACCCATGGTGCATCATTGATGTGAAATTTAACTTTCCGTTCCGGCATAATAAAGTTCACTCCGGTGGAAATGATGTCAGAGAATAATTCACTCTTTTCATCACAGGTGTCTAGATCTTGGAATGAGTTCCAGTCTATACCATTAAGGTAACGGCCAAGCTCCATTTTGCGAGACACTCGAGTGTCTCTTTTCAGGACAGTTTGTCGGCTGGTTCTTTTACTTGAAAGATCTTGCGTTCTCAGTTTCGGGCAGATGATAATTGATTTATGATCAGATAGCCCAAAAGGGGGAAGAAATTCGACTGATGCAGGGTCGTAACATTTATACAAATTGGTGAGTACTAAATCCAATATATTTGGTCCACGCGTCGGGCTACGAACTAATTGCTTTAGTTTAAAACTTCGCTTTAAGATCTTTACGTCCAGCTTGTTGAAGTCACCGGCGATAATTATGGCACAACCAGGATGAAGACCCTCGACCTTCACTAAGGATTCGTAAAGATACTCAAGAATTTCGTGGTCGTTTGAAGAAGGAGGGTGATAAACACAAGCAAGAATAACGCAAGGCACACCTCTTGGTAGTCTGTTTGGTCTAGTGTGAACCCAAAGCACCTCAAAGTTTGGGTTTTCGAGTTTATCCAAACGTTTGCATTTAACTTCTGATCTAATATATATACAAACTCCTCCGTGTGATCCGGATGAACGGTCGCGCCTTATCAGATTAAAGTTTCCAAGTGCTTTGACCGAGACAAAAATTCGACGGCGTTAGTTGTTCACTAATTTCCTCGTATACATAAGTAAGGGGACGAGAGTTAAGAATACGTTTGACTTGAATTAGGATTGTCTCAAATTTTTCAAACGTTACACGTGTATTTCCCAAGGTTTTCTTAAACATCGCTTTGCGCAACGCACCATGTGCTCGAAAAAGCCGCTCCACCATGGGGCTCGGGGAATGTAGTATTTCCAGATGATGTTCTGTTTCTGAACGAACTTCTGGAAGGTTTTGTTACTCTTCTCGTTCCAATAAACTGTTGGAAAAAACTGTTGAATCCTTGTACCGATAGATCTGGTGTAAGTTCTAGGTGATCACCACGCGTCGACGTTCACGTGAAAAGAGCGATGTAGACCTTGTGAGTTTTCTTGACTATCGAATAAACGTCTTTGGCGAAAACAGGACCGGCAAAGTGTATTCCTAAGTTGGTGGAGGCAGACTTGTCCGATACTCTAAACTGCGATGGAGGAGGAGCTGTCGCAGCACTGTAAGACTTTCCTTCAATCCGTTTGCACGTAGTGCGAGTGGAAATCACCTTGCAAACTGTGTGTCTTCCCTTAACGACCCAGTATTTCGATCGCAACTCTGTGAAGGTTTCGTTAGTCTCGTTGTACATAACGGTGTTGTGATTTCTTTTGATAATAATTTCGGTTACGTGATGGTTCCTCGGTAAAATAGCCGGAAAACAAGTGGAATAAGACAATGGTGCGTGATAAAGTCTTCCCCTTGATTTTAGAACTTCTTGGTCATCTTCAAAAAGTCCTAACGCTCTTCCTGTATACTTAAAACTGGACTGCGCTTGTACGTGCTTTTGGACTTGTTTTATCCACAGAGACTCCTCTTCAGTAATTTCCTTATTGTCTAATTCAACGATTTACGTCGACTTTGACCTGGTTTTCTTTGGACACTTTTGACAACTCCTAGGGCCTAACTATTCACTCGTAGAAGCTTATGAAAATCGCTGTATCTTCGAGAGTCTATCAGCTCTTCCAGGTTTTCTCTCTCTTCTCCTGCCACAGCTATGGTCACGACTCTTATCAAAAGATGGATCCAATTCGAAACTATGGTTTTGCAACTTGGAGCTCTTTGGCCAACTTCTGCTATTTTTGCTCAGAAAATCGAGACCAGACCACCACTGCTCATTCTTCTCTAATAGCCAAGTCTTGCAGCAACAGGATTTTGATTGGTGGGCACATATCTCCAGGATTCTGGCTCTATCAGTTTCCTGATCTCGAAAACTCGAGTCTGAACGAAGTTTTAAATTCTTTTTCAAAGCCGCGGGGTTGTCTCTCCTGAAACTGGCCTCATTCGGGTCTTAGACGCTGCAATCTGCTTACCACTGAATTCTTTGTCTTAACTCTGATGTAGACACCACCTCCATATCCTTTCCTCGGATGCGTCTAGTGAACTAATTTCTTCAAATCTGACGTCACGGCAATAACATCTGTCTACCTGAATTCTCGAGGTTCTTTCCATGTCGGCTTAAGTTTATTTTCACAAACTTGCTTTTGTGACATCCAAGGGAGCGTCCCAGTCAGCGGAATAATATCTCCAGCGAAACAGTTATTGGCAACAGTAGGCTGAGTCGGTTGTATATTCTTCCAATCAAACTCAGGACAGCACGTTTTGTAGCTGCGTCTTGAACGCTGCGTGGTGTTGTGGAGATTGAATATTATTTTGTCCCTTTCGTTATCCCAAGTAGTTCGGTACATTTGCGGAAGCTCTTCTTCCACGTTCCTCTGAGCCAGGGCCACTTTTCAATCCGTTCGATCATCTTGCCAAGCAATGGATAATTCTTCTTTCTCTTCTCCTTTTTCACAAGAACGAATCATTTCGCTAAGGCGTTTGCTGTTGGCGATCCACGTTCGCACGTTAAATCCTCCTTCTTTGAACTTCTTGTTCAGCTTTCCATACAATGAAAATCAAGGAGGGGCATCTGATACCGATGATACCAGGTTGTCGACCTAAAGTGATTGAAGTACTTTTTCTACGAACTATGGATCTGCATTCCTCAATGAGTTGAGATAGTATTGTACCGTTCCGTTTAACAAAAACTCTTGTAAATCTTCTGACAATCCACCCAAAGGAAGTGAAGGTAGTCTCATTCATCTGGTAATATCGACACATTCAGAAATGCCTTCTCAATATCGACAGTTATAGCAACCCCTTTCAATCAAAATCTCAACAGCATATCCAGGATTAACGGTGTTAGAGATGGATCAGAGCACAAACAGCTGCTGAGACTTGGACCACAATGTTTGGCTGATGCATCGTAGACGACGCGGAGTTTAGTGGTTCTCTTGTCAGGACGGAGTGTCTCTCGACTAGGACGATAGTGAACCTTTCCAGTTTCTGGAGTTCTCTCCTCAGGAACTGGCTCAATGATTTGTCTATTTAGTTGGATTTGGATGACTTAGTTATACTGTTTCAGGATCTCAGGTTTGGTATTCAGTCGTCGCAGTAGTGATTGTAATCTTGCTTTACTCAATTGATAGTTGTCAGGCAAGGTAGGATGGGTTTCTTTGAAGTGCAGTTTTACCTCATATCTTTCTCCATCAAACGCGATTTCTTCTGAGAATTTTTCACACACAGTTGGCTCGTTGCGCTTGATACCCAGAGTTTCCAGATCCCAGAAGGCCTTGACCTCTTGACCAGAAGGCAATCCTCATTTACGATGGACGTAGACACTTCGAGGACGTGGGTTTCACTCAGATTTACTACTTAATGCTGAACACAAACTTGGTTCTGGGAGTTTGGTAAATGTCAGACGACTAGTGGACGTTTGTCAAGCTCGTTATCTCAGAAAAACGATTTCTGAGCCCTAGACGGGAATGGAACCCGCAACCTTCTGATGACCGGTAAGACGCTTTAACCATTGGGCTACCAGGACTCAGATGGTGAGCTAGGGTGCAAGTTTGTCATATGTACTGCCTAAGTGGTACTAGTCCTCGGATATTTACCAAGCTCCCACACGAACTAAGTTTGAGTTCAGCATTAAGTATTTCAATCATTACGGTCATATGACATGTTAGTGGAAGTTGATCGTCCAGGTTAGTGTAGTCTTGAGAAAGACTTCTACCAAAAAGTGACTTCGACCTAGTCACTTCTACCAAAAGTCTTTTTCAAGACTACACTAACCTGGACGATCAACTTCCACTAACATGTCATGATTCTCCCAGGTTCAAACCATTTACTTTATTACAGTCATATCGTGACTTCCGCTTAGGCAGTACATATGACGAACCTGCACCCTCGCTCACCATCTGAGTCGTGGTAGCTAAATGGTTAGAGCATCTCACCGGTCACCAGAAAGTTGCGGGTTCGATTCCCGTCTAGGGCTCAGATATCGTTTTTCTAAGATAACGAGCTTGACGAACGTCCACTAGTAGACTCCGATTTACTATAGATTCCATACCTTTCTGTAAATTTCTTGTCACTGGACCTGACAAGACATAGCCCAACTTGGTAGAAATGGCAACAGGACTTGAACCATGACCCCAAACTACATTACCATCCATCAAGGATCAATAGTAATTTGCACCAATCAGCAAATTTATCGATAATTCAGGTGAACCTTAGGTATTATCAGCATGGACCTTAGGTGTTATCAGCAAGCTGCAGAGACTGTGACAGAAACTTCTTATGAGCCTTAGGAAATTGAGGTAGATTCTGTCGATGGGTTTTCCTTGGTATTCCTTTCTGTCGATTGCACGACTTGATCAATTCGGACGAGACAATTGTTCACAGTTGCTGTGAACTCTGAACTTTGAATTATTTCTGTTTTTATGTTGTCCTACACGTTCATTAGTCCAACAATTTCAGCGTCGAGGATCTCTAACAGCGCAAGTTTTCCTTTAAGCGTTCTTTTGTTCACCTGAAGTTTTCGAATCACTTCTCTATTTCGTTCTCGATCGATTTTCTCCCCAGAGTTGTCCACTAACTTCTGTATGAATGACCGATGGCCTTGGCGCACCTTGATTTTCTTCTTGATCCCTGCGATTGTGTAACAATTAGGACGATATCTTTGAGTATCTTTCAAATTCTTCACAATTCGTCGATACTATTCCCGGGAGTCGGCACCAATAAATGTTTTATAATTCTGAGAGAATACTCACTAAACTTGATTAATTTTCCCTTCATTTCTTACATTTGACAACGCCTTTTTCTGAACACGTCTTCGAGCACAAGTCAACAACAACAATTTGGCGCGAAAACGGCATGATCACGTGTCTTTCCGTCATTCTATTTTTTAACACCCGGGACTCACCCGGGACACCACAGATCCTATTTTTGAGTGAAAGTACGACTGTTACGCAGGCTAGTTTTTGCATGTTTTTGTACCCTTTTATTTTCATGACGGTTAGCCGGTACGATCTTTTCGTTCTCGTATCGTGTGAAGGCAGTTTCAAATTAAAGAAACTATACAAGGAGATTTTTTAAATGTTAGAGGCAGAACCCTAGTAACGGTAATGGTTTTATTTTATCCATCTTAAATTTAAGAATACAATGGATTTACAGTCTATCTAAAATGGTTATAATCCTATACATTACAATTGGGCTAAAAAGTTTAAAAATTTAACATGGATAAAAATAGAAAAATATATACAAACTAATTTTAATAGGACTCCTGCCTGATTGCTTGGGGAATAAAACTGTTCCTATGTCGTTTAGTACCTGAAAAAGGTAATTTTGGTTATTAACATCAACAACTCGTTGACAAAAGGGATGACTTTGGTCCCTAGTGATGATATCAAGTTCCCTGGCAATGGCTTTATTCTTTCTCTCCTCTAGAGTAGGCAAATGATCAGGAGATAGGTCTTTGCACACGTTCTAGATCCCCCATGAGATATCTCGGTACACCTCCCCATACCGGGGACCCATACTCAAACAGAGATCTAATTTTAGATAAATAAGTGGTAAAGCTCACTTCAGCAAGTAAGCTCGCTTTTCTGCATTCTCGTAGGCAATACAAATTTTGGATGCTTTGCGGGAGACATCCCCAATATGTTTGTTCCACTTAAGATCGCTCTGAAACTCGAGTCCCAAGAGTTGAAACTATCTACTCTTTTAATGACAACGTCCCACTAGTTTAAGCGGTGGTGGTTCCGACATTTCCGCGAAGTTGATCCACACATCCTTGGTCTTTTTGGCGTTTAGCTTCATCTTTTTTTTTCCGAACCAGCATTGAACTGCGTCCAATGCTCTTTGCATGTTGCTAGATTCCCCAGCATTTACAGAGGTATCCATGGTACAGTCATCCGCGTATTTTGAAGTATTTACTTTACGTAGTTCTGGATCACAATCCTCCAAATTGTTAATATATATATTAAATAACATTGGCGAGATGGCAGACCCTTGAGGGACGCAAGCGGGGCATGATGTAATAAAACATAGCACACCGTGGAGATTCACCAGTTGTGTTCTACCCTGCAGGAAACTCTTTGTCCATAACCAAATGCTCCTAGATACATTCATCTTGGCGAGTTTACCAAGGAGAATATTGTGGTCAACAAATCAAATGTCTTTCGGAAACCAATAAACAAGGGATGGACCCCCTTGCCTACCGGTTGGAGAGTTATCGGTTGAGTCAAAATATCCATCTCTAAGATGTAACAGTAAGAACAGATACAGTTGAACGTCCTTTCGTAAAAACATGCTGATTGTTTTTAATATTGAAACTAGATTTATTAAGTTGAAACTGTAGCTTTTGAAGTACCTTCGCTAGCTGAGGAAGTACAGAGACTTAGCGGAAGTCACTGTCTATGTCTGCAGGTGGGTGGACTTTTGGTATAGGGCTGATAATTGCGTGCTTGTATGCAGTGGGAAATTTGCATTGCACTATGCCTATGCCAGCAACCACAATGTCATAAACCACTGGCGCCAGTTCCTCGGCAAAACTGCTTAAGACCCCATGCTGGGATATCATCTTCACCAGTCGCTTTCCTAGATCTTAGTTGTTTATAAAAAGGATTTTACTTGACCAATAAACACAACTGGCGAGGGGTTATTTTTAAGCAGATGTTCTACCCTTTGAAGACTCAGAGGTTTAGACTGGACGTCCAACCGAGGCTTAATAAAACTACTCTGCAGTCGATCAGCGAGGACAGTTAAATCATCCTGAGACGGCGTTTGATGATCCTTGTATGCTGCCACTAGATTGTAAATGATTTTACACCATTTTGTAGGATTGGATTCACAGATACCCTCAGCTTTGGATTTATAATACTTAGCTTTAGCGTTGTTTATCAGCAAAGCGACTCTTCTCGTAAACTATCGAATTTTGAAAAATCCCCGTTAGTAAACGCCCTCTTTCTTGCCGTAATTATTTCCTGAATACTTGGAGTCATCCATGGTTTGTCCGTAGGATGTAGACGGACGGTTCTGGGTATCATAACGCGAAAATACTGATCCAGTACAGAGCAAAAATTTTGCAAAATATATATCTTATGCCCGGGCTACTTTAAACAAGTTCAATGCATAAATAGTTTTGCTTTAATGAGACAAACTAGGTTTAAAATGAACTCTAAAACTTTACCACATTTGTCGTCGACAATTTCTTCGATCAAAAAATGCACACAAGTAAACGCGAAGAAGTAATGACAAATTTAAAGATTTATTTTGTGTTTAACTTGTGTTCATATTTTCCTTTCGTTCAAGACACACTGGTTTTTATGCGTGCAAAATATGACTTTTTAAAGATCTTTTATGCGGCAGCAAAAGAGTAACAATACACTGATCAAATTGTTCAAATTTTAGTTTTGGTAAACCAACTTAATTAAAACAATCCTAGAATATTTCTAATTTTGAAAGTTTTCTGATGTGATTTGCGATTTATATACTTTTTTACACTAGCAAACGCAAAGAAATGATGACAAATTTAACGATTTACTTTGCTTTTACCTTGAGTTCAACAAGTGGTTTACTTTCGTCATTGTTTGACTCTTGAGACTGCAGGAAAAAAATTGTTCAAATTCACGTTCATATCCTCACTCATCTTCTCTTAGGCAGTTTTTATATGTAACTCATCAGAATTACTGACCTCTATATAATTGAACTGCGGATGAACCTCTCGAAAATGTCCTCAAAACTCCGCCATCTTGGTATGTCATAAGCCCTCCTCAACCAATCCCATGCAAGATGTGTTTCATAGATAGATAATCATGAGATGGAAAAGGAGCATTGGACCAAACTCGCGAAAAAAAGCGAGTTTGTTCAGTCGACAATAGTTTTAAAACGAAAAATATTTGTCAGTAAACCAAAAATTTGACTAAGTTCGGGTATCTTTATAAGTTTCCCATTCAAAGATAATTGGCAGTGAAAAAGGACTGGAACGATAAATCCAGATTGAATTTTGAAGCCAACCATGGAGGCTGACGTGTAGGTATACCCATTCCCTTTTACGAAAACAGTACTAAAAAGTCAAACAATATGGTATGAACCTTACCTTATATTCCTGCTATATTTTCGCCCTCCCTCTTGATTCAGTGACTGTCATGTTCACTCTAGCCGCATACATGTGAAAACGTTTGAAGTGCTATGTTATGTAATTGTATGTGTAATAAGAGCAGCGTTGGATAGCCCTAAAGAAAGCGGTGTACTCTGGAAGCAGGGAAACTCTAGGCCATCCTCACAAAAAGACACCTGACTGGTTCTGGGAGAATGGTAAGGAAATTGAGAGGTTCCTGGAAGAGAAGAAAAGTAAGTATCTTCGGCACCTACAGGAGAACTCTAAGAGGAGCAAGAGTGCAGCAGCTGAAAAGGAAGCCCACAAAGAATGAACTGTGCGGAGAAATTACAATGGAGGAACTTAAGATAGCCCTGAAGTCAACAGCATCTGGTAAAGCACCTGGTTTGGATGGTATTTCCTCAGATATCTTAAAACATGGCGGCGAAAAGATGTTCGAAGCATTATTAGACCTGTTTAATAGATGCTTACTCTCTGGAACTGTGCCTCAAGACTTTCGTGATACTCTAATTGTTACCATCTACAAGAGAAAGGGAGACCGTACAGTGTGTGGAAACCATCGGGGAATATCACTACTGGCCACTGCTGGAAAAGTCCTTGCCAAGATTGTCTTGAACAGACTGAAGCTCATTTCGGAAAAAGTTCTCCCGGAGAGTCAGTGTGGATTCTAAGCTGGCCGTTCCACTTCTGACATGACCTTCACTCTGCGCCAGCTACAAGAGAAGGCAGCAGAGCAGCATGAATGAAATTCCATAAATGTTAATGTTTTTTACATTGACGTTATTGAACTTCAATTTAACGGAATATTCAATTATTGAACGTCAATTAACGGTTACTTGTTCTAGGTTAATTTCCCTTTAGCGCTATTGAAATTCGATTGACGTTATTAAAGTTTGAGGAGCGCTGTTGAAGATGCGAATCACTCAAATGAAGGTCGCTTTTATTTTAATGAAGGGCAAAAGGTGTAAACGACTACGAAACAAGTTACAAGGGCAGACTTGAAACTTTGAAACTCCTGGCCCTTAACTACTGGCATGAATTGAAGGATTTATGCGCAACGCCAAAATTCTCCGCGGCTATTAAGATTTACCGTTATCAAGCTGCATCAGCACTAAAACGACAGTTACTCGCACTTCTACTCGTCTATCCCTACAACATCGTCTGACCAGAACATTAAATTTTAAAAACAGTTACTTTAACAGAATTCTAAATCTCTAGAACTCACTTCCCTCTTTAGTTCAATGTTTTCTGTCATTCACCTCTTTAAATCGAGTGCTAATACTTATCTAGTTCAGACTTTTAATTTCTTATTTTATTGCAATCAATCAGTTCAAAATGCCACAAACCTGTCTCGTTGCCTGTCAAATCATCAGTCCATAGATTTTTTAACTAATTATAATTATATACCAATGTCAATTTATGTATTCTACGTTATTAGTCTCGATAGTTTATCTAGTTGAACCTTTGAGCCTGGTATAAACTTGCCTCATTGTACATTCGCTGTAATGTTGAATATTGGAATTTGAATAAATAAAAATAAAAACTGGTCATAAATTAGACATTACTAAAATTTTGTATGCATGCGCGAGCTCTGACGCCAGCATCGCCCCAAACAGCGCTTGCCATGAACCATCGTGGGATTATTTAATACTTGAAAATGTTTTTGTGTGTGTCTTCTGATTTAAAAATTAGTGTGTTACTGTGAACTGTAAGTATCAAAGATCTTCTCATTTCATGTCGTTTTTATCTAAAAGAACACGAGTAGATCTGAGAAAATGAAAAATGAAAAAAATCACAAAAGAGTCCAGAGACGGTTAAAATGTTTTTCTCAGTGGTAATAGTTGATAAGCGATTTAGTCATTAACTTAAGGTGATTGGCTTCGATCTTGTAGTACATAAACCTTCACTAATCATTGATATCATTTTTCCTACTAGCATAAATTTATTGCAAACAATCCAATGGAAGCTTGCAAACTTCGAGAAAATGACGCTCTTGAACCAACAGAAGCAAAACAGAAAAGTCCGCGATCAAGGGATAATTCGGTGTTCTTAAAGTACATCCGACCTTGTTTTGCAGAGTTTTTTATCGTGCTCTTATTTGTGTTCATTGGAGTTTGCAGCGTCGGTGGAGAGTCATCATTTATACCTTTAGTCCACGGACTTTCAATAATGGTATTAGCTTTTATGGCAGGTGGAATAAGGTACAGTATAACAGGTCTTCTTAATTTTTGATGATTTAACTCATTGCAATTAGCGGGCGCTTCGTTTTGCTTCGTCTCCAGTTTATTTGTGGGTGAAATTTTTTTCGAAAACTAGAATGAGCATCAATGGTTAATATTTTCCCTTACAGAACTTTTAAATATACTTTAATAGAAGGCAAGACTTTGATAAACTCCGGCCGTATAGTTTCCCTTTTTTATCCCTGTTGATTAGCTGCCCTGACAAAACAGTTAGATGAAAATTCAAATTTGAAACTAATTTTTACGCTCATGAAATTTGTGCAATAACCACTGTTCAACTTGCTACTCTTCACTCTTTTTTAGTTCACACAACAATCAGTGGACAAAATAATTATATTTATGTAAACCATTTTAGAAAGATTGTTCAGTAAAATAGTATGCGAATAGAGAAAATTTTGCCTGCGTCTGCTGAACTGCATGACGCTCAAATTAAATAGAATTGCTATTTCTCCTATTCCACCTTCAAGGTTCATCGTCCAATAACTTATAAACATTGTTTTTTGAATTAGCGGAGGTCATATTAATCCAGCCATAACATTTGGTGTCTTTCTTGCTGGAGCTATTAGTCCACTCCTAGCTTTATGTTACATCCTATCACAGCTGCTGAGAGCCATTACTGGGGCAGGATTAGCTCGGGTAAATCCATGAAATGTCCCAAATAATTTGAAAGCGGTAATCAGAGAAATAGTTTCATGTATATTAGAATTCAATATACAATGTCAATAATTTTTTTATTTAATACAAACAAATAGTGTACTTTGTTGCTTTTATCGTCGACTCCTTCCAGTGATTGTATTTTCACAGCATAAATAAAACGACATTTGTGTGTTTAGTTGCACGTTTACACACTGCGATAAATCGGGCCGATTTCTGGTTTAGTTGCATGGTAATTAATGAAAACCAGGCAAATTCGAGCCTGTGGAGCACTCTGCGGACTGTTTCTCAACTTAACATGCATCTAAGCATGAAACTGACCCGATTAATCGCAGTGTGTGAACTTACCTTAACTCTTTTTGGACCAACCTACAAATACCTGCCTGAGGGTATGGTTTCAACTTTTGCAATTTTGAACTACTTCCCTCTCGAATTTTGACTGGAAATTATGTTTTCCGGAATCTGCGTAAAAATATTAGTCAGATAAAATGTCTATTTGGCGAGCTTAATATGCCACAGTTCGTTGTTGGGTAATTAATCGTGACAAGAAGTTTAGCAAAATGTTTTGAACCGTTATTAATTTCCACTGACTTTACTGAGTTAACCGTTACACTAAGTTAGCTTAGGTGACGAGCTGCAGCATTCCTTTTCAGTTAAGAGATTTTCTAGTTTGGTAAATTCTACTTGTGATAGCTTTTTCCGCTAGCTGTGCGGTTTTAGTATAAGGTCCACAGTAATTGTTCTATAGCCCTGTGTATTGCATTGTATTTGTCTCCAGACATGAAATAAGACAGCTAATTATCTAACATCTAGAATGAATTTGGTACTAGCTTACCGTAAGGTGCAAGTAGCAATGTTCCCCTATTGGCCCTAGGCATGAAGTTTTTGTTGATTGAATAGGTCACATTGAAACTGAATGGATCATGCTGACTGCCGAGTATTCTGCAGATTTCTCTAACTTAGAAAAGGTCTGTCAGACGTCAGTGACGCCAACTTTCTTAAGCTTTCTTATCTTTTTTAACTGAACCGAACAATGGAGGAGCTAAAGCCCCCTAGCCACTCCTCGTGTGAGGTCCCTGTAGTTAGGCTCTGTTATTTGCAGATAAAGCTAAGTTTGCTTACTAGATAGTTTGCAGAAAAACGAGAAGCTACATGTGATACAAGGGTTTTTTTCGCCATTTCGTTTAATATAGCCTGTTCTTACAGGAGTGGTCTACAATGATATACATGGTGGAGTCCATGGACTTGGCCAAGACGTTAAAATTGTTAGTGCTTTACTAGCAGAACTAATCGCTACGGCAATACTGGTCCTCACAGTTCTACTTACAGCAGTTGATAGCAGAACCAAAACTCAGGTTGCCCCAATACCGATTGGTTTTGCGGTCGGCATTGGAATTTATGCCATGTACGTTAAATTAACAATTTTTTTCTATTTTTGTATCAGTATTAACGATTGGAGGAGAGTCGCAGTTATAACTAGCATTGTTTTACTATTCTATAACAAATTTAAATCGACTGAAGTTGGAGTTAGATTACTATAATACTTCTCAATAGACAATACAGTGTCGATGGTCTTTATTGTGAGATATTGATCAAAACTAGGCTCTAAATGTAGGTTTAGATTGGTAAACAAGCTAACATAAACCTAGAAATAACGGTAAAAGATACTGTCCACGCGTCTGTTTTTATTCCATTTTATTTGTCGATATACATGCTTACGACTTCGTTGACTTATTCTTTTTAAAGTTTTTTACGATTCTATTGACCCTCTTGGTTTGGGGGCAATCGTTATGAGAATCATGCAAGATCGAACATGTTCAACTCTTTCCTGGAAGCCTCCGAATTCTGTTACTTCACTCTGGCTAACGCCAAACCATTTTACTCGTCAACCCGAGGTGCCGCAGACGGAAAAATGGTTGAGAGAGTTCTAATTGCATGGCATCATACCTGGACAGGCATATCTAAACATTGATTATAATTATTTTCTTTAGTGGTCCAATTTCTGGAGGGTCGTTAACTCCCGCTCGGAGCTTCGGCCCAGCTGTTGTTGGTTCGTATTGGTCCGATCATGTGTACTGGGTTGGTCCAACGTTTGGAGATCTTCTGGCCTCTGCAATGTATCGTCTGGTCCTGGCTTCACCTGATCGTTTAGTATTTTGCAAAGGCTCCAACGTGCAGCGATCTAATACTGATGTGGAACTTCGTGTTTGGCAGATATGCTCACATCAATCATAAATTTAAGTAGAATACACAAATCTAATGTAGAGATGGGAATGAATAGGAATGTGTTCCGAAAAGAGGAGCATAATAAACTGAGATAAACCTAGCATTTAGTATCAAAATTGCCAAGAATGCTACATCTAGTATACCAAGCTATATACAAAAAATTCTACATATTTAATATAATGAATTTAATAAAACTTTAAAGACTTAACTGTATGTTAATTTTCAAAACAGGTACATCGTAGATGATTCATTTTTTCTTACCTTCCCAGCTGTAAAACAAGAGACGCCATGGACCCTTGGTTTTCTGGATCACTGCCCTAACCCCTGAGCGTTCCTTTGAGCTAAAGAGGTGTGCGAATAGACACATTTTTAAATCCACCATAACGTCGACTTACGATGCTTGGTCAATGAAGTCAGTAAAAATACATTACAATCTGACTTATTATTTTTGGAAGTTTTAAGAATTGATCTAATAAATGTTTTACTCAAGAATTCAATTTTTTGTCTTCAAGGAGTTAATGAATTGAGTATGCCATTAAAATTTCGAGTGTCGACCATCTTTATTGTTCGAGTACTTCGGGAAAAAAGGATACGGAAGAGGGAATCATACCCCGTCGGAGCTACTGTGGGAATTATACTGTCGGAAAGATTTTCAAGACAACAAAAAGAGTGGCAAGCGAACGAAAAGTAGACAAATCCCAAACAAATACAGCGGCTCGGACGAATATAACAAACGAAACAAAACAAACATACACTGCGTCTGAAATTATTATGTAAGAGTGATAATTTGAAATATATTTGTATGGGCTTTGCATAACCTCATAGCAGTGATGCAAATAACAAAGCGATGTACAAGCAAGCAATTGCGGTTCATCTACTTTCGCGTTACAAAGATTGGTATAATTTATTCCCAAAACAATCATCTAATTAGAAAAAAGTGTCTGAATTTATTATGTAAGTGTGCTAGCACTGCTATATAAATCTTGTGATGCAGCGGATCTCTTAGTTAAAAGTCAACATGGGCAGAAAAAAGTACTTATCAGCAACACAGATAAAGGAAATTGTGCAGTTATTAGACAGAGGGAAAACAACATTAGAAATTTCAAAGATACTGCGAAGAGACCATCAAACAGTCAAGAATGCATTGGAAGACGTAAACAAAAAGAGATTGAGAAGCAAAGGAAAGGGATTTAAGAAAATTAGTGACAGAGACAAACGTAAATTGAAGCTAATTCTTACAAAGCATCCACTACTCAGCAGCGAAGAGATGTTTGACAAGGCAGGAATATCAGGAGTGAAACGTGATAAAAGGTGTAGAGTCTTTCGAACAATGAGCACGGTCAAGAAATCTGTTGGCAGACCTCCTCTAAATAAAACACAAGTAAAAGAGTTTGGATTGGGCCAGAGAAAACTTGACGACTGATTTTAGCCAGGTAATTTTTACAGATAAATCACGGGTGACTCTTGGTGGTCCAGATGGTTGGTCTAAAGGCTGGGTTCTCTGTGATAAGGAAGCTCCTCCAAGGCCAAGGAGACAACAAGGAGGTGGTGGATATGGGCAGGGATTGTCGATAACAAAGTAATTGGGCCCTTTACGGTGGATGAGGGAGTTAAGTTAAACAACGATAACTATTGTGCATTATTGGAAGGCACATTCTTCAAATGTACAAGTCTCAAAGTCGGAAATTCAAAAAGACTGTATGTTCATGGAAGACAATGCCCCCTCTCATGCGTCACGGAGTACTTCTGACTTATTGGCGCGAAAGGCGTTCACAGGAAGTAAATTAATGAAATGGCCATCATTCTCCCTGATCTAAATCCAATTGAAAACGTGGGCACTGGTAAAGAGGGAGCTGTATAGTGGTGGCAAACAATACAGTAACAAATCAGACTTGTGGAAGGCAATTAAAAAAGCAACTCGATCAAGCCTGAAACAGTGAAGTCACTCACAAATTCAATGGATGATCGATTATTTAAAATAATAGATAAGAAAGGTGGATACAATAACATGTAAAATGAATCCGTTGTTTGGTGTTTAAAATAAATGGAATGATAAATTGGTTTCTGCATGGTCGTGAACAATGAATTAACTACAGTTAGTTTGGTCAAACAAACTATTTGCATAATACCTTCAGACACCGAAATTTAAATTTTTTCTAAGAAATACTTTAGTAAGGCCCGAAACAACTGGATACACAAGTAAATATAGTTTCTTGTATATTAATTTATTTTATATGTGACTGCTATGAGGTTTTATCATATTTGCATAATAACTTCAGACACAGTAAAGACCGGCGTAGAGGTAAAAACCAAGCGTCCTAACGGAGAAAAACAGATAGGAATTCCTATAGGATTTTTTCGTTATGGAGCTAGGGCACATGGTGTATACACTATGATCACCCAATCTTTGACAAAACCTCAATTGTTAAGTTTGTGTATCTACTAGTGGGCAACAAGATCACGAATTCCAGGAGTTTCTGAGTTTTCAAGCTTGTAAGCACATGCACTATTTCCTACGTTTATTGATGCCCAGAAATGACATACATGTTATTTTGCCTCGGTCATGCACGTTCTCACGGCTGTTCTTATAAGTTTAGTGGCTGAAGTGTACATTTCATTATGAAATATAATCCAAAGATGAACAGATAGCTGCATGATTCAGTGCTTCTCTCACTAGGAGTGCACTCAAAATTTCTACGGCAAGTCTTGCATTGCTATGGGCACAGCATAAATCAATCACCCTGTTCCATTTATCACCATCCATTCCATCAGAAATTGTCTCTTGAAAGATCAGATCTGCTGTAGAATATTTAAGTCCCTTAGAATCATAAACACCATTGGACTCGACATAGTCAAGAAATGAAATTAAGAGTTTTTGATCAGTCTCATACTTTGCAAGCAAAATATTTACAATTGAACAAAAGGATATGCCACTAATAGTCTTTCTGTTTTTCACTCCCGCTTCAAGAAGCATGGCTGCCAAATAAACTGAAGGATTGCATTGAAGGATTGCTATGTAATCAGCACGTTTGAAATTTCCATGAGTTGTCCCGTATTCAATGACAGCCTGGTGCTTGCCTTGTCTAGTCAATGCAAGAGCAACCTGCTGGTGCGCACCAAACTCTCTGTAAACACCTTCAGCCACTGCTTGGCACTTACAAGAACAATTCTTGATACAATTACAAAAACTGCTGAGTAAATCACCCATAGGTAATGACAGAGCTATACAGGGTTGATTTAGCCAATGTATGGCTAAGTTGATACCACTTTCTTTGAATGCACAAGTTATGCATTCTAATGACATTGCAGCTGATAAATGAAGGTCTGAACAATGACCTTTATTTGTACTTGTGGTCATTAGAGCTTCACAGAAGAGGAACAGTGGAGACTTAAGTCCCTCATAAACTTCAATTTCTTTAAATTTTTGCAATGCTTGGTAAGAACGGAGAATTCCTTTGGGAGAACTTGCTGCATGTATCGCAGCAGCCTCATACTGACCAAACTCAAACAGGTCATTAAAGTGTTCAACATATGCCACCAGTCTTTCAGACTCCTTTTTCTTTAATGGATCATCTTCATCATTTGAGATGAATTGCTGTAAAGGATCTCTTCTTCTGGAAGAATCAATTCTTTCGTAGTCAGTTAAAGCTTTAAGCACTACTCCAAACATCCTTGGCTTAGCAACTTGATTTGTCAAACTGGATTGACCAACCTAAAACGACAAATAGAAAACTATTTACCTGGCTTATAAACAAATTGTATAATGTGAATTATAATAAATTTCAAATAAACGACAATTTTTTAATTGTAGACATGTTTCGGCAAAGCTTATGCCATCTTCAGTACAGATAAAATCGTTAACTAATTCACAAGTAGATTCAAATGTCTATTTATATATACATGGAGTTACGATTTTCAAATTCAAATTCAAATTCAAATGGACAAAAATTACAACGGACAAGATTATTGAATTATTTGAAGGATCGTTACAAACTGATAAACGTAAATATGATAGGATATGCTAATTAGGGATTTATTCACTGTTAAGTAGTTGTACATTACGATAATAAGATGACATACATGTAGGTGCAGACAGATAATTACAAGGTACAAAGTGGTGAGAGTCAAGTTATAGGTTGAAAATAGTGTTAACGTGTTGCATTTGAATGTTGAGTTCTGGGTTTATTTTATTTAATTTTGGTAAGATGACGAGTTGTTTCGCCAATATAACGAGAATTACATCCCGCACAAGTAAATTGATAAACCACAAATGATCTAGGTTCATAAGGAACAGAATCTTTAAAGATTGCAAGAGGAAAATATGAGTCTAATTTCTAAGTTATTGCATAAGCTTTTAATGAGGCACTTTAATCTGCGTTGTGTAAGTATCGAATTAAAACCAATATACCGGAGTTTATAATAATGAATGTTTTGTGTTTTTTTGGTTTGTATAATTGTCATCATTATTGTTTATTTTGATAGTGTTGTTGATGATCTATATGAAAAGGAAAACAATTGCGTTTAAGTGTAAAGATAAGATTTTTTAGATCATTCCGAAAACCATAGTCAGTGTTATTTATAACTATGTCGTTATTAAACTTTTTTAAAACTGCGCATAGTTTGAAAAAATTCATTAGGAGGCCGATGTAGGTTTTCTTGTGAAAAATAGATGTATTGTAACTGTTTGAAGATTTTGTAAGTAATATATCTAGAAAGGGTAGTTTACCATTCTTTTCAGTTTTAAAAGTAAATTTGATATTGTTATGTTGTAAGTTTAGATAATTAAAGAGTAACATGGCATCATTCTCTTTATGAAATACGCAGAAAGTGTCGTCTACATATCTACGATAGAATAAAACATCAGGATCGTAATAATCGTTAAGCAAAGAACGTTGTTCGTGGAAACCCATGAAAATATTAGCAAGTACTGGTGCTAACGGAGAACCCATAGCTACCCCATCAACTTGGTCGTAAAACGCACCATCAAATAAAAAATGAGTTTGTGAAGTGGCAATGATAAATAATTGTTTGAGATCTTTTCTATTAATTGGAAATTTGGGATTATTGTCGAAAATCAGATTTATAGCAATATCTATGGTTTCGGTTAAAGGAATGTCAGTAAAAAGACTTTCCACGTCAAAGGATATCAAGAATTTGTTATTGAAATTAAATTTTAGAAAATCTTCAACAAAAGAAAATGACTCCTTAGTTGTATAATCGTTAGGATTTAGAATAGAGCATAGGTACTTAGTTTATAATTATAAGCATTAATTGAAGAGACGATTGACCTAAGAGGAGAAGCTTGGTTGGGTTCACGAGGTTTATGTAATTTAGGTAGTCCATAAAATCTAGCTGGTCATGAAACTGTAGGAAAAGTACAATTGTAAGAAGAATCATCTAAAGAGCCTTGCTTTTTTAGTTTCTCAAGAAAATGTTGAAGTTTACCTTCCCTAAATATCGTTGGATCTTTAGTTAAGAGTTTGAAGTTAGTCTGATCGTTAATAATTTTAAGACAAGAGTTCTTGTATACCTCACGTTCCATAATAACTACGTCATTTCTCTTGTCTGGCTTATAGACGATGATTTTATCGTCTAGTTCATTCGTAAGATACATTTGATCTTCATAATTTTTTAGATTTTCTTTCATAAATCGATGGACAAGTTCTAAAGGTCAATAATCTGTTGGGTTACGAGGAGGTGGTTTAAATCTACTTTGAATCTACTTGAGAATTAGTTAACGATTTTACCTGTACTGAAGATGGCATAAGCTTTGCCGAAACATAACTACAATTAAAAAAATTGTTGTTTATTTGAAATTTATTATAACTGTGGTGCTTGTTAGGAGATATGGAAATAATGTGAATGATTGTGACTAAAAAATATTTATACACTGTCAGGTACTTAGATTAAATACAAAATAAAGTTTCTAGTCATTGTACCTGTGTACGTCATTGTAAGGTGCTGCATGGATATATTTTGTTTTGCAATATCACTTAATTATTTTCCAAAACAAAGTTTTTCATGACATATTTGGTTTGAATACATGGAGGACTGTAATAGTTAAGTAATATCTTACCATTATAGACATGAGATCTTACATAGAAGAAAAGGTGTGTTTCCTTTATCATCAGAATAACAATGAAAAAAAAATAAGGGGCCAAAAGTGCAGAGTGTGAAAAAAATTTCCTTAAAATTTCCTGAGAATATGCCACATCCTGTAATGTTATAGCAAAATATTTCAGTTTGAAATCATGACAAAAACTTGCTGTATAGGTTGTATGGGTATACTCTACTATTATTTTTTCTTTGGATTTTTTACTCCTTTAGTGTTAAGGCTTTCAGGAAGTCTTCCCTTGAAGAGTAAATCATCTGGTGTTAGCCAGAGTAAAATTAACAAGTTGCCATATGGCAACTGTGGCAAAGAAAGGGCTGTAAAGGGTTGACAAATTACTGTAATTCATGGGTTATAAGCTGCAACTTTTTTCCAAAACATAACATTATGCAGCTTGCAACTCAGTGCTGCTTATATATAAATAAATACAAAATTTTATCAGAATTTGGAAAAGTGTTCTTCACTTGATTAAGCATCACATGCAAACAAGTTGTTTTTTCCCTTTTTTCTTTAATATTTTTGAAATTTGAAATTAGCAACAATTTTCAAAGACAAACAAGTTTTGTTTTACTTTCTAAAACGTGAGAGGGTCTTTAGTTTGTCCAGTGGATTGGTAAAACAACTCTAACTGGGATCGGCTGAGCAGACCTGTGCGAAGACAGGTCAAATGTGATGAACAAATGGTAAGCAGCATATGCAGTTGGATTGTTAATGTCTGGAACCTCAGTTTTGCATTTTGAAGCAGTAGTGACAAAGAAGAAGAGGCCACTGATACACACATTCCAAGCAGAGTTGCTTCTATGTTTCATTCAGATACAGAAGATGAAGATTTTTGTGGATTTATCGAAGATGATTCATTGTAATACGTAACTTTATGACTTCCCTTGTGTAAATACTGTTGTGTAAATTTTTGGTGTAGATAACATATTTACCAAATAATTCCATCATGTATATAGAACACGTAGATTTTTTTGAAAATGTATATACAATTTAAGTTGCTAAAGAATTTGTTGTGCTGTAAAAGTTAAATTATATCATTGAAGTTTTCAATGTTGAATATTAAGAATATGTTGCATTGTCAATTTACATCCTTTGCTTTAGCAATGATGGTGCAACTTATAATTTGGCATGGCTTATGTATGAATTTTTATCAAAAATTGACAAAAAAATGCTACTGTGGCTTATATAAGTTATATAATGATGTGGCTTATAATCTGAAAATTAAGGTATATCCTTTAACCCTTTCTTGGCCACAGTTACCATATGGCAACTTGTCAATTTTACTTAGGCTAATTATGCCAGACAATTTTAACCATCAAGGGGAGACCTACTGAAATTCCAAACACTAAAGAGTTTAAGTGTTCAGCCTTAATAGCTGTTTACAGCATCATTGCATTGAAAGCCTATATCAGTTGACTTTCCTAACTGAAAAATCAGTCCTACTGTAATACGGTACCTTATTTCATCATTTCTGCTTTGTCTGTGGTATCTGACTGGCAGATTCTGGTTATAGAGTTATGCTCACTTGCAGTGTTTTGGCCATGCAAATGCATTCATTTTCTCAAATTTGCAACTGAACATGTAACAGTGGTATTGCTTATTAATATACATCTACATTATACAATAAGGCAGGGATGTACATGTAAGACAATTTATAAATGTAACTGCTAGGGCCAAGTGTGGCTGTTTTTACCAAATCTTAGCAGTCCTTTCAAGAATAATGTGGTTTAAGATTTCAACTAGTCTATACACTATAGCAAAAAGCCATAAATTAGATTATGTTCCAAATGTGGCATTGGAGAATCCATGAGTAAGGGGTAAAAATATGCACCATCTCTGCTAATGGGATCTATTCAGACAAGCATAAGATTGAAGAGTAATGCCATCGATATAACACTATTATGTTTGAATGAAAACAGATTAGTCTGGCACTTCCCAAAGAAAATTTGTAACATAAACTGTTACAAGACATAAACTAGCCCAAAGTATTATTAAAAAGTAGTCATTATGCCCCCAACTTTGAGTCATAGGCAAACTGACTGGGTGTGAGAAGACATCTCTTGGGACAAAGACATCTAACGGGACAAATATGACGAGGGAGCAAAAAAAATAAAAAACAACTACAAACTGAAGTAATATATACCTCCACAGCAATATTCAGTCTTCCAAGTTTTTCCCTTAACACTGTGTTGTATCTGCTGACATGATGTTGTATTGTTTCCTTTTTTTTCAATTCTTTTTGTAATAAGAGTTTTTGCTCTTTGGTTCGGAATTTAGCATCAACATTTTCTTTAGTAGCTTTAACAGTAGCTTTCAATCTTGACAAGGCGGCTGAAAGAGTTTGAATGTTTGTCTGTTCTTCGATTTCCAAGCCAGGTAATAAGATTCGAGAGCTTTGCAACAAATCCTGGGGTAATTTGCCTTGAAACACATTGCAGTCTAATTCCTGATTATTTTTTCTTAACCGTGCAATTTTTTCTTTTAACTGTTTATTGTTAGCTCTGATCTTTTCCACCTTACACTGAAGATCTGCAGTCCTTTCTGCATAATTATCCAGTGTGCCCTTCTCCCCAGCGACACATTTAAGGTCTCTTGCAATGTAATTTCTCTGATGTTCTCCATTTTCTACAGTTCGTATTACTCCAAGATATTCAGCATTAATATCCGACAGCAATGGTTTGAAACTTACACTTTCTTCTATCAGCATCTCAAAGCCTCTCCTGAATACCGTAAAGCGGTCCTTTCTAGAGATATGGAATCCATTCTTTAGTTCTTTCAATTCTTCATAAACAAATCTCTCAATATCTTGCACGTGTCGGTCAACAAATTTGCCACCATGAACATTGCAACAACACAATCGAGGTGAAATAGGTGGGAGTTGATCAACTGTCGAACTTGTTGCACCATGGCTTCTTTTGGAACGTTTAAACATGTCGCGAATGTTTGTTCTAAAAGCGCAGTTTAAATTTTAATTGAAACCTTTATAGACCACAAAATTCGCGTTCCAGGAAAATAGTAACATACTTCCCCTTTGAACGTTGCCATGGGAGATTTTGTATACATTGAATTGCCATTGCGCAGCTGCAGTAAAATCTAACAGGATATAAACGATTGATTTTCAAGTGCAGGAACTACTTCAGCAACATGGCAGCCGACACGTCTCTCAAAGCTTTCAGTGAAATTCTTGATAAGGCAACTGATGAGGAGAAGTGTCGTCCTTTTTCCGAGAAACTTCAGTTATTAGATAAAGAAATTCGTCTTCTTCAAGAATTTTGCTTGAAGTCCGGTCTTAACAGCAAGAATATTGAATGTTGTGCGGAACCATTTTTTAAAGAACGGAGGGACAAGAACGGCAAGAAGTGGCGAAGACGCGTGTTTTATACATCCATAGTCATTGCTTTCATTGCATTCATTCTGTGGTATGACCCGACGTATCGTTACATTTGCGTTATTGGAAAACTGTCAACCATGAAGGTACTGTATACAGTCTTGATATACAACTTCCTTATCAAGGAAAAACTTGTAAAATGTACGGACCAATTTCATGACATGTTTTTGCGAGAAAACTAAAGAGAAACAACTATTTAGGGGTAAAAAATGTTTCAAAATCATTAGTCGAGAAAATACTATTTAGGCACTTAATGCCCTTCGTCAGAGATTGAAATGTGTTCAGAACTCATCCTGTCCTGCAAAAGGGCCCCTGCTCAAAACATTGGAAATTTTCAACATAAGGGTACGTTTACACACGGAGATTAATCGCGCCGATTTCTGGTTAAGGTACATGGTAATTAACAAAAAGCAGGCTAATTTGAGCTCAAGGAGCGTTCTGTTGGCTGCTTCTCAACTTAACATGCCCCGAAGCCAGAAGTCGGCCAGATTAATTGCAGTATGTAAACCCTGCTTAAGTCTGAGATGTAGGCTGCTTGGTGGTAAAATCATAAATGGCTGCCATGATTGAACCTGATACTGCAGAAAAACAAAACAAAAAATAAATGCATGATTAACCTCCTTCCTACACTGTATTATTATTTTTCTTATTATTATTAATATTATTATTTTTGTTATTATTATTATTTACTCTTATTTAACCAGGCCACAAATTTCAGAATGAGAAAGGTCAGGCACATTTGGCCTTGGAAATTTCAATGATTTCAAAGTGTCAAGACTGCAGTTGTGTTAGTACGGGTACTGTACATGTAGTTCATTGTAGGACTCCAAGACCAGTTTGGATCCCTCACTTTACCATACTGTAGCTGCCATCTTTTCCAGAATATGGTTGGAATTAAGCCATCTGTAGCCAAGATGGCTTTTTTGTTTCAGTCCTTGTCAGATTTAGTGTATGCTTACACTGAGCAATGAGGTGTATTATTTTTTGTTTAACACTGGCTAAAGTTATTATGAGAACATAACCAAGCAATGATTTAACAGAGAGAACAAACCTGTGAATTTAAAGACTTCAAGCATTTAAAAGATTAATAAAAAGATTTATTTCTTAAAGGTTTTACACAGTAATTATTTGTCTTTTCAGTTGGTTACAAGTATCATCTTGGTATCAAATGTGAATTTGAGGGGACTCTGCCCCCAATATCACACTAGTCTGAACAATTATATTGGAGTTAACAATTATACTGTAGAACTTAGAAGAATTATATTATTGCCTCATGTGTTTGGTTATTAAGTAGTAACTTATTTTACAAACCTTGACAGCAGTTGTTTCAACAACCAAATGAAGCTACAGTATTCTGCAGGTGATATTGAAGAATATTTTCTTGGTGAGGGGAGTATATGCTAGATTCCCCTTCCCTAAGTCATTTAACCCTAGCAATGTGACTGTTTGAGGGGCTTTGTGCCCAGCAAGCAGGACATTGATCGCCAGTGACCACAAAAGCAGCTGCTAAATTCAAGGCCTGTTTAATAAGGGTAGCCCTTCAGTTTTAAAAATTTGAAAGTACACTGTACATAATAACTGATTTTCAAAGTGCAGCTACAGTATAACTAAGTAATTAGATTAATTAAATTACAATGATAAGAACTGCTGCAGGAACTGCTGACAGAAGAAAATACTGTTAGACTAGTATATGCACACTAAATACAAAAAGTCACAGTGACTGCAATCTGTCTCTTTATTTCCTTAAAAGAATTTGGGATATTATTCCATAATTTTGCAGCTGAACAATTACTGCTTTTTTTGAGAAATTTTTTTTGGACTTATGACATTGTATCTGATAGTTTAAAGGTCTGTGTATTGATTTGTCATGAAGAAATGTTCAATTACGATAAGTACTGGTAGCAACAACTGGAAATCTAAAGTAAACTAAACCATCACCAGCCAACAGTTTGCAGACATGCAAAATTAAACAGATTTTGAAAAATGTTGTTATAAGATGTTGTGGTACATGTATGAAGGATATTAAGCATGGGGACTATGAAGGAAGTGCTATGCCAGCACCCTGGTGTCAGAGTGTTTAGAGTATTTAGTGAGATCCAGTGTCAACATAGCCCTCTATTTTGGCAAGTGAATTTATTTTTTATCACAGCCTGGGCAAGTTAGCTTGTACCCCAGTACATACACTTGGCTAATACTGTAATCTCATACCTGCAGATAATATTTTGCTGCAAAAAAGGTCCAGAACTTGGTCTCTGTAAGACTCTAATTCTCATCAAATCTCATTCTAATGTTAAAATCCTAGTGTTCAGTACTATAACCTTAGAATACTCTACTCTTTTAAACATAGTATTTCTAAGCAATTATTTACCCTACAGTGTAGAGAACATTTCAAATCAAAGTCGATAAGCCAGAGAATGTTGTAAAGGCTAGCAAAGAGCTTTCTCTTTTAATAATTACTTGTCTGTAGTACATGTATAGTGTTTCCTGTTGTTGAATAATTATTGATGATGTCATTTTTCTATACTATATTTTTTATATACATCTATATATATATATATCTATAATAAAGTTAGAGCGGCCTTTGCCACTCGGAGTTTCACGTGCCTATGACACAATCATCAGGCAACTGACAGATCGCTTCTCTGAGAAACGATCTGTCCGTTGCCTGGAGGATCCAAAGGATGCACAATGCTAAGAATATAAAAACTAGAGTGTAAAAGAAGAACGTGAACTCCAGACAGATCAAAAAAGGTATTTATTATAATACAAATGTTTCGGCTGTTCAGGCTTCCTTAGTATATAAAATTTCAAATTTGCATGTTAAAAACTTTTTTGAAGAAGTTTTTACACTCTAGGTTCTTCTTTTACACTCTAGTTCAAATGAAGTAATTCAAGTTTGTCATTTTGTCATACTATATATATATATGTGTGTGTATATATATGTATATATATATATATATATATATAGTATACATTCATATACTATACATATACTCTACATATACTATACATATACTATATGTAAGTCCCGGCTTCCATTTGTGTGTAAGTCTTGTTCGCCAGGATTTGAATTTGTTTCTGATTAGTCGACTGACAAGTTTTGCACGATAGAAAGGGATCGATTGCATGCAAATTACACCCTTATCTTTAGTTTAATAAACTTGATGTAAAAACGAATTACCTTACAGTGTTTTACACACAATAAGTTATATAAATGTTTCAAACAATAATCTTTAACCTTCACACTGCTCGCATGAGCCCAAGTGACTTAGGTCAAAGCACAGGTCGCCTAATACTCACAGTTACACTATACATATACTATACATATAGTATAATTATATATAGTATGACAAAATGACAAACTTGAATTACTTCATTTAAATATACTGTATATATATATATTTTTTTAAATAATATATTTAATTATATATATATATATATTTAAATGAATATATATATATATCTTCATATGGTTTTGTTTTTAACTACTAACATTTTTAACAATTATCTATCTATCTACTGTATATATATATCTATCTATCTATATATATATATAGATAGATAGTTGTTAAAAACAAAACCATATGAAGAGAGTGCTCGATACCAAAGTAGAGCGATATAC
>JBAHVQ010000223.1:909014-938426 GCA_036872915.1 Nanipora kamurai
AGTAAATAGTTTAGAATTACATTAGTATGATTTAATTGTAAATAAATTAGAACAATTTAACTTATTAGGTTATTACTCAAGTGTGTTTTGCACGCAATTCAGCTTTGTAGCTGCAATGTGTAAATTTTTTAATAAACAAACAAAACAAACAAACAAATAAAAAAGTGCAATGAACATCTATAAAGATATGTAAGAAAACACAGAGACTGATGTTCTAAAGCCTAATTTTCACCAGGCGGAATTTTCTGCACGTTATGCCTTTTTTTTGTTTCTCCTTGGCTCTCGAGAACTCCAGTTCGCTGGTTAGAGGTAATGAGGCAAAAGGAAAAAGGTTGTTTGCGCAGAAAATTTCACCTGGTGGAAACAAGGCTTAGTCATTAAAGTCCGACGAAATTGATAAAACGGACCAAAAAATATGTCTAAACGTTGCGATACGACACGTTGCGCCGCAGCAAACCGTGACATATTACGCGCGTTAAAAACCTCCTCCACACATCGGCGTTGTTTCGTTTTAGCCGTAAGTGATTTACCGTGACGAAACGATAGTGGTCTTATATTAGAACTGGGGTGAATGTTGACAAAATCTAGATAATCATTACTTTTTAAATTTAAAATCATCGTTAAGCCAGCTTTCTATGTCTGAGATGTGAAATCTTACCTGTCGGCATAACGAGAATGTATAAATGATTTTTTCTCAACGCGATCAATGCTGTTTCCAGAATATTGTACAAAAAGGGTGTATTGACAATTCTCATGTTTTATCTTAAGACATCCACTCAAAGCTGGAAATTAAGTACCTGGTTATTCGGCTGAATAATAGAATTATCCGAATTATATTTGATAGAAAGTCCTTGAGACTAACGGGAATATTGAGTATATTGCAGTCAGTAGAGGGCGTAATCATCAGCTAACTGCAATATATTTAATGATGATGCATTTTGCTGAAGTAATTATCTATAATTACTAACCCTAATCAAATCCCATTGTTATCCATCTACGTTATATCAACAGTTTTAGTCCCACTTTCTCCTGTCCTTAACAACACCGACCGAAGTTTCATATACTTTCCCCGTTTATTACCGCATCTAAATAACAGGTTCTGAATCCCATTTCATTCTTGCCCACCAAACTTGTTTAATCCAAACCGACGCGTACCTGTGTAGCTAAGTGATCGGAAAACTACTTATCAGCATCGCATTTACTGGTCCAGACATAATAATAGCATCACTATTTCGCAAAACCCTATTAAAATTTCCTTCTTATGTTCTTGCCGGGTTTTTAAATGAAGTATGTAATACCGTGAATTTTCATACGTTGGTTTAAGACTGTCCAAGATAAAGCCAATTGATTTTCCCAACGTGCAACCCGTAGCTACGCCAATGGGTCTAACGTTGAAAAATAGATGTAAAGACAGCAACAAAGAGGAGAATCGATATGAGAAAATAAAATGTTATGATTGTTTCAGTGCTAGGTAATTAGAGTGGCTGGAATTCTCTGCCTAAATATCGAGACGAATACAAAAATAGAGTGTGGGAGAATCCAATGAGGCGTAGGAAAGGATTGAAAACGGAACAGGTGATAGAAAGAAAGAAGGCATACTAAACTCATGCGTGGGAATCGTAATTTAAGTAATGATTGGATTAAAATAACGTTAAGGGGTAGGATTTAAAGTTACCGATTACTGAATGGTTTATTTTAGTTATCAACCGAGTTCTTTAAATTTTAAAGTTTGAAGGAAACCACACATACTAAAATCAGGGTATTCTTCTTAATTCTTATTAATTCTAAAATACCTCAAGCAATTTTAATTCGTGAATTAACATTTTACCTTAAATACAGTCCGAACTCTCCCCTTTTTTTAAGTAACTAACGTCGTCGTCAAAACGTCGAAATGTTCTTCGCCATGTTTTCGGTGATAGCTGCCTCGAGTGTTCGGAGTACACTCTAGAGGTCACAAATTATTAATTTCTTTTCATTTGGATAAGTAGTATTGTAAAAAAGAACATACCTTCAACAAACTAAGTTCTTTCGCAATTCACGTCGATAAGAAAGGAAAATGGTAGTGAGAACAAGTACAGAAAACCCTAAATGAACTGGATTCAGTTGCTCAAAAGAAAATTAATTTAATCCTGGGCGAGCAAAAACTAAATCTTGAGGATAAATCCTGCAAATACTACTAAAGAGAAATGAAATTTTCTATGACTGACATTTAGAGGATTCAGAAAGATTTTATGTTGTGAAATTTGAACTAGACTGATTAACGATAATATGCGGAGCTAAGAACAAGATTAACTGGTGATCCGGGATTATTGCTAATCATCCTTTGAACAACAACAACCGGCCTTGACGTATTTAACCTGAAATCCCTCCCCCGGTTGTTCAAAACGCTATTAACTTAATCTAGGAGTAATGAAAACGTTGTGGATGAAATGCTGCAAATGAAGGGAAGGATATTGGGGGGTTTTCTGTCCAAATATCATACAAACAGAGACAAGTTTTATCCTAGATACTTTGAGCTAAAATTATCAAACAGAATATAACAAGCAAAAGAGATTATTAAATTTTTAACCCAGGGCCTGGTTGTTCAAAAGACGATTAACGCTCATCCTGGGTTAAAATCTAATCGACTTTTTATTAAACATGTTCCATTTGACAACTTTAGTTAAAACTTTCTAGTATAAAACCTTTTCTATACATAAATGATGTATGAACAGAAAACTGTAAACAATGTTGCCTACATTAGCAGTATTTCATCCACAAAGTTGTCACTAATTCTAGATTAAGTTAATCGTCCTTTGAACAACCCGGCCCAGATTGCTAGTAATCGTCTTTTGAACAGTGCGCCAGGAGGTAATATAAACTGGATCTCACTTTTTCAGGGTCGTAAAATGATTCAGATGGAAGTGCTGCATTGACAACAAAATTAGTAAATAGTAACACATTCGGGATAAAACTCGGAAAACGACGTTAAATCGTAGGTCCATCGAAACCTTAAAGACCTCGTGTGTTTGGTCATGTGCCTCAGCTCTAGTTCGAATGAAAAAAGGGCAACCCAGCTGAGTAGCCAGAGGGGATGGAGGTGAGGGTGACGGTAGCATTTTCTAGGGATTCACTTATTCGTCTTATACGATTCACTTAAACGTCTCGTCTTACTGAGCGAACTGATACCAACATTTTCTTTTTCCGCACTTTCAGGCAAAAATTCAAACTGGTCTGACCCGAGCTTTACACTCGGCAGAAAATTACCATATATCTAATGCAAAATTTAAACCCTCGCTTATGGAGGAGCTAAGCGGTACTTTTGCCTGCTACGTCCATGGTAGCCTGCGGTGCCTGCTACGCACCGTCCAGCAAGCATCGCCGAGAGCCTGCTCCGCAGGACAAGTCCATGGGGAAACCTTATCTAGTGCTTAATATGCGGTTAAAAGGAATGATGCTTGATACTTCATTGACGTCATGTCCAGCTATCATACTTGACTCAAGTACACCTCGAGTGACTGTGAAGGATTGTTGGCGTTCAAACGGATGTGGCAAAGGATTTTCCGGTTGAGTTTTCAAGTGTTGGATAAGAAAGAAATCTTCAGATATCTCTTCATGTATTCCTGTTTTTCGGCGGATGGTAATGAATCAGCAATCAGGGCAGTCTACGCACCGCTCAGGAGTTGCTGTTGAGAAGCTTAAATGTTAAGTAATTGTGACTTACTCGTGTTTGTCGTGCGTGGTTTCGTTTATGTGACGCCACCAAACAACCATGCTGGTAATCGCTCTGAAGACGACTTGAGTAAACGAGTCGAAAGCTCAGCATGATTGAAATAAATACTGTGATGTTTCTACAAAGCCATATTCACTTCAATTGTAACTTGTTTGAAGGTTGTATTTCCCCCAGTTCTACCTTCAATTTCATCTTGTTCTAAATACGACAAGAGCCTTCCGTGGGGTCCAAAATAAGTTGTATGCAGTAATAATTGTTATAAAATTTCAGTTTTTATGAAACAAAAATTTAGATTAAAACCATTTTCACTGTTTTATATATTTAAAAGAGGTTTCCATTGCGTTGAACTCCACCAAGCCCCTCCGATTATAATCTCAGAAGGAAAGCGACCCCCCTGAAAACCTCTTGGATATATACGCCCTGTCCATGACTAATATGGCTAACAAAGGTACGCAGATTACATACAATTTAAATTTCCTTTCGATTCAATGCTTAAAATGTTGAACCTATCCTTTTGAATATTTTTTTCAATACTGTGTAACAATTATGATAGTTTTCGTTACAATTATAGTAGTTTTGCTCCTGCTCTTAGAATTCTGATATTGATTGACCTAGAATTAAAAATCTTCAAACATAGAAACGACTTTACTACTCGAGTAGTCGTCCACAAGTTAACTTTGCCAATTCACTTCTACTAAAGTGACAGCTTTTTGTAAAAATAATCTTTACTGCAACCTCAAATTGCTTGATTTTCTGAATTCAATTTTGCGGCATGATATGATGGTAATCGAATGTAAATTATCATTTCATAATTTTGCATACAAAGACTAAAAAAATATGCATATTCCCTTTTCGACAAACGGATACTGTCTCTTATCTTCCCCGCCCTCTACTTGTGTATAGTGCGAGTGTTGAAATGCTCTAATATCTAAACATCGAACTTCTTCAGGCGGTTCTCCAGCTTGGACAGTATCAGTTCAGTCGATGAAAATTCAAAGAAATGAACTTGAAATTATTAATCAAACTGTTTTGGAATCGTCCACTGACACTCTGGATAAATTGTTTGTGTTTTGAAACTAATCTTTAAAAGTAGCATTATGCTTTACTACTAGGTAGGATTAAAAGAAATTCAAACACAACAATGGCATAGCGAACTGCGTCATTCACTACAGAATTTTCTCGAAGTCATACACGGTAATGACAGGTGTAAAATTTTTAATCTAATGTTTTCTTTCTTATTGTTTATGATAAATGTGAACTACTTATCGAAAAACGCATAATTGAGACAAAATTGTAATTGACTTGCATGCAACAGCCAGGCTTGTTGAAGCAAACACTATCAAGATTTTTTCGCATATATTCCTCAGCTGAGTGGTCTAGAATGGTTTGTTTGAGCCTTGTAACAAGTAATTTGACCACTATGTCCAACTTGTCTCCAGTTGTCCCAACCAATTACAGAGTTAGTTCTTTAACGTTAAGTCCTACAACATTGAAAACAGCAAGTCTGTTGAAACTTAATCAAATACCAATAAAATTAAATCTAAACATTCCTGCAGAAAAAATATCATTCTCCCGATTAGCGGATGTTGACAGCTATTCATTTCCGAGGCTTCTAAAAGGTTTCTGTTATGCTAATTCGTCTTTGTACGTAAGATACTGAATGACTGCCCAGAAATGATTTGTCTCAACTGGACGAATCATAACTTAGTTTAAGGATAAATTCCCGAAGAAATTGGAGCCGAAATCTACGCAGTGTGCAAGTTACATAATTTTCCGAAAGAAAGCTCAGAGTAAAGCTGAGACGTTGAGAGTTCTAAGATATGTTTTCTAAGATGTTCAATCCAAAGTAAAGTTCTTAAAATCATTTCCATTTGGCCGAATTAATGTCTTTTGGAATATGTTCTATTAGAACCAGCTATTCCAAGTAATTGTTCCTTCATACCCTATATAGAATTAGACGCATTCAAATTGTAATATGGGGACGTAATATGTGACGTCGCATTAAATTCACTAATAACCTTTAAAATTCTATAACTTCTGCTATTATTAGCACGAAGCTATATATTTTGGTGGTCACTGAAACCAGAGCTGCGATCCAGAAAAATGCATGAACGTAATTATTTTTGAATGAATTTCAACGAAGTTATTAAAACTTTCGTGTAGTTTTAATGTATTTTTCCACCTTAAAAAGTCGATATCTCGGATAGTTTTTAAACATTGCTTAAATCTGTGAGTATACAATTTGTGAGAAGACGGTCTATATTCTCCCCATTTAAAAAATGATAAAATTTAAAAGTGGAAGAAAATTAGAAAATTTTCATTTTTCGATGACGTCATGGTGATATTGCAACAACATATCAAACAATTAAAAATTAATGAATGAGGTCGAGCATGCAGATAGTGAGAATTATCAAGGCCTCGGTTTGTGTTATCGGTCTCAGCCTTCGGTTTCGGCAGATAACATACACCTTGACCTTGATAGTTCTCCCTATCGATATCGTGCGAAAATCGAGTTTAATAATTATTTTATCATAAAATTTTTTCCTGTACCCGTAAAGATGCTGTACAACGGGTAAAAATCCGCCATGTTTATTCATGAGTGACATTCTACATGCAGAAAATCATTGTCATGTACAAAAACGAATGCCTGTAGATACGATCGCACCATTCGGAAGTAGCTGTAGCCAATTTGTAGCCAATCAAAATTGAAATAGCATCAAAAGTATATAATAAATTAATAATAGAACTTTACGTTTTAATTTACTATACCGGGATTTCAAAGTCCGAGAGTCCTTTGAAAAAGCGAGCCTCTGGCGAGCCTTTATAGTGCACGAGGATTCTGAAATATTTGAAAGTCCAAAGACATTGGAATATGTTGAAGCAATTATTAGTTTGCAACGTTTACTCGAGTTTCAAAACACTAATTAAACTTTAATTTCTTTTAGTTTTTGGTTCATGAATTATTTATGAGTTTAAGAAGTATATATACCACATAGACATTCTCGTATCTGCTTCTAAAATCTCCGAAGTGCTATAACCATTTATGGCAATGATCCTTAGCAACGCTTGCATGCTCAATAAAACTTATGAATCCCAGTTCAATCTTCTTTTTATTATAAATACATTTTCGCCGTATGTCTTGTTGGTTGAACAATTAGGCACAAACGTGAAACTGTCCAAGCAACTCAATCCGGTATTTTTACTATATGCTTTAGCCATGGAAGTCCCATGGAAAAAATTGTTCTAGGAAATCTTTGAACAATCTTGGAATTGAATTATTGCTTAAGAGTTGCAGATTTTCCGGATGGATTGACATTTCAAATAAGAAAGATGGGTCTCCGGCTGGAATTATGAGTTGCAGGCGCTTATAAGCTTAGATTATAAGCTGTCATCACGTTGCGGTGGCAACACCAACATAGATTTTTAAAATATCATAATTTAAAACCAGAATTTTGTATAGTTCATGAGATATTAACTATTTTAAAATTGAAAATGGATTTCTATTTGACAATTAGTCTCAGTTCACTTTCGTGTTCGCAGATTTCCTGGAATGTACTTAAAGACTGTTTTTAAATAACAAAGAAGTGTAAAATTTGAAACAGCATTTTCAAGTAAGTAAGCAATATTTTAGGAAGCCTTCTTAAGCTCTAGAACTGCGAATTGACCATCACCTGCAAATTTAGCAATTTTCATGAAAAGTTATCAAACATTGTTTAACAACAATCATTAACTTTATTTTAAATGATACAAGAAATCGTACCAGCTAACTGGAAACTCGTGGTAAGAATATTTTGAGATTCAATAGGATAGTACCTGCCTACATCCATTCATTTTCACAATAATAAAGAAAACGAGATAAGGAAAAAGACAAGCTGGTTACAAACCAGTACCAAAGCTTAGGAGTAGAAATCGATGAAAATTTGAGCTGGGAAAAACATATTGATAAAATATGTAAAAAAGCGCCGGTATTGGCGCTATCAAACGCGCTAAGCCATACGTTGACATTAATACATTACAAACCATATATAAAGCACTAGTACAGCCACATTTTGATTACTGCTCCACTCTATGGAGAAACTGTGGCAAATTGTTCCAAGATAAACTACAGAAATTTCAGTCTCGTGCAGCAAGGGTAATAACTGGTGCCACTTACGATGTAAAGTCAATTGACATTTTTAATACCCTGTCTTGGGAAACACTTGATAATAGAAGGAATAAATCGAAGGCTATATTTATGTATAAAGTGCTAAATGACCACGCTGCCCCGGGTCTAAAAGAATCCTTTCATGAAAGGATTGCGATACAAAGTATCTGCAATCTCAGAAATTGCGAACAGGATTTAACAATTCCAAAACTTAGAACAGAATATGTAAGAAGAAGCTTTAAGTACAGCGGCGCTATGTTATGGAATAATCTTTTATTTGCAGCTAAATCAGCGAGCACTCTCGATTGCTTCAAAAGAGAAATAAATGTAAACTAGAAGAAAGAGGAAGATTCTGTGCCATACGTGTTAAACAAACATTTATAAATAGTATTTTAAATTTGTAACTTTTTTATATTAAATCTTTTCTATGTATTGTTTGTGACGCCCCTCGCGGAAATCAGCATTATGTTGACGAGGCTAGCGTGCTTAAATAAAGTTTTTACCTACCTACCTACCTACAAGCTCAAAAGGCAGGGGCTAAAGGGGCCAGGTTCCCCCTTCAGACGTTGAGAATATGATTTTAAAACGCACGTTTGAATTACTGGGTGTTTGTGGGCTGCTGGACGGTTTAGACCTGTACGTAGACGTCCAGGCTAGATCTGTCGTTCGGTTGTAGATGACAATTTTGTCTACTCTTTTAGCCCTCCGCATGTCTACACCACGATTTGTGGATTAGATTATGGTTATGGTAATGGATATGGCAACTATTTATACCAAGCAGCCCATTCACCTTAATGGTGACCTCCTGATAAAGGCTCTGTCTCTGGAGTGGATTGTGATTGAAAATTATCTCCAGTTTTCTCTTTGCATCATTTCCGCCCTGACACTTGGAGTTCGTAAAGAAACTTGATATCTGGACAGTTGTTATTAGACTCCAGTCGAGATTGCTTCTGTAGAGAACAAATGATTAGAATAGTAAGAAGACAGTGTGGTTAAACAGTCTTTGTAATGCTCTTCCTTTAGTACTTGTAAACTAATTTAAATTGAATTGAGTTTGATATTCCTTTTTGTTTCAAAAGTATTAACAGTTCCTCAACAGGTCACGGCGTGTGACCAGCTTCCCACTGGCAGATAATTATACCGAACAATTTCCTTTTTGACATTCCGTCACATTATTGTGTTATTACTCACGCTCGTTTTGGTGATATTAGCACCGCGTGGCGGCGTCGGGATCACATTTAATGCCTAAGAGTCACTGGCAAGAAGAAGCAGTTAGACTACAAAGTCAAGTGTCAAACGAGAAATAGTTCACCTTCGACCATTGCAAATGATTATGCACAGCCTAACTACCATAGGGTTAGTTTGGACATTGTTGTCATTTGTCGTAGCCATTGTATGCTCTAGTGGATTTTACTTGCCTTACTGGTTGCAAGGACAAATCAATAACGTTACTGTTCACCTTGGAGTGTTTCGAAGATGCAATTATCTAGTCAAACGCAAGTACCCGATAAATAACTACGAGCTCCAAGAAGAATGCGGTCGATACAAGAGCTTTGACGATATTCCTTCAGTTGCGTGGCAGGGAAGCACCATTATGTTGGGAATGGCTTGTGGAATACTTGTCCTTATTAGTTTGATAGCACTTCTAGCAATATGCTTCAAGGACATCATTAACAAGAAGACAGCAAGAGTATGTGGCTTCTTCCAAGTCTTAGCAGGTAAACTTATGCAGTATGTCGTAGTAATGAGGAGAAAAATAGCTGAGATTAAGACCAATGTCTAATGGATCTTATTAAAACCGTTCTCTCCTTTAAGATATTTATTCTGATGCATCATAATCTTTGAATTCTAGGATGCATTCATCTTCAGCACTTATAAATTAGAGAAATGGCAACCTGAGGTGAAGCTGACAAATCTTGCTCAGATTTCGAACCTCAAAATAGTATTTACTTTATACATTAATTGGATTGTCGCTATGCCGCATTTTCAATATACGTACACAAAACAGTTGTAGCAACCCATTATTTCGTATTCAACCTTGATCTGAATATAAAGTTCCTTTAAGCTTTTGACTTATTATCAAGCATTTAAAGAAATCTTGAGTGATTTTATTCGGCTGTTAAGTCCTAATTCGTATTCACTAAAATAGTTTTTGACGTTACTTGTCTTCGACCTTCAGTGGTATGAATTACTCGATGGTTCACCCTCAGGCTTCACTCATTATTTAGTATTCAAAGTTGAAAGATATTGTAGCGGCACCACATGTTTCATATCTTTGAAGGTAAAATGTCTCAAGTAACAACTTATGGATTGAAGGTACTATGATGATATCGTAACGTTTGCTGTTTGGCACTCATTTACCTCAGAACGTTCTTCATTCAAGGGCGTCGGGGTTTATTCAATATATCACGTCAAGCCACAGGAATGTGCCACAAATCTGTGCAATTTATATATTTATTTTCAAGATTTCATTTCCTATTTAGGCCGTTTAGGTTAGAAACTGGTAAAGAAATCGTAAAAATTTGAGGCTTATCAAAGTTTCCCTTTTTAAACCAAATATTTATGAGCTGACTGAGACCATTCAGTAGTTCTGTGGTTGATGGATATTGTAACAGTTGGTTTTAAAGTAGAAAGAACTGGTGGTAAAGATAAGATAAATCACCCGATAAGACCAGTAAATTAATTTTGGATATTAACAGATCCTTCTGCTAAGAAGATAGAAAAATTACATGCATCATGACCATATGTGGCACATATGCATTTCTCCGTGACAATATAATAAATGCTGGTGATTTTCCTCTTTGGAAGCCGTGAGAGAGTGGAAGAAAATTGTTGGCCAGTTTTGTCTTTAATCTTATACGAAACTTTTACTCTCGTTTTAAACGTGCCTGGCATTTTTCCACCAAAACCTGTTCATCTTGGGTTTTGACGTTTTTGGTATTTTACAGTTCGGTTGCTATATATTGGCATATAAACCATCAAGAACATAGCCGTAATTACAAGCTTACTTTCGTTTGGATAGTGTATTAAGTGTGCTGATAAACATAACCAAATGACTCTGACAAAAAATCCTATTGACCATTTTCTTCTTTAGTACATATTTACTTTATTAAGTTGTTGGTTCGTAACTATCAACTTGTTTGGGAGTTCTGATAATTATAAAGACTGTAGAAGATTATTATTAAAAATAACAGGCCCTCAAACAAAACGGTTGATCAACAGCGGTCTAATCCGGAATAAGTCTTTGGAGTCGTACAGCGCTGTACATGGTGTCTTTCAATCAACTATTATCTGGTTGAGCATGGGTTCTTCTTTAATTGGAGGTCTTACGTGTATTTACATTCCTTGGCGACGAGGATCAAATTGACCGGATGTTTTTCACATTAAACAGCTCAACGTATAACAAGAATTATCAACATCTCAGAAGTATAAAATGTTATACCAGTTTTGAATCAGCCGCAATTACTCAATTACCCCCAGGTCTACCTTTCAGGAGCACGTTTCAGTTTGTCTGACCACCATCCGAAGCCCTGTTGTGTACTGAGAAAAAGGGATTTTGAGATTTCACGAGTTCTTTAAAATGAGTCTTGATCACCAAAGTGATGGACTGTTAACTCAGTAATTAAATCAAACACGGTTTTCCAATTCGAAACTCTTTCTTTCCCAAGAGAACAAGTTTGTTATTCTTGCTATAAAGTTTGTTTCTCTTTTAAACCGACAACAATCACCAAATTTACTAAAGAAGGGCTACAGTTAGCTGCGTCGTTTTGGAGGCACTCTCGTGAAGCCTGACAAATCACCTAAAGCGTTTGCCTTTCTGGCTGCTAAATCAAATCAAATGTTGAGACAAATATTTATTTTGTGAAATTTGAATCAACTTAGATTTAAAAGATAGCCAAATTGTCATTACCAGTAGCAACGTTTGTTATTTAACGTCCAGTTAATTGCTTTCTCTTATCTTTAACTTTTCCTTATCTCAATTTGACCTAGTGCCCGATCAGTTACACAAATTCCATCTGTTATATACAATGAAACCCTAGAAATAATTTCACAGACGAAGAGCTGAGGCCTTACGTATTTCATCGACAACGGAAATTTTATATCAGAGAAAGTACAGATTCGTCAGATGCGAGATGACTTTTCACAGCAAGGAGCGCGACTAAAGCAATTTGTCAGAAAGCAAAAAGGTCGAGGAGCGGATAAAATTAAAAGAGTTTCGAACAGTCATATAAACTACTTTTACGTTTTACCTTTGCACTTAAGTTATTTTCAGGTATGATTTACTAATATCACACAGCACGTTCACGTCACAATAAAATAATAAATCCTTTCTCAATCCGATTCCTTAGTTACCCAAATCTCAAGAATCTTACCCGATCCCTAATAGTACTTTTTTCACACCAGAAAACATGTTTGATTAACTCCTTCCAGACCGTATGGAGACTTTAGTATTTTACTCTGGCTAACACCAGACGATTTTACTTGTCAAGGGGAAAGTCCTGGGTCAGAAAAGGGTTAAACTGAGTCTTGGTTAGTTAGTCCCATGTTTAGCTACCGTTTCGTGTTAAATTACCATAATTACTGCATTGTTAAATGTGTTTAGGAGAGCGGAATTTTATGGTTACATTTTTAGACTGACATAAAAAATTGGTTTTAAAACATTTTTTACGCCTGAGAGTAAGTGAGCTGTAAGAAACTGAAGAAAATGGATGTTATGGATATTCTCATCTGCTCGTTTACTTACAAATCCAGCCCAGAATTCTCGGCGAGGTTCAGTGTTTTTGGTTTTGAGTACTAATTATATGGTGTTAAAATTTCTTAAGTTTCATTATTTCAATTTCAGGTAAGCTATGTTTTTGAGTAGATAAAGCTGGATGAGCGATTTAACAAATGACTGGAAATGTTGAGTTAGGGCGTTATTTATGAGCAGGCTAGTTGGTTGTAGAAACGCCCGCAGAGGCCCCCTCCCTGTGTTTTTTTTACATTGCTAATTAATTTCAGATCACATTGGGTATAAATTTTTTGTCACATAGTCACAAGATAATTTTGTCAGGACTTTGTTGACATTTTAGCCCGGCCGGCAAACTGGACATAGATTTTAGCTTGGTTGAAGTTCTAAAGACCTGCAGAAATTAAGGTTATAGGACTCATTTCTACTGGTGTAGCTGAAAAAGTATTTGCGTGTGAAAACATTTTTTCAAATTACTTGTTAAACAAGATTACTTACAATTATTGTCAATATTACCATTAATACATTTTTTGATGTCACGCAACAAAGCAATACGTTTGTTACAATACCCTAACCACCTGAGTCTTTGTAACTTTACGATTTCAGTATCTGAATGCCGGGTTATGTCAAGCACGAAGGTTTGATTCTACCATCTTATTTACCATTCAAAAAGATTTAGTTTTATTAAAACAAACTACAGTGGAAGAGATGTCAGCCTGCTACGGGTGTCCTGCAACCAGCCAGGCTGGTCTGCAAACAGGAATCGCCCATTCAAGGAACTTGTGGGGATATGAGTTTTGTAAAAATTGACATTGAAAAACACCCGCAGAATCAGCCCTTATTCGCCCAAGATAATGGGTGTGGAGGCCTCTAAACTCCTTGAAAACGTTTCCTAATTAGAAGATCCAGATCCACACTAACGGTACTCTATTACATAATTATTGTCACCATAACTGTTACTACTACTGTTATTGATACTGTTACTGTTATTGTTACTGTTATTGTTACTGTTATTGTTACTGTTGCTGCTAATGTTAATATTTTGTTACTGTAACTGCTGTTACTGTTGCCGTTGTTGTTATTGTTGCTGTTACTATTACTGTTACTGTTACTGTTGCCGTTGTTGTTATTGTTACTGTTACTATTACTTGTTACTGTTACTGTTACTGTTACTGTTACTATTACTTGTTACTGTTACTGCTACTGTTACTGTTACCGCTGTTACTGTTACTGTTGTTGTTACTGTTACTGCTACTGTTATAGTTACTGTTGTTTTTGCTATTTGTCCGGACTTCTCGATTATCCCTGACGGTCCCATTTTTTGTGAATAACTTAACCGTTAATATTGGTAATCTCGATTATCCGGACTTCCAATTATCCGGGCTTATTTCGTGTCTCCCCAAGAGTCCTAATAATCGAGGTTCGACTGTATTATCATTGTTGTAGTTATTATTATTAATACTTATTATTACTTTGCTCAACATCTGTCTTAATCAAGAGCTAGGTTTCGCACCTAAAGCAAAGGTGTTTCCAAACGTTGTGAGAGTTACCATCCTCCTAAACTATATCAGCTTACGCTGAAAGGTATCGTTTCTTTCTGTCAATGCTTGTTTACAGAGTTAGTGGAAATTTTAATCAAATTGCAGTGCAGTATTATAGTATCATCTAAGATGAAAGTTTAAGATTCACATGTCGCATTTTCCCAGGCATGTTGAATTCAGTTTATCAGAGAAAAGGAGCGAACAAAAGGTATAGAATCGACATAAATTGGTTTATACTTCAAAATAAATCGTTTGAGGGGCCCTTTCTTACTCGGACTGCGGATACACAAATTACTTAGAAATTACTGTCTTACAAATTACTGTCTTTATTCTTTACCAGCAGTGCAGGTACACAGCGATTCATCACAGTTTTCATAAAAAATTGAATTATATAGTTTTGGAACGTGACAATGATTTCACATCTTTAACCTTTTTGCCAGTGCACCGACAATTTTGTCTCTTTATAATTTTTATTCTGGCTAATTCCAGACGATTTTATTCATCAAAGTGCAGGTGCAGGAAATCTGCCTCCAAAAGGTTTGATAACTAGTTTTAGATCTACTAGTCAGGTCTACAATCATCTCTCATACATTCCCCACCACGAATACTATGCCAATACGCAAACAATACCAGTTGGTAGTTGAGGGTTCAAGATGGTAATACCACTGAGGAAATTAATTTTCTTATTTCTTTAATTTTGTCGTCAAAAATTGCACTTTGACTTTGTCCGACAAAGGCTTTGATCATAGTCAATGCTTTGATGTGTCTTGCCATTCAAACTGCAGTAAGTCAAGGACTCAGAAAATCGTCCTGCTGTACATAAAGGTTGGTAAAAACAATTTGTGGGACTTTTGCGAGCGAATTGAAAACTGGAATTTGCTTATATCAGATAAATTATAAGTGCCAGGGTGAAGAATCGTGTTGGTAGGTCTTAAAACTAATGAATCGAAAACTTTTCCAGACAAACATGCTGTTAGTATAAATATGGAGCTACATCTGGTCATACTTGGGTAAATACATTAGATTACACCGCAGGTTATTTACTTTGCATCTAAAGCCCACGGGCAAATAATCTTTCTGTTTGCCAAATTGAATCGGCAAGATTATTTGAATATGGAAACTGTTTACACACGATGCATGTATTTTTGGAGACTGTCAGGGAAATTTAGCATACACGTGGGAAATTTTAAAGACAATCTATTTCTGAAAAGAACCGCAATAGCACTTTTATAAAAATTTATGCTAATTTTGCGTGCTATTGTTCACAAATTGAGTCAACGTCACAGAATGTGAAATAATGAAATACTCTCGCAGGAAGCGAGGATTTAGAGCAAAACATTGAAAATGTTTCTTTGTATAGAACGTAGAACGTTTCTTTGTAGGCGACTTCAGCGCAAAATTTCTAAGTAGTATTTATAACATGGGTAGCGGTGTTGAAACAAAGACTTTGAAGTTATTTTAACTCTAAAAAAAAAGAAGCGCTGTTTGAATGTTGGAGAGTCGAGACAGAACTGATTAAACATTAATTTCTTTTGAATTTTCCTCATAAATTATTGAGTTTCACAAATTATTTTTTCATATAAGCAAGTTGCATATATATTAGCGGCAGCGACTGTAATTAATGGTAAATTAATTACAAATTATAAACCTTTAAGCATCGTTTTGGACCCCTCCGTTATTTCTTTCGGTAGTTTGTATCAGAATTTTGTTGCTCTGTAGGAAAAACCGTAGAGTTCCCGAAGTAGCGGCTCTCATTAATTCCAGAATTGATGCAATTACATGGAACCAAATGGAATTAAAGACGAATTACCAAATATGCACATGCTTATTTAGGGATTTTATTGTTTGTTTCTGTTTGGTCATACAGTGACATCTATGAAATATGTTCGACATAGTATTTTGAACTGTATATTTTTTACCTGAAGGTGCTCGTGACTAGCGCTCGTTACCGTCGTTAGTTTTGGGGGACCTTTACTTTGAAAACTCTACAGAACTTCTTATGAGAAAATTTGTCTTTGTGCTTGGTTTCCTATTTGATGCGTTTCAACCCTAAATCCTAGCGGCGTTATTTGCATTCCAGACAATTCTCACATAGTTACATCGACTGCCACATTGGTTATCTGGACGTCTGTCTTGTTTAATTTGAGGTGTCACCTAGTCTTCCAGTAACAGCTCTCTTTGTGAAAACTGATTAACTCCAGTCTCTGAACTGTCGTGTCTTGGGCATTGTTGGCCTCAGGGTGAAGCTACTGATCTGCAGGCAACTTGTTCCTAGCGGTAAGATATTCCGGTCGTTCATAACTAGGGCTAAGTGACCTGCAAGTCCTACAGATAGAACACTTATGTATGGCTAATGATAAATAACCCCCATATTAATTGGAGAAAAATTATGCCAAATCTCTCAAGCCACTTCGCTTTAGGACTACCTGATGGCTTACGAAGATATTACTGGAATTTTTCCCTACAATGTTTGATCAGTTTTCTATTTTATCGTCCAGTTTTTGGGAAAGATTATTCCTTCCTTGTTTACAATGCAACTGCCCTTCCATTACTAGACTATTGTGATGTAGTATTGGACAGTTGTAATGCTTCACCTAAGGCAAAATTGCAAAGCCTGCAAAATAGAGCAGCCAGGGTGATTTTAAAAGCAGATTCAACCTTTTCATCTGATGTTCTTCTACATGGACTTAAATGGTTTAAACTCGCGGGAAGAAGACGTTTACATAAAGTTACTCTTTTGTATAAATGCTTGCACCAAGAACATGAAGGTGTGTATATTAATAATACTCCACACACGGACATACACAATTGCAATACGAGAAACAAATGTGACTACGCCCTCCCCAAACCAAAAATCGAGCAGCTAAAAAGGATATTTGGGTATTCAGCAACACAATTGTGGAATCCCTTGATGCAAGATATTAAGGACTGCAGTTCCTTGGCATCTTTTAAGACATTACATCATCATGTAAAGTTTCTGCTTTCTAGTCGATAACTTTGATTTTTATTGATATTCTTCGATTTTTTATGAATATTTATATTATATATTATTTATTTTTACTTCGGATTTATCAATCTCTAAATTTGGCAAGGACGTTTATTATCTTAATTATTTCAATTATTATATAATGAATAGTCTTATACTTGTAAATATGTTAACTTGTTGAGTCAGGGCCTTCAGGGAGAACAGCAGTAGCTGATAGAGTTACCCTGCATAAATAAATCTTCTACTACTACTACTATCACTTCACTTGTCCCCCATTCTAACTCTCTATCTTGACACTCACTTCTCTCTCTCTCTCTCTCTCTCTCTCTCTCTCTCTCTCTCTCTCTCTTAGGCAAACTTAATCCACAACATATTTTTCAATATTGGTTAGGTAGCTTGGGGCCCTTCTTGGTTCTAAAGTCTGAAAATAATTTGCCTTGTATACGTAATTCATTCATTCATGTACATTCCCGAACTAAGAAGTTTGCGGCAAAACGTGCGGAATGAAAACTTTAATTACATTTGGCAACCGTTAAGCTTCTTGACCATTAATTTATATATCTGGCAGTCTATTCCCAAAACCGACGAGCTAACTTGTTTACATTATTGAGGCTTTTCAGCTAAAATAATCTTAAAAAATAATAATAAAATGTTTTTTTTTTACTTTTGTTTAAGGTTTTTTCCTCGTCGTTTCCTGTGTTATATTTCCTTTTGGTTGGGATAACGCGGAGGTCCGTCAAGCTTGTGGAGAGAATGCTGACAACTGCAAACTTGGGGAATGCGCTTTAGGCTGGGCAGCGTTTTTGACAGCAGGCGGGATTTTGGGAACGTTGCTCTGTGCTATTCTGTCGATAAAAGCAGGAAAATCTGATCGAATGAAAGCGTCAAGTTACGAGGCACGATACGATACTTTACAGCTGTGATGGAAGAAGTAATTACCATTACAAGTATTCATACAGGCACATACTAATTTATACTACATAGTTGCGATGGTACGCTTCACAAAATTTTAAAGACGAGGATTTTGTCATCGATGATCGAAATTTTATTATCGACGATTTTGTAAACACCAAAAGATGTGAAGTCCTGATATCGACCACAGTAAACTTACTGGACACACGGTTTTTTCCGAGTGGTTAACGACACAAAATCCCCAAGAATACATCAACGTTTGATGAGTAGTGCATGAATGAGGTTCAGCAACGACCGCTTATCACCATAGATCAACAACACCGCATTAACGTAATAGCAAGTGCAGCATTAGTTGCAGGTCCCGCATTTCTGAGGGACCCACGCTTCAAGTAAAACAAATGAGTTTTCCTCTTCTGAAGTTCTTCAATCCAAAATGCAAAGTCCTTCAATCAACGAAAATTTATTCGAGGAAACTTAAAACTCTAATTGAATTTCATGTTCTATTTATCTAGCTCATTTTACCTTCATGATTTAGTGCAATTTAGCTTCATACTGGGACAGAATATATAGTTTTACGTTGACATTTATGGTCGTGCAAGGGAAATAGGGCCTCGCACTCTTGGGCAAATTGAATAGTTTTCTCGTTCGTTCAACACGGAAGACCATAAAACAAAAGAAATAAGTCCCGCGCACGACATTTTACGCCTAGTGGAAATCGAAGGTTTAAGGCTGATTTCCACTAGGTGTTAAAAGTCTCGCAGGCGATGTCGTTTTTTCAGTCCATTGACTGATATTATCAAACTCATTAATAATTCAGAAACTCATTAATAATTCAGGAGGAAAATTCAAAAGAAACGAATGTTTAATCAATATCTGTAAATCGGATACAGAATCGTCCTGATTTACATAAACTTTTTCCTCAATTTGCTAAGCTAAAATCACTTCTACTTGAAAAGTAGTTTGAAAACATGGCTATTTAGATGCACCCGTTTGATAAATAAGATAAAGCATTCGCATCCGATTGGTATCTGATTTACTACGGCTCGCTTGCAGCTCAGATCGGCTGCTCATGCTTTATCTATTACTTCAAAAACTCATTAATAATTCACGAGGAAAACACAAAGGAAAATCATAACCGTGTCATATCTTTATATGTGATAAGGATACGCTCGTTTTTCTTGTCGAATTTTCTCGGCTTAGAAAACATTAATTTTCAAATTTTCTTCGTGGATCGGTGTGTTGAGGGGCTCGTTTTTGAAGCCATTCAAAAAACTCGTATTTCGTGTTTTATCGGATCTAAAACACTCGGCCGTCGCCTCGTGTTTTATATCCGATAAAACACTCCTACTAGTTTTTTAAATATCACTTAAAGATCGAGCGAGAAAGTTGACACCACGTCAACAACAACCACGTCACAATAGAATTGTCACCCGCGCGACTTTTTACACCCAGTGGAAGTCAGTCTTTAAGCTGTGTAATCCAACACTGTATACTCATCAACCGATGCGTACAGACAGCTGGTCAGCATTGATAATTGTAATAGACATAACCATACTCAAACCCTTATACTAACTCTAATCTTAACGCGAACTCTTGAAATTCGCCTATGACCCATCCTGTACGCTCACTATTACAGTCCAGGATATACCCTCACATGCTTTCGTTTCCCCCTGCACTTACACATAAAATCGTGGAATGAAGCCTTTTTACTATCACGGAGCTATTTAAGAGTAGTTTGATAGTAGTGTTGTACAGTACAATTTGTCAGAAGAAATTTATTTTGCTCCTGCTGTCGGAATATTGCATAACGTAAGACTTATATTTACTTGCCGTATTCTTTGTACACATAGAATTCCAAGTCAACTAAATTGATCTAACCTTTACGCCATATTTACGTTAGTAAAATAAATTGTCTTTGTCGTTAGTTGTCGTTAGTAAAATAAGTTTTATATGTAAGTCTTGACCTTAATATAATTCAAATGATTGCAAACAATTTCCTTTTTTTTCCAATCTAACCAAATATATCATGATTAAGGCCTAACTTATTTTGAAGGGTATCATACAAAATAGGCCAATCTATAATAGACTGATGATGTGTATGCCTCTTTTCAGTTCATCTTGGAAGGCGGATTGCAAAAGATATTAAGTCGGTGTCGAAAATTTAAACGTTTTCCGATCTACTCGTGTATTGTACACACGAATTTTGTCTTGCTCTAAAATCTGGGTTATTTTGATTTCAGGGCCCAAGTATTGCTCGACTATCACCTTATGCATGGCGATTCCTCCGAAATACAGTAGCATGCACAGGATATAAATATTACGGAGACGGGTGAACGCAAGATCGGTTCAAAATATTTGTGATAAGGTGTGTAACTATTGGCTAATGAGCGATGAGACGGATTGGGGGACGCACTCCCCTCACTACCCCCCTTACACACGCTAGTGTCGAAATGTAAGTTTCTATAACCATGGGGAAGGCCGATCACACATTGGGGGATGCAATGGACATAGCAATACCCCTCATGTTTGTTGTAGGTTTATCTTGCAAATAGAAGAAATTCCAAAGAATATTAATGAAATATTAAAAGGATAGCCATTTTTCGGCACACACTATAAAAAAATAGCTTATATGTAAATGTGCATCATATTTACAAGCAATGATTCACTCTATTTGGTGCAACCCCACAAATATACGACTTCATTGTATGGTGTAAATGTTTGCCGTGTTAACCTACTTTCTGTTCGAATTTCAACTCAAAATAAACTGTTTTGGAATCACAAAAAATGGAGTCAGAAAAGTAGTTTTTGGTGTGCATAATATGTCCTCAAATGTCGACTTCACAGCATATTTTGGTCAATAATAGAAAACTGCTTTGTATAGGAACTTGTGCAAGCTTGGTGGGGAGCTGCATGGCGAGTTACAAAGTTACCGTAGTAGCAACTGGTTAAAACACCACGTCTTATTTTATCCCTAAGCATTTAAGCTGTTTAATGATAAAAATAGAGTCGTCGTTTCGAAGACATTTCAGGATTTTAAATTCTTCATCTGAGAGAACAAACAGAGGAAGATATAGAGCTTTCTGGTTCCCGTAACTGTACCCCACCTCCGTTCGTTTTCTCAGATGAAGAATTTGAGCTGTTAATTTAGGACTTCGTCAGAGCAATTGCTAACAGCCCATCGGTTGTCTTTTAAACAATAGTTTTAGCGTTTATGCAAAGCGACCCAACCGCTTATTGGCAATTGTTCTAACAAAGTTCTAAACCGACAGGTGAAAACCTTGGCGATAAAATAAAACGAAGTGATGTTCAACAACCTTCGTATAAGCCCCATTAAACATTATTTTGTAGAAGCCCAGGCTGCCGCCCATTGTGACCTTTGTGAACTGTGTCCTTAAGATTGTATTCCTAAAAAAAAAATCCATTCTTTTTGAGGAAATTTTGAAAACTTAACAATGATTAGATGTTTTGATAATTTATCTTAACTTTAATATGATTTACGCATACGGAAGACTTTACGCCTGTTATTCTTTGGTATCAATGTTGCCATTACTCATGTTACGCGAAAAGGGATATCTCAAAAAGCATTCAAGAGATTTCTTTTAGAAATTTTTACTGTAAAAGCACATATTATTGTTCTGTGTTATGAACCTAAAATAAAGTAAATAGGTTGGATGTAAGTGTAATGTAAATTAATGAATTAAATTAATTAAAAATTAAATTAATTAATAAATTTAAAATAGTTAAAAATGTAAATTAATGTAAATAAATTGGTTAATGCTTATTTTGAATATTATGAAAAATATTCAATTTTTAATCGTAAAGCTAAAGGTTTTTAGGTTTATGACATAGTTTGGGGCTTATATATTAAATTACTGTCTTTATTTTAATATTTTCGTGCAACTAGCTTTTGAGTTATCTTTTTTTGGTGAAGCCATTAAAACAACCGTTGTTGGAGCCTATAATTTCATTAATATGGTAACAATGTAATTGAAAACTATATTCTGGTATTAGCTTTTATTGTATGTATTATATTAAACAAAAAATCTGGATAGAAGTGTTATTTTAAAAAAGTTAATCTTGTGAAATGCCACCTTAACCCTTTCCTGCATAGTGTTGCGATACAGCCACAAGTTATAACAATAGAGCAATTGGAAGAACAAAGCATAAAACAATAAGAGAACAAAGAACAAAAGGAAAAAAGCTGTGCATCAAAGGGTTAAGTCGGTTTTCCATAAAGAGGAATTTTCCGGAATTTTTCTTTGTATCCTGAGCTCTCTAATGCCCAAGGAAAAGTTCAACTCTGCGCGGAAAGTTTCGCACGGTGGAAAATGGGCTTCCGGCCGTCAGTATGCAGCTTCACTCCTTGAAGAAGCAGTTCGTAACTGGATAATGTATGCTGGTGACTGCTAAGGTAATACATGAACTGCTAGTAGCCGAGGGAGAGCCAGGACGCTGGTCAAAAGGAAATAACATCACTATTACCATTACAGTGTCACCAGCGTTTGGGTTGGTGCATCATCTATGCACATTGAAGGTATGAATCAAGCTAGATTTTAGAGATTCTTAAATATGAAAGTTCCATTATTTTTGATTGGGTGCCACCTCACTGTGCAGCATAATTTTCTGCGGAACATTTCAATTGCAAATACTTCCGTATTTACCATTCTTAAAACCCGTCATTGCTGCATTAAAAGCTGCTATAATGAATGACATTTCACGACCCGGTATTCAACAAAAAAATGACAGACTAATTGCCCAACACTTAAAATACCTTTGTGAATGTAGAACAAGAGTCCTGCACGCAAAGTTTGGTACCTCAGAATGAAACTTCGATAACCATATCCTAATTGTGCCAAGTATTTTTGGCATTTGTAAACATACCTCTTCAGCTAGGTATTTTAACTCTTTCCTGATCGAGGACTTTCACCTTGACGAGTAAAATCGTCTGGTGCTAGCCAAAGGTAAAATACTAAAGTCTCCATAGGTCGCTGAGGAACCCGTACGGTCTGGAAGGAGTTAATAGTGACTTCGTACTTCGTAGCAGGGTAAATGAATTGTGCAAAAAAAGGGTTTCGGTCAGCCAGTGGGTGAGAAACAGCAAACCTGCATCAATAATTTTCAGCTATGTGCGGCAAAAGGGACGTACGAAAACTAATAGATATTATTTGTGCTCGAAATGAATGTATATTCAATCATCCCAATTGAATTGATTCTGGTGATGCATTTGAAGAAGGCCATTTATAATGCCTAAGAAATAAATACTTTTGATCTTACAAAAGAGTTATTAACAGTGACTTAACTTCGAGGAGGACATAGAAGGCACTTGCCAGCCCGTTTGAGAGCAGTTCCCTCAGGTGTTTCCCATTTGAAATTTTGAAATTGGTAAAACTGTTACAGAATAAAATACAGTTACTTCTTTACCTATAAAACATGTATACTCATGACTATATCTGACAAAGAAATGGTAAATATAAGTGGCGGAACAGTTCGACAGTGTGATAAATTTTGGACCGCTGAGCTTGTGTAAGGACGTCGGGCTGAGTGGTTTACAGTTCGAATGGTAAGAGTTTACGTAACTGGCCCCCTTGAATGCCAAGTGTAGGTAAATCAGAAACTTGCATTCTAGCACTGTTGTAGATTTATTGGGTAGACATCGTTAGAAATGCGTTTTCAGAGTTTACGAAACTCCACAGTTTTCCTGCTTGGGAAAATACTCTAGAGTTCCTTTTAAAAACGGGGAAATTTTTAATCAAATTTGTCGTTGATTTGAAGTTTAATAGAATCTATTACTAAGCAATTCGATACGTGATTTAAAGATATTCTGTAACAGGCAGCCCAGAAGTGAAAGTACTTGACTTTAGTATTTGCTTGTATCGTAGATGGAGTTGTAAAAGCAGTGTTTACCTTTTTGTCGCTGGTAAGAAGCGAGAAGCAGCCGAACTTCGACTGTTCGAGCAATTTCAAAGCTTCCCGCCCCCCTCTGCAGCAGCATACGCGCAATAACAAAGGTTTCAGCATAGTTTAAAATAAATGTAAGGTTAGCAAGTAATTTTACTATTTGAAGTCGGACACTTTAACAAATAGTCAAGTAGTTCAAAAAGAGTAAGGGAAGCCGCGAAAAAAACTGTAACAGCTTGAGCACCGATAATTTTAATATCTTTTCACAAACTGATATGTTTCAAAATAGTCGGGAAACACCACAAACGAGCAAAAGTTGAGCTCTATATATGGAGAGAGAACTCCAGTCTATTGGCCAGGGAAAAAGTGAAGCCAAACATGGCTGTCATGGAGGCCGACTTTGGATGTCAGTTTCAGGCCATGCGCGGTCTTGCACGTCAGTTCCAGTCCCTTACACAACTTTTACTTTTGGTTTGGCTTCGAAACATTTACAACTACAGCAAATTAGTTCAAAAGAAATGATACCAGAAGAATTATTCATGACCGATTATTTAAAAAGATTCAGAGATGCTGTGTGGCCTACAAGTGTGCTAAGTTGTCTGAAAATGGCAAACAACTGATAGAAAGAGATCGTTTGCCATACAGTTTCATCAAGTGATTTTTCTGGACTTTTTTATGAACTTTGTTGTTAGTTTTGCCATTCATGTTCATGAAAATTATACTCTGTAACTCGCTCTGATATTTTTTGAAAAATATTTAAAATTGAAATATTCATTTCTGTCTTTTAAAGTTATTTTATGCCTGTGTTTCAACTGGAGATAATGAGCAAACAGTGAAAAGTAGCGTAGAAGATTAAAACTGACGTGCAAAAACGCGTAGGGGACTGAAACTGATGTACAAAATTCACCTCCATGTCCGCCATGTTTGGCTTCACCTGCGGGCGGGAAGTTATCACTCCATATATTACGGTGGCCGGCAAAATCATTAAATGTACGGCACAACCACGCTATATTACGGCAAAACCAACCAAAATAGCTAAAAAATCACGCTAAATATCACGGCAAAATCACGCTAAATCTCATGGCAAAACCACCCTAATTCTCAAGGCAAAACCGCGCAAAATCTCACGGCGGAAGTGAAAACCCACGGCGGAAGTAAACGACATCAATATAACACGAAGTTCTTCATGGTTTTCCCGCTCACTGTTGCCAACTTTGGGATTTTATCCCAAGATCTTGGGATTTTTTCAAGCAAATGGGTATTTTTCTTCGAAATTCACCCCTGAGATTTTTCTTGAGATTTTCCAACTGTGCTGTGCTGTAAGATTTGAAGGGTCAGATAGGATACAGAATAAAGTCAACCATAGTCGTGAAATGATAAATTCGCATTAAACCTACACTGCTGAAGTCAACTGAAAAAGTTGACTCGAGCGAGATTTGAACTCGCACCTTCGGAAAGCCGGTCCGCCGCTCTACCTGTTGAGCTATCGAGTCTACAGCGATTGGAGGCGAGTTATTATCCAATCTAAGTGCACGAGAAATTCTCGCGACAACTTAACGCTATCCGTGAGGATAGCGTTAACTTGTCGCCTGTCGTTAAGTTGACGTGCAGTGTTTCAATTCTATTTCACAATCATTCTCAGAGTAATATGAAATGATAAATTTGCATTAAACCTACACTGCTGAAGTCAACTGAAAAAGTTAACTCAAGCGGGATTTGAACCGGCGGACCGGCTTCCCGAAGGTGCGAGTTCAAATCCCGCTCGAGTCAACTTTTTCAGTTGACTTCAGTTGTGTAGGTTTAATGTGAATTTATTATTTCATATTACCCTGAGGATGATTCTGAAATAAAAAAAAAGTCGTGAAAGTTGCTTTTGATTTCAAAACCAGTTTTGTCTTTTCAATAATGATGCATTTTACCAATCCGGAATGAAGTATCTCGCTAAAATATTAGCCAAATATGTGTGCGGCGCAATATTTTTCGCGCGTAACTTTTTAAAAGCTTTTCTTCAAAAAAAATTAAAATGGCAACGAACAGTAAGTGGTATTCGTAAAAATACATCCACTTGTGGAGTAATGACAAAGAATTTGCAGGTAAATAGTTAATGTATGTCTTAAAATAAATCCCTCTTCGATTTTTAATCTATTAATCAATAGTTTTTCAATGTATTAGGGTGGTTGGCACCAGTTAATGGCGATGATTATAAAGCTTTTTGCAAAGTTTGCAAAGTAGAACTCAAAACTCACGAAAACGATCTTCGAAAGCATGCAGAGAGTGCCAAGCATAAAAACACAATGAAATGTAACCAAGAACTGCTCACGATGAAACCAATCCGTGCAATGTACCAACCAGTCTCAAAACAGGAGCCGAATTTAAAACGTCTGTATTTGTTGCGAAACATGCTGCTCTTCTTGCGGTTGACCATCTGATACTTTTATTGCCAAAGATCATTCCAGACTCAACCATCGCGCCCAACCTGAAATTGCACCGGACAAAATGCACAGCATTGCTAGTTAATCTTGTCTCACCATGCCTTTTTGATGAACTCGTGAAGGACATTGGTGATAGCTTTTACAACTCAATCGTTGATGAATCAACTGATGTCAGTCAGTGCAAGATGTTGGCTGTTTGTGTTCGTTACTTCAGTTTGCGCACCCAGAAAATTGAAACCACATTCCTCAAAATGGCTTCCTTTGGTGAATTAGCCACATCCGATGCGATTGGAGATGCCATGTGCAACGTCATCAAAGATTCTGGCTTGACCTTAGAGAAGCTAATTGGCATTGGCGTTGATGGCTGCAGCATTATAGTCGGTGCTTATCATAGTCTGGCCACCTCGGTTATTTTCAAATATGTGTGTCACAGTCCGCAGTTGGCAGCAAATAAAGCAGCTGATACATTGCCTGCACAATTTTGATTTTAGGTTAAGAGAATCCTACAGTTGGTTTCCCCACAGCCCTAAACAACTTATAGAGTACCGCGAATTGCACAAGGCCATCACAAATGAAGTTCCAGAGAAACTTTGTCAACTCAGTGCAACCAGATGGATGAGCCGATATGAGTGTGTAAAAAGAATAATCAGTTAATAGGAAACGCTTAAGTTATGTTTCGAGATTGCTGGCTCAAACAACGAGAAGTGTTATACCGCCAGACAACTTTTAAGTATGTACAAGGATCCTAGGAACTACGTCATGCTGGTTTTTTTGGAAGGAATCTTGAAGGACTTTTCAAGAATTAATAAACTGTTTGAATTAGCTAATGCTGATGTGGCACCCCGGGGATCCGACTTGTTCGACTTCTATTATCTCCTTTTGCACCGCGTTGTCGTTCCAGCAAAGCTTGAAAGAGTCAGTAGAAGAGATCTGTTTTTGTACAGCTTTGAGAGGGACCTCATGTCTGTGAGCTGTGCGTTCATTGGCAACGCCGAACGTTTGCGTATACCAAAGAAGGATTTAGACGAACTTAAGTTGCGATGCTTTACTTTCCTGGTAGAAGCAACAAAACAAGTACAGATGAGGCTCCCAGAAAATGTTGTCGTCTTTCAAGACATGGCAAATATCTCTTCCGAAGAAATATTCAAAGTCCAAGACCTAACTCGTTTGGCATGTCGCTTTCCAAATATAGTCGCGATGTTTCCCGACTGAACAGCAAACTTCGTCTGTTGAAAGCAATGAAATTTTCTGAAGAAGATGCAAAGGATTCCGTAACGTTCTGGAATCACATTCGAACGTTCAAAGATGCTGCAGGGGAGTTGCGTTTTGCCTCTGGCCTTAAGCCTCTACTCCCTTCCGTATTCTAACGCTGAGGTGGAGCGCATCTTCTCGAAAATGAACCACTACAAGAATAAAGTTAGAAATAGAATGAGCAGTCCAACAATTGACGCTCTCATTCGGGTTGACAGTGCTCTTCGTTGGAGAGAGGAAGAGTGCCACATCCTGACAGTCACAAAGGAAATGAAATCAAAGTTTAACGCAACGACCATTTATCAAATAAAAAAGATGATGACTTTTTACCAGATATTGATGAATAAATAGCAAACTTTCTGTAAACGTTCCTTTTCTTTGTACATCTGTTGCTCTATGCGTTCTGTTGCAATCTTTTTGTATCATGTGTAGATGCGATTACATGTGCAACATAACTGTTTAATGCACAAATAAATTTGTGGAAAAAACATTTATTAAAAACTTGCGTATTTAATTGACGCATCTTTTTGTGATCTGCGGAGAATGAGCCAATGGGCGGGGGGAAAATGGTATCGTTGGGATTTTTTGTACAAAATTGGGATATTTTGGGGTCTTCATTGGGAATTTTAGGAAATTTCAGTTGGCAAGAGTGTTCCCGCTTCGAATTGCTTTTATTTTTTTTGAATCACGAATTCATGTCCTTTAGCCTCCTCTTCAGCGTACTTAAACTCATTTTAATTCCGAAATCCTCTGATAGCAATCCTACAATTTCGTCATAACTATATCCTTTATAAAATAAGTATTCAATCGCTTCTTCTTCGTAATATTCGCCGTCCGCCATTCTGATGTTACTTCCAAAAAATACAGTCTTTAGAAAGACTGGTGGTGGAAGTGACTGACGTTTCGACAGCCTTTAAAGAGTTTAAGTACGCTGAAGAGGTGGCTAAAGGACATGAATTCGTGATTCAAAGAAAATAAAAGCATTTCGAAGCGGGAAAACCAAGAAGAACTTCATGCTATATCTATGTTGTTTACTTCCGCCGTGAGATTTAGCGTGGTTTTGCCGTGAGAATTAGGGTGGTTTTGCCGTGAGATTAAGCGTGGTTTTGTTAGCTATTTTGGTTGGTTTTGCCGTAATATAGCGTGGTTGTGCCGTAGATTTAGTGATTTTGCCGTGACACTTGTGGGCCACCGTAATCTGTCGAGCTCACTGTACAAAAGTATCAGAGACCCGCAGTCCAGTTATACAGAGGCTCCTTTGACGGTGATGGTCCTTGTGTTCATGGCAGTTACCACTGGCCGATATTTCAGCCTCGAATTATAATCAACGACCAATCAAATGCCGCATAATTCTTCGGAACGGACCGTTTACGGAACAAAGCGATTTTAGGAAAATGACGTCGTTACCTTGAAAACCAAACCAGTTTTTGCCATTTGACAATGTCAAAGACATGTTAGATAACCGTTTAACTTCTTGAAAAATCATTCGAACTGCATTGAGAAGATTGAAGACAGGGTTCAAGACTCGAATGTGTTCTTTTGGTAATAAAAAAGACAAGTATACGCTTGTTGATCGTGCTCTGCATTGCTGTTCGTACTGACGAATCGGAAACTGTGACATCAGCAAAAAAAACTAAAGGAGGCACGAGTTGTAACACTGATTCATTTAAACCAGGGTTCTCTAACCAGGTACTTTTACTTGAAACTTACCGTTTTTTCTATGTGGAAATTCATGGCCAGAAATTCACGACAGTTTGTTAGTTAGCATGCGCAAAAATCGATAAATATTTATTCAAAATGGCGTAAA
>JBAHVQ010000223.1:938526-953228 GCA_036872915.1 Nanipora kamurai
GATTGGTTTTCTTAAACTTTCTTTTAACTTAGGTTTGACTGAGAGTCTCGCCTTTTGCCACTATTCAAGATGGCGTCAGTAAACAAAATTTGCCTGCTAGGAAAGACGAGCGAGCGCCTCGGACTGAGGTGAGTAAAGAAAAAAAGCATAGCAGATTTTCCTCATTATTGTGTTCGATACGTTGAATAATAAAAAAAAATGATTCACAGGGCTAATTAATCCATGAATTAATTAGTCATCATCAGGAATATTTTACCTTATCGCCTGACGTGTCTGACGTACCTTCAAAAACTCTTTAATAATTCACGAGAAAAACACAAAGAAAAACCATAACCGTGTCGTATCTTTATATGTGATAAAGACATGCTCGTTTTTCTTGTCGAATTTTCTCGGCTTAAAAAACATTAATTTTCAAACTTTCTTCGTAGATTGGCATGTTGAGGGGTTCGTTTTTGAAGCCATTCAAAAAACTCGTAGTTCATTCTTTATCGGATCTAAAACACTCGGCTGTCGCCTCGTGTTTTACATCCGATAGAGCACTACTGCTCGGTTTTTAAATATTACTTAAATCTGCCACTGCTGAAGAGAGTAGATTTACTGAAAGATTAGAAGCGCATGGAACATATTTACAAGTTGTAGACATGTTAGCAAATTGCCTGCGGTACCAAGGAATGCGGACTTAAACGATTAATAAACATTTGCGTTCGTCGCTTTAAACTACTTTCAAAACAGAAATATCTCGCTTGTGTCTTTCCTTTTACGAGTACACTGGAGAGTTTAGAACGTATTCTAAAGGTTTTTGAGGATATTTCCTTACTTGTTGGAGCCAAGGAAAACATTTCAGCAAAGTTAGCATTCCTACATTGAAAGTACTTAACATAAAATTCACCCAAAATTGACCATTACAACAGCACTTGAAATTTTACTCATGGAAAATATTTAATATAATTTACTTTCTGCATTTAGAAAATTTCTGATACTATGGAACGTACAAAGCCTTCTACCTCACAAGAAGCAGAGTTAAAAAAATGAGAAGTTAAATGAAAAGGTGAAGGAATACTGAAGCCTGTAGAAAAAATTGACGAAATCAAATGTACTCAAATCCATTCAGAACTGTAAAAAGGACCAACCCTCTAGTGACAAACAATAATTGCAAAGAATTGTACTCCTATTACATACTGATATAATCATCTTTTAAGATACCAAGTAATGAGTTTATTTCCAGTATGACTAGCCAGCAACACTTATTCTGGTGAAATTTTATGATTGAGTGCATTTCTATGGTAAAAATACCAATTTAAAACATTTACATATTCACACTAGCACAATCTTGCTGAAATTTCTTGAAGGAAATTGTGACTGTAGTAAAATGTTGCAATAAATTTTTTAGTATCTAACTGGGTTTTTCAAAGTATTATAAAATAGTTTACTTGTTAGAAAAATGTAAGAATTCAAAACCTGCATATTCGTGACAATAACCTGCAGTATAATTACATGCGGTGAGTAGCTCATCACTAAATTCAGTACACATCCTAGAGCCCTGTCGAATGTAGGGGAAGACAACAGTTACCGTATTTTCCGGGCGATTACCCGCAGGTCATCTGTTAATTTTACTATGGAACATGATTACTGCAGGTTATATGGTAGGAGGCACTGAACTGATGATGCAAACAATAAAAACGGCAAATTTAGCAGCTCGACGCGCCGCCGCGTTCAACAGCTAAAAATAAGTGTGAGTCATCCAATCTTTATGATAAATAAAAAGGCGACAGTTTGAAGGTTGCGGTTTAGCTGTTACCGCGTTTGTGAAATGTTTTCCCGGAAGCGTAAACGTCAGTTACTCTTTTGAATTCAAGCTACGGGCTATTGTTCAAGTTGAAGAAATAGGGAATAGAGCCGCGGCAAGAGAATTTGACATGGATGACTCAATGATTCGTGACTGGCGTAAAAAGAAGCCCAAGGTGAAGAACCTTCCAAAATGTCAACGCACGTGCCGTGGCGGAAAAGCAAAGTTTTCTGACCTAAAGAGAACCCTAAAGGACTGGGTTATCTCACAGCGCGAGTCAAACAGAGCTGTTACCACCGTTATGATCTGTTTAAAGGCAAAACACCTGGCCAAACCGATGAGTGTTGATGATCTTGTCGGTGGCCCAAGTTGCCGTTATCACTTCATGCCCAGGAACCGTCTTTCCGTCCGAGCACGAACGACTGTTGGTCAACAACTGCCTGATGACTGGGAAGAAAAAGTGGCAAACTTTCGCGAATTTGTCAAGAACAGACAGGCTGAACTGGACATTGAAGGTAATAGGGTGTTCAACATGGATGAAGTGCCAATGTCTTTTAGTGCGCCATTGCTCAAACGGTTGATGCCGTTGGTGTTGAAACGGTTCCGATTACAACTACTGGTCACGAGAAGACCGGCTTCACCGTTGTGCTAGTTTGCTCGGAAACTGGGAAAAATCTTTAGCCAGTGGTTATTTTTAAACGAATAACCATCCCCAAAGGAAAGTTTTACAATGATGTGGTGGTTCATTGCCAAAAAAAGGGCTGGATGGATTGCGACGGGATGAAAGTTTGGGCTGAAAAAGTTTGGCAAAAGAGACCAGTTTCTAGTTTTAATCCGACATCGCTGTTGATTTTTGACAGCTTCACGAAACACATTGACGAAGGCGTTCGCAACAACCTAAAGAAACAACACCAGACGACAACAGCTGTAATTCCTGAAAGGCTTACAAAAAAGTTACAACCATTGGACATTTCTGTCAATCCCGCATTCAAATCTCGAATGCGTGGGAGCAGTGGATGGCCGCCGGCATTCATAATGGAGGAATTCAGAATCGGGAAAAATGGGCAAAGCAACCTATGCGGAGGTGTGTGAATGAGTATCTCGAGCTTGGAATGCTGTTCCTGTGGCAGTGATCACTAATGGTTTCAGAAAGGCAGGAATTTTGAAAGATGGAATTGATTGTAACAGCGACAACTCCAGTGACGAAGGCGACGTCAATAACGACTTAACCGGACAGACTTTGCACGCATATTTGCTAGCGCTTTTCAATAGCGATAGTGAAGAAGATTTCGAAGGAGTTTAATAACGCGCGATATTTTGGAGTATGTCTTTCACATATGTTTTTTACACAACCTTAGCCTTATAGTTGTTTTGCGTTCTTTGACTTTTTGCTTTTTTACGATTGCTTGCGTCCAAGAATAAAGTCTCCGGTAAAAATATACTATTGCTTGCATGAAACCTTCTGACAGAGCTTTATGAAACTTGTAAAATGCTCCTGAGAAGCGCTAAAGTTCACGTGAGCACAAGAATTGTGTTTTATTAGCGGGTTGTTTTCATGTTTGCGTCTTTTCCTTGCTAGTAAAGTTTAAAAAAGAAAATGAAACGCATAGCATTTACACTTCGGGCTTGCTTGGGATACGTTTTCTCACTTCTTTGTACCGAAGTTTCCGCATTTTATATCCCAAAGTTTCTATTAGCAACATTTGGCTTGGATTATAAGAGCCGAAGGGAGTTAAGACAACTTCACATGATGTAATTTTCTCGCGGATAATACGACGGTGCGGGTAATACGCTGATTTTTGTTTTCAAAGCGGGTTATACGCCACGCGCGTAATCGCTCGGAAAATACGGTGTCTCAACCAACATAAAATCAGAAAAGTTATAAAAGCAAAAACAGAGTGTCTGAAAACAGTACTGTATATACTACACAAAATTCAAATACAATAACAAGTTAAATTCAGAAGGTTGAGAAAACACTAAGCAAAGAATACCTTCACCAATATCTGCTCGGGATCTTTCAAACATTCGAACAACACTTCTAATCTTTTTAAGGTATTTTGAAAATTATATATATATCTAAAGGTTACAGCTACAACTTTTTATACAATGCAGCTAAATTGTACACACATAGCCACACATTAATGTTAAACAAATGGCCAATGTTACTTTTTTCTACGTAGCACTTAAAGTCCAAGCATCCAAGCGAATATAAAGAAGCTGAGAATCAAAGAAGAAAAGATGAGGAGAAAAATGCAAACTCAATAAAAAAACTGAAAGGGAACAATATGAGGCAAAAAAACATTGCTTGAATCAGTTGTTCAACAGGGGAAATACTCTTCCACGCGTTATCTCTCATTGACTTTTTATTTCATTTTGCTAATTTTCCCATTTTTCTTATTGAAATTTGACGCTAATAAAATACCATGAATGTTAATGTTTTTTACATTGACGTTATTGAACTTCAATTTAACGGAATATTTAATTACTTGTTGTAAATAAATTTACTTTTAGCGCAATTATAATTTGACTGGCGTTGTTGAAATTTGAAGGCACCATTCACGATGACAATCGCTATATGAACAGCGTTTTCGCATTAATGAAGGGCAAAAGGTGTAGAAGAGCTGCTTCCTAGTAACGACGGGTTAGTCCGAGCTGCAAAAGAACAGGTTCAAGGTGATCGAGAAAAACAAGTGACACCACGACGACCGACACAGCACTTGATTCCACTGGAAGTAAGAGCAAGTCCGGAAGATTGCACAGCAACCACAACCTGATAAGACTAATGTGGAAGAAACGGATGAGCAAAGACGAATACCCAGAAGAAATGCAACGATAATTGCCAGAGAATTGTTAAGAGTGCAATCACAGTAACAAATTCTTGATATCTGATTTGATCGTGAATAGTGATCAACCCCCAGGAGTGTTGTGACAATCAAATAACGTCGCACTAATTTGTGAACCGCCATAGTTTTTGTGATTTTGTTGTTGTCCTTTGCACCTTGATCAAAGAACATGTGTGACTAAACCAAGCGAAGTTGTTTTTTTTTATCATTTTACTGTTTTTTGTTGGTATTATATTTCAACTGAAATTTCCAGTTAAAGAATAATTTACAAACTGTAACGTTCAGTACACATTTCATGCCCGGCCCCAGACTGGATAGACTCATGAAATGTAAACACCAGTCGTTTACAAGGATAAATTCCTTAGCAATAACAGATAGCCAAAAAATGTGGAGCTAAGGGCTTGGGTAGTGGGACATGTTTATTTGCAAAAATTAATACTGTAGATGTCACGGCTAACCATTTGGAATTTAGAACATATCGTCGCTAAAAATTTTATCAATGCAAAAACAACACTGACCAAGACACGCTGCGAAAAGCTCGACTAATCGTGTTTTTACAAAAGGTGTCCTCGAATCCAAAATCTTTATAGGTCAACTACATATAATGATCCGACGAAAAATCGAAACTAAAAAGTCAAAGGAGATGTCTATCTTTCAGTTTCCCCGCGAGCACTAAGTTGTGCAAGTGATTGATTAATGACTTGCAAGCTGGGGGGAGAACTGTCTCAATTGTTTCTCGTGTGATTTTAAAAATAAAAAATCCAGGGAAGTCGAAAACTGAAGTTACTAAAAGCCTAAAATCCGGCGGCCAAGTTAGTGTGTGGGTACAAAAGAATTTTATACATGATGCTATTGTACCTACCAACCAACATGGCCACTGTACCTTCGTCCTTCGAGTGTCAGGAGATTGATTGCAAGACGTTAAAAGGGCTAAAAGTTCTTTTTAGTTCAATTGTAGACATATGATCAACAACAAGATTTAATCTTATGAAGACGAATATTTAACAAGATACATCAACAAAGAAACCAAATGGGTTATTAAATCCATGAAGTCATTTCACCGACACTGTACAAGAAACATGACGGCACAAATCTATTTTGAAAACAGTTACACACAGTTAGTGTAAAAGTCGTCCTAATATAAAAATGAAAGACGAACTTGGCTGTCCTACGACCAGTCTGACTGAAGATAACCGCTAAACCATCTCCGGGATAACAAGTTTATTCCATAAAGTTCTGACGTTCCAGTGATTCACACAACATCTGTCGGTGAATCGAGGTATTTTTGAACCAGATTTAATAACATTGCTTCATTCCTTGATAACACTTGTATCTTCCGATTTACTTCGCATTTTATGGCTGTCTCGACTCTGTCGACGACCATTGTCTCGATGATCCCGATCCCGGGAGGGATTATCACGATAAGTTTTCCCAGAATGTCTTTCTTTTTCTTCTTTGTTTAGTTGGCGACCTAAAAGACCAAGACAAGCTATCCTAATCGCACAAATTCAACATTGAATGATCCAAAAGTTAGCTTTTCTCCTCCGCAAGGTTCTTGCTGAGGATATAGGAAAAACAACTTTTGCCAGATTTCCATCGTTTTCTTCAAAACTTGGTTGTCTTGTTATACATCCATTGGTAGTTTGTCCTTTTATTTGTGCAAAGCGATCTCCTTTGATCGAAAAGAACCTCTAGAGAGAGAGAGTTCCCATGTTGGATAGCAAATGGTAATAACTACACAATTTCCAATCCTTATTCGGTCAGCAAAACGTCGAAACTTTAAAGCAGCCACCCATAATGGCGGGTTTAATACACTGAGAAATTTGACAGAAATTATGGAATAATTAAATTAGAAATTAACAAAATAGTTTGTTGTAACTTTATGGATACGTTGCAGTTTGAATACGGACTTTTTACAAGAAGCATGAAACTGCACGGTGATTAGCGTTTTGAAACAAAGTGAAACATAGTATTTTAAACGCTTTTTGAGGTGTTTCATGTAATATTTTGCACACAAAAAGAAGGGTACGATTTTATATCAGAGATTGAGAAAATGAGTTTGAACGTAGTCAAAATCTTAAGTTAAGATCGCATATCCACAACATGTCTCGATACTGACTTCCTACGAGTTTTCCTGGCGAATTAATATCAATGAGTTTGGGATCGAGGGGTATTACACTTTCACGAGTGTTTGATTCATCTTCTCAAACGAAATAATGGAGTAACCGTTCGCTTAATTTAATATGAAGACGTTTTAACGCGATATCTAAATTCGTTTCGGCTATGGTTTTCCTCTCATGTTCTTCTTGATGAATTGTTAAGGACTTCGAAGGATAGCAAGACTTTCGAAATTGGCATAACCTATTTATGTACTTCGCAACAATGGAACTAATTGTTACAATTGCTTCGGCAATGCTGTAGAGCATAGCAGCGGTAAACTGGAGGTCTTATTCAAAATTAAGAGAATCACCTTTTAAAAAGTAAAGTATTTAACACTCGTACCTGAATTTCTTACAGCAGTGTCTTCCGAATCAACATTTGATCGAGATCGAGGCTGGTAGATGGCTTGGCTGGGGCGATCCTTGTTAAAAATAAGAACTATGGTTAAAAAATAGTACAAATACTAAAAGTATATATTTTCAGCCCCCTTTTAGATAAATAATAGTCATGTAACGTTTTGTTAATATTTTGGTGGATTGTTAAAGCTAAATGTCACTGAGTGTGTTGGTAGATGTTTGCATTGAGATGTTTGTATTTACAGGTTTGTATAAATGGACTAACCATTTGTTATAACACGCAAAACATAATGTTGTCATTGTTCTTTATTGAACTACTTAAAATCAACTTCCTTCCGCATTGCGTACTCGTTCCTTGTAACAACCGGAAATTTAATGAATTGGTCAACGATGGTTCGTAGGGTTTTAAATAACCTGGGTCCCAGCACTAATTGAGCGAGATTACTGGATAGGTGATACATCCATTAAAGATTTTTTTCTGTGCGGGGGTTTTCCTTTGACGAGTAAAATCGTCTGGCCTAAGCCAGCGTAAAATAATGAAAAACGAATTTACTCGTCCTCCGCTGCCAAGAGAAAACCCTACTTGGCCCGGCAGGAATTCGAACTCACGACCTTCGGTTTACTCGTCAACGCTCTACCAACTAAGCTACAGGTCAATTTGGGAGCTGGTCGCGAAATGATGTTACTTGGGCTCTTGATATTTCGAAACATATACTAGTTTCCTCCATATCGGGACATTTAAATCCTATCTGATTTTAAATAGCTTAAGTAGAAGAATGAACTCTGGTAGAGAATAATGATTTCAGATGTTACTCCGAGTGACGAACCATACCGGACAAGTAGATCATCTTGATCATCTTGGTTACTAGTAAAGCGAAGGTCGCGGGTTCTAATCCCTGCCGGGCCAAGAGTTTTCTCTACTTGTCCGGTATGGTTCGTCACTCGGAGTAACATCTAACATCATCATTGTCTGCCTAACTATTCTCATTTCTCGTAAAACTCCCCATAATCCAAAAAATATTTATGAGGATGCGATTGTACATTTAGTTGAAGTCGAATAAACTCATAAAAAAAAGATATTGCACGTAGTATAACCTAGACATGATTTACCACTTTCTTGACATTGCTGGAATCTTCTATTTAAAAATTGATTAAATTCTTGACTACCAAAAGTTTGTGTCAGATGTTCAAAGATTAATTTTTAAATGCTGTACTAAAAATTTAAAAAACTGGTTCTAATTTATGAAGTAAATCGAAATAAATATAGATTTACTGAGTATTTGTATGCAGGGAAGAGAATCGTCCTGATTTCCAGAAACTTTGTCAGCACTATTCTCGACGAATTGCAAATGCATTACTTTTGGATTTCTTCATGACTATTAATTACTTTTAAATTTCCTCTGGAAACTGTTTTCGCAAGCTATAATTTCGCTATGACTTGATTGTTTATTCTTTTTTATCTCGTTTTAATTCGTAAGATCCTGTATTGGTTTTATGTAAGTTCATCATGGTAACTCAAGGCTCTAAGCCATTGAAACAGCCGATAAACTCTTCCTTACGAGTAAAATCATAAAGTCTCTAACACAACATGGTGGCAGCGAGCTGTTTATGAAACCCTAATACGTCGATGAACAGAAGAAAATGTCAAATGATCAAGAGCGCCAGCTTAAATCACAAGTCCAGCTACCTGGAAGCTCGCCGCCCAAGTCGCTTCGAATGTTCGATGATAATATTGCCGAATTCAGGAGGTTATGACAGCAACAGTGAGAAAACTATGCCATTGTAGCGCCGCTCGACGAACGTCCTGAAAAATTTCAACTTGCCATGTTTTTTACATGCTGTTGGTCCTGAAAGGCTGAAAGCTTACCATGCTATGACGTTCGAAGGTGAACAGACGTTACAAAGTATCCTCAAAAACTTTGAACAATTGGCAATTGGTAAACTAAAGAGAGGTACAAAAAGTATATTTTTAATCAGAGAGATCAAAAGCCCGATGAAAGCATCCCCCAGTACGTCACAACATTAAGAGCACTGTCTCGGGTATGTAGCTTTGAGACAGGGTTGTTCTTGGCGTAAACGACTCAAATACTCGAGAGAAATTCCTCCAAGAACAAGACTTGACGTTTGGGACGTTGTATAGATATCTGCAAAGAGGCGGAAGCAACAAAACTCCAAATAAAAGCAATGGGTGCTGGTTCCAATGAGCTTATCAATAAGCTGGAGAAAATGAGCAAGAGACAAACGAAACAACAACACGCCTTGATACGTGAGTGTAAGTTCTGTGACCCAAAACACGAGATAGTGAAATCCAAGTGCCCTGCTGTAGGTAAGACTTGTAATGTGTGCAAAAGACGTAATCATTTTGCTGCCAAGAGTCCTGGCAAAAATAAGAAGATAAACAATGTTGAAGATACAGACTCATCTAAGTTGTCATCGGATATTGATTATATCAGTACAGTGAACCTTGCGGTACATCGTGTGGGTAAATATAGCCTGTCTGTTAATTTTCAAGTTAGTTGTGGTGCATCTGTTAATACAATCCCCAAGTGTTTAGTGCCAGCGGAAAAGATAAGGCATGGTATTTTTAGCCCAAAAATGTGGAATTTCTCGAAGGTACAAGCCACAGGTATGTGTCGTATGAAAGTCACAAATCCAAGTGATAAGAAGAGATATTCAGTAAAATTTGTTGTGGTAGAGGACGATGGTTTGACCCCACTCCTGGGTGCCAAAGTTTCTCATACTAATCGATTTACTTGCATGAATGTTAGCCCCACCTCGCAGCAAACACTTAAGAACGCTACTCTGGAAGGATCTGGTGATGTATTTGATGGTTCCCTTGAGAAATTGCCAGGGACAGTTCATTTAGACACTGATCCATCGATAAAACCAACTATCCTACCTCCTAGACGCATACCACATGCCAAAAAGTAATAGTTAAAGTCAGAGTTAGATGACATGGTAAACAAGGAATTTTGAACCCTGTCGATCAACCAACAGAGTGGGTGAGCCAACTTGTAGCATGCCGAAAGAAACCAGGCAAATTGAGAATTTGTATCGATCCCAAACCCTTGAATAAACCTCTTAAGCGAGAACATTACCATTTACAAGAGTTGGATGATGTTCTCCCTTGTCTCAATAAAGCGAAGACATTTTCGAAGCTTGACTTAGCATCTGCTTTCTGGCATATCCAACTGGATAAAGAATCAACTTAACCACTTTCGGTACACCTTTCGGAAGGTAAAGATGGTTGAGATTAACGTTTGGTATTTAGATGTCCTCAGAGATTTTCCAAAAGCATCTGAATCAAGTTCTTGAAGGGTAATTTGCATTGCAGATGACATCGGTGCAAAATTGAAGCCATTGGTAAGATGGCAAAGACCGACGTGAAGAGCCTGCAAAGATTTATTGGATTCGTAATATACCCTAAGTGAAATCAAGAGGAAAATGGCACAAGACAAAACCTTACAACACCTCAAGACAACCATCATTCAAGAATAGCCCGAAGAACGCTTGAAATTAGCCGAAGGGCTGATACCTAATTGGAGCTACCGAAATGAGCTGTCCATTCACGATTCGCTGGTATTCAAAGGCCAACAAGTAGCTATACCGCTGAGCCTCCGAAAGGAAATGAAGGCTAGAATTCACTCAGCACTTCTAGGTGTCGACGGGTATTTAAGAACAACAAGTGTATCTAGTTTTTGGCCAAGAATGTCAAGTGATTTGAAAGAATACATATTATCCTGTGAAACGTGTCGTACCTTTGGTATTTGTCAACAGAGAGAGCCACTAAGCTCTCAAGAAGAAGTAAACCGACCCTGGGAAAAGGTAGGATCAGATCTATTCACGCTGGGTGGAAGGAATTACTAAATAACTTTCGATTATTTCAGCAACTTTTGGGAGATTGATTACCTGCCTACAACGACAGCTGCTGCAATAATTAGCTAGTCCAAAGCCCATTTTTCAAGACATGGAAGTCCAAACGTGTTGATTGGTGAGAACGGTCCTCAATACACCTCAGAGTCTTTTAAAGGATTTGCGAAAGCATGGGACTTCAAACATCGTACTATATCCCCAAGACGTAGCACGTCCAATGGTAAAGTGGAGTCAGCGGTTAAAACTGGGACTAATACTTGGCGTTGCTGGATCATAGGAACACTTCAACACAAGGATTAACAACCAGTCCAGTACAAAGGTTAATGAGCCAAAGAACGAGAACGTTAATTCCAAAAGCTGCTGAGTTACCGAAACCAAGAGTGATACAAGAAACTGAACGAAAAAGACTCAGAGTAAAGAAACAAGCGAAAAATAATGATGTGAATACAAAACCTCTACCTCCACTTGATGTGGGAGATGTAACCATTTCCTGTTCCGATTAAACCATTTCAGCTTCGTGATAGGAAATGGAAGAAAGCATTGGTGACCAAACGATTGGATGATATATCCTATGTTGTCGAAATTCATGTTCGAATCTATAGACCGAATCGAGTGGACCTAGGAGAGACTGGAGAATTTCCACCAGAAGTACAGGATATGCCTTGGCCATGTTTATCATCCAAATTGTGGGAGAAGGAAAAGAAATGGTTAGTCATGAAGTTAAGTCGAATTCATCCAGGACTGCTAGACAGCCAGTAGAAAGAGAGTCTACGGTAATTGAAAAGGATGGCATAGAACTCGAAGATTCGACTAGTAAATCTTCAGAGATACAAGAAGTGAAAAACACACCGGCGTCAGACAAACTACCAAGCCAAAGGAATGAATCAGGATAAAGAACACGATATGGAACAAAAGTAAACCCATCGCAAAGGCTTAACTTGCTTTAGACATTTAATTTTAACATTAGAAAAGAACAAATAACATTTAATTTCATTGTTAAAGACTGAATAATTACAATGTTGGATATAGTATAATTATTGACATTAAATGTTCTAAACCGAAAAAAAAGAAAAATTCTATTGCTATTAACTTTTTTTTAAATTTTTTTTAGTAAGAGTTGAGATGTTATGTTATTAACATTATATGAAGTTATTTACATACAGTGTATTGCGAGCCTACGGTCCTAGTTAACATAGCCTATGTAAAGGAACTTACAAATATTGTAGTTAGATCCTTCTCATGTGTGCATTAAATGTATCTAACACAACAATTCCTGTCACTGTTTAGTTCTTTCTTTATCATGACACGTTTTTAAACAACCAACCTTGTTCCGAACCCTTTCTTTGGTATTCAGTTGTTGTTTATTTGGCGTTCTTTCTTCGCTCTTTTTACTGAACCTTTCACCTTTCACTGGTTGTTCTGATTCTGATTTGTTTTTCCCACCTTCGCTTACTCGCACAGATTCCTTAGGGGCTGTCACAAAAAAGTAAAATATATATCCATCTTGATTTCAAACATTCTATAGTATTCTACCCCACACAGTCAGAAACTTTTAAAGGATTTGGAATTCAATCGTGGGGCGTACTAAAACTTCAACATTTTACCTCCTACTGGTACTACTTATTCAAATGACGCTATTTTTTGGGGTTAAAATGAGAACAAAGCTGAAGTTAAACCGTTCTGGTATCCACACATGTCAAAAGGTAGAACCCCTTATATATGACGTTTCACATTTTCCCGTTTTGATTCTACATTTAATTTACATCTGTTCATCAGGCAGTCCTTTCTTTAGTTTTTTCTTCAAGAATTATCAACTAGTATTATAATTTGTAACTCCTGTGTTAGTTAACTAGTAAGCTTGCGGAGTATATCTCAGTAAAATTATACTTTCTCGCTTTCCCAAACGGTAATTTGAAAACTCGGATAAACCAGTCATATGTAAGGTATAATTTTACGACTTACCTTTTTCTCTTCTGGTAGTGCGATACGATGATGAAGAACGGTTCACATTGCTTCCAGATCTTGACAAAAGCACAGTGAAGATAACAATTTAGAAATTAAATACATCATAAGACTAAACATAAAATCTCGCCCAACAAACAACCTTCTGTTGCATAAGAAATTTAAAAAAACTTTTCATTTCGACATTCAATGTGTAAAAATCTACGGTCGTTTGTGGAATCTACCGTCGTCGTAAAGCTATGGTAAAACGAACCTTTGACCGTCTTGTATTTTGTTTTCCTTCCAACTTTTGGCAGACGTAGGTCTTTCCTAAGGGAGAATATAAGTGCAACCGATGACAGACTAATAGGATGTCAGCAGAAGATGGAAGAACGGGAACCAACCACAACAACAACCATACTAGTAGTAGCAGTAGAAAAAAACAACAAACACGACAAAAACAAAAGTGGCAACAGCACCAACAACAACAGCTGAAACAACTACACCAACAGAAGCAGATATAACTAACTCAAGAACAACAGCAGAAGGAGCGGCAGCAATAACAATAAAGCAACAACAGTAGTAGCAGAAAAATAACAGCAACAAAAACAGATCACCAGAAACAGCTATAAAAACAAAAGTAAACCACAGCAACAGCATAAAATAGCAGCAGTAATCACAAAAATGATAGCAGCAACAACTAAAGTAATAGCACCAACTACCACCACCATTATCTCCACAACCTCCACCAAACACAACAGCAAAAGCAGCCACAACAACACCAACCATCACTACCATAACGGCCAAAACAACAACTCTATCATCCGCAAAAGCACTAACTTTACCACAACCACCAGCAGAAACAGGAGCGGCGTCATTTCCAGTTTCATAACATGGCCAATGTTTGCCATAAGAGGATGAGTAGATTCTCTTAACTTTACATCCTTACCAATATTGCTCTGACCTACTTATGATAGGTAACTGCTACAGGCTACTTCCGCTGTCTCTTGAGCCAGTACTATTCCTGACATAGGTGCACACAGTATACAATTAACCCGACATAGTATTTTCATTTTCGCCTCGCAAGCATTCGCACAAAATAATCAAACTTTACATAAATTTTAAAGCTTGGAGAAGTCTTGCGCAGCACGTGGGAGCAGCCTTTGAGGATATAATGCAGGTAAACGTGCAGACGAATCTTCCCAGATTCCCCTAATGTGTGTTTCTTTATTTGGTGCCACATAGTTATACAATTTGTGAAAGACCCCTCCAATAAAACTTATAATCTAGCTAAAGCCAACCGAATATGCCGACGAGATTTGCTTGTGAGAGGCAGGTGCCCCTGTTTCTCGGTCTTAAAGCTACTAGTCTCGTTTTATGTTTATGTTATGTTTAAGTTTATGTTAGTTCATTTCTAGTTTAACATTTTATTTGAAACTTCATAATAGCACATGTACCTTTCTAACAACTCTCTCTTTCTCTTCTTTTTCTCCGTCTTTTTCTTTCCAATTCTGTAATTTTTCAGTTTTCTTCTCTCTAACTTGCCGTTTCTTTTCTGTATCATCTTTTCCGCCCTTTTTCGAGCCCTTGAACTCATCTGTTTTTCTTTCACTTATTAAAATAAATTAAACTATTTCTTGCTACAACTCGAAGATTGACGTTACAGATCACATTACAGTTGAAAGTGTTTCGTGTTACTTTCTGCCAACGGCGAGGCCAGGGGGAATGGGGGGCCGGACCCCG
>JBAHVQ010000223.1:953328-972893 GCA_036872915.1 Nanipora kamurai
ATCACATTACAGTTGAAAGTGTTTCGTGTTACTTTCTGCCAACGGCGAGGCCAGGGGGAATGGGGGGCCGGACCCCGCCCTTTTCTTCAAGACCAATTTTATAATTCATCCAAATCCGATGAGAAACTGTTGAGGGGGAGGGAGGCTGAGAAACAAATATCTTAAGAGCTTACATCGTCAGTCTACATCATCAGTTACGTAACACGTTTTGGTATGTGATACAAAATACTCGATCTGGGGCTATGCAGGAAAGAGCTTGATAAACGTTCACATATCTTCAGTAATAACATTCGCACACGCACATTTCTGTTTAACATTTAAAATAATTTCTTTTACTTTTCAAGCACGATACATGTAATACGGCTCACATCATATTCGTGCTAAAACTGGGGTTAAAAAAAACTGAAAAGTGGACTAATTTCAACGGGGGATTTTCGAGACCAGGAGCCACGTTGCTGAAGCCAAATCTACAGAACAAACTACCTTCCTTACCCCAGAGCACAGTGAATTAGGTCAACCGAAAAGATAACTGAACGTTCCGACTCACAGTAAACCCACAAGTAGTGGTGCGCACAGGAAGTAAAAAAGCAGCCATCTTCCAGAGCAAAAGTAGCTGGTAGTTGATTTGCAACGTTAACTGTTACGGTCTTTCCTTGTACGCAAGCAGATGTCTAGAAATGAGGCGAATCGGACAAGACGAAAGGCAAACGTATTCCAGTACATCTCATGACATAAATAATTTGACAAATACCCCAACTGTTACATGCTTTTAATGAAAATATCAAAAGAATTCAATACTTAATGCTGAACACAAAGTTAGTTCACGCGGGAGTTCGGTGAACGTGAACTAATTTTTAGTTCAGCATTAAGTATTTCCATCATTATCATATCCTGACTTCCGCTCAGGGAGTACATATGAGGAACCTCCACCCAAGCTAACTATCTGAGCCGTGGTAGCTCAATGGTTAGAGCGTCTCACCGGCCATCAGAAGGTTGCGGGTTCGACTCCCGTCTAGGGCACAGAAATCGTTTTTCTGTGATAACCAGCTTGACGAAGGTCCACTAGTCGTCGGATTCAATATTGTTGACTAGCAAATGCTACACATATTGAGACAAAGTCGTCTTACCTGCTCTTCTTGGAGTTTTCGTTTATACTTTGGGGTCTTGAGGCTTTCTCCGAGTACGAGTTTTTAGGAGTTACCTAAATCAACAAATCGGTCTGTTTAACAATACCGTACAAATTATTTAGTGCAAAAATATGATTTCATACATCAAGAACACCGTCACGTTAATCACAGTTTTATTCTTCTGTTTCTCAAATCGTGATTCCATCAAGCGGCATTTGTTCCACGATGAACACATGACCAATACAAGGCCGAAATGTTTGTTCCACATATTATGCAAATCCAAACAATAATATAACAGTAGAATGCTGCGTAGGCAGTTTGAACGACGTCTGTGAGATCAAACGGTCAGGAAAACTGCCGAAAATTAAAGATCGTGGAACTCTTAGTCCTACGAACATTAATCTTCGTAGAACTTTCAAAGTTCCCTACCCTTTGATCTTATCATAAAAACTGGTCTTCCTGTCTTTTTGGTCATGTGAACTTTTGCTGAATCAATCTAGGTAATTTAAAACTTACGCAGGTATTAACAAAAATCCACAACATTGCATCTTTCCAATTATTATGCAATATCAGCTTTTGTGCGGAGAACTGGTGAGAAAATGTCTGAATTCACAATTAACCAATCGTAAATTTATCGTTTCTTATTACCCTGAGGATGATTCTGAAATAGAATTGAAATATTGCACATCCATCCTCGTGGATAACGTTAAGTTGTCGCGAGAATATCTCGTGCACTTAAGTTGGATAATAACTCGCCTCCAGTCCCAGTAGGCTCGACAGCTCAATAGGTAGAGCGACGGGCCCGATTCCCGAAGGTGCGAGTTCAAATCGGCTCGAGTCAACTTTTTCAGTTGACTTCAGCAGTGTAGGTTAATTATAAATTTATTTATCAATTATTTATTTATCAATATCAATTATTATCAGTATTCATACTCTCATTTACGTTGTCAATGTTCACTAGATTATAAAAGTGATTTGATCCTAGTCAGCTTAGTAACCGCTCTTGTCAAAATTTGAATAACTTCTAATGATATTTTTGTTGTGTATATGCTGGGAGTTTAGTAGCTATCGAGCAGAAGCAACGCAAGTGATCTGAAATATCTACTAAACAGATTCCAGATTTTAAAGCTTTTTGTGATCAATTTGTGTACGTGTGATCAATGAGAGTAACACAATAGTGCGTAACTCTGAGAAGAATGTTTTAAGTAAATCTATATAATGATATCACGATATACGTTTGCTAATCTTGGTTGTTTAGATGCTCTAATTTTTGTTTTGACATTTCTTTAAAATATGTGGATGTCTATAAATACTTTCAACGACACTTTAATGTTTTACTCTTGGTAACACTACAAAGCACATTTCAAGGCCATCAAAGAAAAATATTACTTCTACTAAACCTTACCTTCCACTAAAATTTAACTTATACAAACACCCACACCTCTGGCATTTGTCGCAGAATTCACCTTTAAAAATGTATATCCTGGCATAGGGATGTTGTTCTGGTTATTTCTGATATAACTATTATGTTAGGCAATTCCTTTACTGTTAATAATATATCATTAGGGAGGCACAAATGTTTTGGTAAACTACGATTGTTACAGCTAATTGTTGAAAAATCTTTGGATATAGTCTTTTCAAAACGCGAGCCGGTTTGTTTTATTGTTCGATATTTGGAGTCTATTTTTAATCTACCTAAAGTATTCAAATTCAAATCATCCTCTTTATCGGTGCTTTCAATAAATCTTTTGAATCTGTTAATAAACAAGGAGTATCATAAACCTATGATCATGTTGCTTTCATAAGTTATCTGCCTGATAAGACGTAAAACGGTAACACGCAGAAGAGGTTCACTGCATCAATAGACTGAAAAATTTATGAGGTAAAACAATTAAATTTGAAGTCAATAATAGTAAACGAACAGTTATTGTCAAGAGCTCGAAAATCTGTGTGGCTTATTTGTCAAGTAAACATCAGGACCACAGCAGTAGCAATTTCCTGTGAACATGATCGGGTATAATACAGCCAGTGCTGCCGAAAGGGTCAACGACGACTTCAAAATCCCTATAAAGTCTGACTTTGAACGTTACAGCTGACATCTTGATAAGAAAATTTGCAAAACGATTTTGCTAGTTCATTTGAAAAATTTCAAAAATACAATAACGCTATTTGAAAAAACAAAAAGCCTGCCTTTGATCTTTATGCTCGACTTTCAAAATATTCGTAAAGCATTCCTTTCTTTTATATTTGGTTAATTACCTATAACTACCCGAAAATACTTTTGTTAAGTGAGGCCAATAAATCTTTATCTGCCCAGTGATACAAACGTACACATTACTGACGAAACTATGAGGGGCCATACCTACCCAAGCAAGCCTTGGGAGAGACGAAATCGCTCTTGATCATGAGAAATGTATTTTCAAAAGTACCCATTTTAGGAATCGGATGAGGGAGTATACCCCTAGACCCCTTCGCTCTTTAGATCTCAATATCCTGTGTACAGGACACAAATGTCCCTCTACAGCTTCAAGTCACTCACTCAATCGGCAGAACAGAGAGCGTGATTTCATAAAATGCCCAACGACACCGTGATAGTCAGTACTTCAAAATCGTCAGATGGCTCATGCAGTTCAGAATATGAATTTTACACGAATCTCTACACGAACTTGCAAACACATTGACGTCACACTAACTAGTCACGTGATATTTTCCCCGCGCGTTCAATGACCACTTTTTGCAAATGTGTTACAATATGTTACCCCCCTGTTGACATTATTTACGTCACGAGGCAATGTCACGTTGCCAACGGTCAGACAGGGCATCAGTGTTAATAAACAAGTTCAGCTTAAAGATGTGTACATTTGAAACATGGTGTCAGGAGTGGGATAATTCTTCGTTTTTCTTTCTTTGTCCGATATGGCTGGGAAGTTTTCTCCTCCTAAGGAGCTGAGTTTTACTGGCAATCTGAGTGAAAATTGGAAGAGATGGAAAAGAGAGTTCAATTTATACTCGACAGCTACCGAAGCTCACGACAGATCGAACGAGGTGAAGACTTCGCGTCTTTTGACGGCAATTGGCGAAAAAGACTATGGAAATAAAAATAAATTAAACTGTTCACATTACTTAAAACTTTCACATGTGTAGTTAAGTAAATTCTTGTTAGAAGAGGGGATGTTACAACATGTTACCCCCCTGTTGACATTATTTACGTCACGCGGCAATGTGACGTTGCCAACGGTCAGACAGGACATCAGTGTTAATAAACAAGTTCAGCTTAAAGACGTGTACATTTGAAACTAAATGCTTACTTATTTACACCTATTTAAGAGGGATAATAACATTTTGAAGAATTTTTTGTTTTTAAATGTTCCAAGTATATATCGAACTTTGAAAAATTGCCATAAAAAATTCACAGGCACTTTAAACCTATTTATGTTTATGAAATACAGGACATAATAATGAACCTAAAAACAAATAACTCATCCAAAGCTCCTGCTCGATGTATAAAATTAGTTTTTCTATATCAGTGAAACACAATAAAATGTGGATATAAACAAAAGAACAACCAGACATGGATCTATAAATCTAGTTTGTCCAAGATTTAAAAGAGAAACGGAAGGAGGAAAGTCTTTCACAGTCTCTTCTATACATTTTTTGGACTCCTTTCCAGATGATATACAGTGCGTATAAAAAAACCGAAACCGACTGAAAATTAATTAGCATTCTTTTCAATCAGCCTATTGTAATAGTTTGAAAGCGCTCAGAGCCTGGCTTCCACAGGTACCGCAAATGTCGTAACGCTGCCGCAACACCACGAAGAGTTGAACTCGGTTCAACTTCTTCCGATCTTTGCGGTTGCATTTTCAAGTGTCGTAACGATTGCACGTCAATTATCAACTGTCTCAATTATCGTAACGATAATGGCATCTCAAAGAAGGCAAGAAGTTGAACAAAGCTCAACTTTTTATTGTGTTGCGGTAGCATTACGGCAATTGTTACGGTACTTGCGGTTTACATATAAACCAGGGTTTTAAGAGCAGTGAGGCACGGATGCGTGAAAAAACACTGTTATACACTTGGGGAATGCTATTAAGATATCTTGAAAACATTGTGAAAACATTTAAAAGTCTTTTCTTTTCTTCTTTAATTTAGGCGCTGAATAACCTGTGACGTATCTGTTGGGACACCAAAATTATTTCCGCCAAACATTTCCGTCGGAAGGCGTTTTGAAACTGTCGCTAACTTTGTGTCTCGGTATATGTTACTACACTAAATACTCTTTGCTTCGCGGTCAGTTGAACCATTTTTAATCGAACTGAATACATTAATATATGAATATATTTAACATGGTTTGGCGCAGTTATGTTCCTTCATCATAGGGGTAGGAATTATTGTAACTTTCCCAAGCATATAAAACAGTGATTTTTCACGTATCCGTGCCTCAGTGCTTTTAAGCACTTTCAAACTACTACAGTAGGTGGTTTAAAAAGAATGCTAATTAATTTTCAGCAAGGTTCATTTTTATACGCAATGTAAAAATAAAATTTTATACACAACGTAAAAAGTATTCATAATTTAGAATCTTTTAAGAAATCAATATTTCAACATATTAAAGATAAATATAAGAATATTGATAATTTTAGTATTGATATTAGTATTTAGTATTTTTTAAATTAATACTACTTTTAGCCAAGCTATATGTAATTATGACCGGTGTAAATAGTTAGGGTACCCGGTACTCTAGGGTCCTACCCTGGCTATGTGGACCCATAAATCTATGCGAGCGAGGATTTTTTTTCGACTAGTGATTATGAAAGACAATATAGTAGTTCGGATTTTGACAATAAAATAGAGTTCTGGAGTCTTCTTGTGTATTAATGGATTTAACCCGAGCGAAACATTTTGTTTGTTGAACTAATTAGCCTGTAACAACATGTGAGATGTTTACATGTGTAGCTGATGTACTCTGTTTCACAATATTGGTCTGAAACGAGCTTTGTAGTAGTCACCTTTTAAAGCACATCTTTTATTATGAGTGAATTTCACTGGCGTGGCGAAAGTATTGGCTAAAAATACTTGGCAGTTGTTTTGTGTGGAATTGGTAAGAAAATTTAAGAAGTTGTAATTTGTAAATGTTATCGACTGCAAGGATATCTAAAAAGGAAAAGCGATGTCTGTGTCGCCTGTGGCGCTGGCCAAGGAGGTTTTAGCATATGTAATATAAGAGTAAATTAAATTACAGTAAAGTTGCTTAAGCTGTTGGAGAGAGAAGATGCCTGAGTTAAGAAAATACCTAAGTTCGAGGAAAGCACCTATTTTTCTTGGGATAAATGAATAAATGTAAGCAACGTGGTGTTTCTATGACAAGTACCGTTTAGTCATACACCTAGCTACTTAATGTGTTCTTTATTTATCAGTTTTATATCCCAGTTGTTGTTTTTTTCCCTTTTTAAGTGGTTTAATTATCATGTAATTGTTTTCTTAAGGTTGATTGTAAGCTTATTTAAATCACGTCATTCTTTAACTTTGACTAACTCATGATTAATCAAAGATTGATAAGTTTGTTGCGCTGGAAGAAGAGGCAAATATGCTGACGTCATCTGTAAAAATTCCAAGAGAAAGTTTTATTGTGTAAACCGCTTCGTTTGCTTACGCTGCGCCGTTCGTTTCTTCAAGCTATTCAGCAGAATCACGAATCGTTTTCGGGACTGTATCTTTCGTTTGCGTTTTTAAAATCTTTTATAAAATTCTGTATTAGCGTCACTCAGTCTGTCTCTCCTCCCGACTTCTCTTCTCACCTTTAACTATATACATAACCATAACGTTCGATCCCCTATCACCAAGTGCCCACCAAGCCTCGAGTCGCGACGCTCAAGGCTCGGCTTACAATAACTCTTTGTGCAAGGTGTTACATGATACTTCCTATAATTAACCAAGTTTGTCACTGTCAGTTCTTTGTCTTCAGTGTTCCCAATAAACAATCAGTGTCCCGATTACTATTTTAAAGTTAAATTATTCTAAATATTGTACTATAAACTATTCTACCACAAGTTTATCAGAGCAGTTATAAATGTCATCAATGTACAGGAGAAGTAGGCGAAGACTAAGTGAATTACTTTGTGGGATACCATAGATTATTGCTTGCATGCATGGTTTGGTACCATCCAAGGGGACATATCGCTGTCTACTTAAAGTTGAACACGAACTTGGTTCATGTGGGAGCTTGGTAAATATCAGACGACTAATGGACGTTCGTCAAGCCCGTTCTGAGCCCTGGGCTTTTCCAAAAAAATACTGTGAGTTACAGTATCAAATGTTTTTGCAAAGTCAAGGAAAATCCCACAAGTGAACAAGTTATTATCTGTTGCATTTTTAATATATTATCTGTTATTTCAGTCCTACCTTCTTCTTAAAATTTACCATTACTAAACCCAAACTAAAATTGGTAAAGGATGTCATACTTTTCAATATAATTTATTAGTTGCCCATAAATCAAATTTTAGAAAATCTGGGTGAATAGAGAATGAGTTGAAATAGGGCGAAAATTCGTGAGGTCTGATATCACCACCATAATCTACAGGTGTTACATTACATTTTTAAAATGTCAAGAACAATACCGTGTGCCATCGATAGGTTATATACCATCGTTAATGTTTCACTGATAATAATTGTAATCAACTTTATTTCAAGAGGATATGCACGTAACAGTAAAAACTGACACGCCAGTGGCCCTCCAGTAATAAACATAGACATTGTCATCATGATAGGACAGGACTGGTAAAACAACAACATCGTTCAGTCATGTTTCAACATCCTGTTACAGCTTGGCGAATCAACAGCGGTTGTTCTTGTATGTTAGAACAGCCAAAATCCAGCTTGATACAACAACCAAGTTCGTGGTTGTTGTAACATTGCTGTTCACCTTGTTGTTTCGTCATGCCCGAACAACATGTTGTATCACGTGTGAATATCGTTGACTTAACATGGTGGTTTAGTGCTGCTCAAACAGGCACGAGCAATGTTGCTAATTTGATAACGTCGTTCATGTCTGTTCAATTTGTGTTATTAGTGGGTAACACGCGAGGATTTTCGACACTTTCACGTGAAACCACGCCAGAACGAACGATGGCGGATTGAAGAACTGCTGTTGCCACTTACACATGTGAATAAAAACACCAAAAATTCTCGATTCAAGGAACAAAAATAGTATTGGTTAAAGACCCGAAAATGTGCGGGCGGATCAATGATCTCGGTTGTTATTCCATCACCCTTAAACAACCCTGCCATCATGCATGAAACATATCGTTGCAACAACGTTGTTCAAGTCTGTTCGTTTATCAATCCATGAACAGCTATTTGGAACAACCAAAAACAAGCCTGTCTGGACAATCATGTTCAAGCTGGTCAGCTCAATCATGTTCAAGGTGGCGAGCTCAACCTCGTTCAAGCCTATTAACAGGCAAAAATAAACTGTGTGTATTTACGTGTGCATGGCAACTGATCTGTGGCAACAATTACTTACTAATTTGAAAATTTGCCTACTATATTGTAATTATATATTGTAATTGTTTTTGTTTTAACGTCGGTACTTCAAATATAATAGAATAGTGTATATGCAACAAAGTATGTAAAAGTGAAGAGTAAATAAAGTATTGTCAATTATCTGTTGTCTGGAACTCAACATCTCCGCAATCCTTGCACTGAATTAGATTTATTGGCTGTGGCTGAGTTTTCCGCGCGGAACGGAATTTTTCCTTGTTGTATGAGTTCTGGGGTGGAACTAATTTAAAAAGACAAAGAAAAATTCCACTACGCACGGAAAATTCGGTCTTGGTTAAAACTGGCTAAAGGGAAAATATTGGAGTTTAACAAAAACCTAATATGTTTATTTACTTCTCAATCGACCTCACGAAGTCTCCACTTTTGCATTCTGCATTTACATGGCAATGTACCATTACTGAACAACACCTGGCTAGTACCTTCCCACTTTCTTTAAGTTGCTTCCTTTTCTTATCATTCGCATTAGAAGACGACGAAGAACGCTACAAGTTAAAAATAAAGTGATTAAAAAGCAGATCATTTTCACCCGAACGGATTCTGATCGTAACAAAATGACATCGCAACAATGAATAGTAACTACTTACATTAAAATTAGTTGTATTAATTTATGGTATTATAATTCCTTTATTACACAGCTATCTTCTTTTGCAGTCTGTGCGCAAAACGCCCACTGATTGGTTATTGAGCGGTGAAGATTCTACTATATTGCCTTCTTGAGTAATGCGCTTTTTATAAAAGTAAATCAAGTAGAAAGCTGTGTAGGAAGCCAAAAGAGTTTATAAACCATCTTAACTTAGAAGTGGGGTGTTGACGTGTCAAATGAAGGCCTTTCGTCAAAATTAAAGTTAAATGATATAAAACTGGGGAATGGTTTTATAAGGAAAAAAGTCAGGTGACGCAACGATGATCAATCAAATGATAAGATCAACAAATAAGCATGTAAAGAGTGGAAAATCTTATGCTATTTTAAACGTCGATTGGTAAACTGAAAAAGGGATGAACTGGTAGTGGATCCACGGAAATAAAGGATAGGAGCCGGTGCTTTTGTCCGCCCATACTAGACAAAATTATTTACTTGTTATTAAAACTAAAAAAGCCCATGTTTTACTCGCAGTAAATACTAGCCAACGAGTCCCGCGTGCAGCGCAGAGTTTTTTCTAAGTCCTTGATTTACGACAGTTTACAAAGCAAGATACAGAACTCTATAAGACTCTCCACGTGCAATTTCCGAAGACATACAAACGAATATCAGAATGTCTTAAAACCAGCAGAAGTCACATTTTCACAATTCAGGTCTACCAACAGCACGTTCGCATCTTCATTACACAATACTCATAATTGCTCATAATTCCTATAAAATTACGAGGGAACTACACCTTGAATTTGAGAATAGTTATGGCACTTAAAAAAATAGTAATCTATTAAAACAAATGAAAATAATAAATAAATAATCAACTCAAAATTTGGAGACTACTGACCAGATGTTGTCTTAAATTCTAGTTAATGCTCGATTTAAATATCGTGATTTATTGAAAATACATAGATATAAAACTGAGAAAGTGACATGGATAACCAAACAAACACATTTTCGACAATTATCACAATTCTAACCAGTAAAATATACAAGGCGGATGACGATATACCCATGAAGCTATAATAAACTGGACGATTTTGGTGCAATTATGGTTTCAATAGCCACTGCAAGGTTTGAAATATAAAGATAATTCTAACAACGAAAGGCTCGTTCTTCAAGCTTTATGAAAACTCACAAAAGTTGTGAGTTCCCCAGCGAGAATCGAACCCGCGTCTTCCGATTGCCGGTACGGTTGTCTTACCACTAGACCATGAGGTCTCGACAACAAATCTGAGTTAAATCTAGGACCTGAACGAGCCTTTCGTTGTTTATATCCAAGCTTGCAAACACCTACACTCTCTACGTTCTGTAGATTGAGTTTGCTCGTATAAAGATAATTTTGTTATACAGCAGACATGCAACCCCTGGAGATGAGAATTAGGGAGACTGTTCAAGGGGCAAGGGTGCAAGTATCCGGAAATAAGTCCTGTGAAATGGCATTTCGTGCATTTTCCTACAAGGTGGTATAAAGTGGGCTTAGAGTGAGCAAATTTCGCAGACCTAAACATGGTGTTTCTGAACAAATGCCGCTAAAAAGCTCTAGATTTGAGGATTTGCCCACTGTTTTGCGAAATTTTTGAAAAATCGGGACAATTTGATCAAAAATCGGGATATCGGATCAAAATTCGGGGGATTCCAGGAAAATCAGGAGAGTTGGAATGTTAGACTGAAACAACCCTAATAAATGGATGAGATCGCTCAACCATCGACTGAGATAATAAATTTGAAAGATGTTCAAAAAAATTAACTTTTTTGAGAAAGATTCCAAAAACGTTTCTAACACCAAATTTTAGAGCCTTACATTTTTAAATACTTCTTACGATATTTCTGATATTTCGGAACGTAATACACCCCCTTTAAATCAAAAAGCAACTTACTTGGGATGTAATTCTAGATTTCCCACTTGTTCTTTTCAGTTTGATATACTCAATCAAAGGTGTTGTTATCTTGGCATCTACAACAAGAAACCAGTCTCCAATGTGCTTTGTCTCCTTGAAATTATTGATCCCCACTGAACAGTCAATAAAAGTCCTTCTCGTCAACAACTAAACTTACGCTACCTTGAGATACAGAAGGGCTCCAAACGTCGATTATTTAACAATTTAAGATTTTACTCAAATACACCGAATTCATAATGGCGGATGTTTAAAATATTCTTTTACACCTTTTGCCCTTCATTAAAGCGAAAGCGTTGTTCATTGGAGCGATTGTCATCTTCAGTAGTGCCTTTCTAACATCAACAATGCCAATCAAATTATAATTGCGCTAAAAGTAGATTCATTTGCAACAAGTAACTAAATATTCCGTTAAATTTAAGTTCAATAACGTCAATGTAAAAAACATTAACATTTATGGTATTTCATAAGCGTCAATCAAAATCCAATGAGAAAAATGAGGAAATCAGCAAAATAAAATCAAAAGTCAACTAGCGATAACGCGTATATATTGATATATGTTGTATGAAGAAGACTGGTAATAATAATTACCAAGGCCGGCAATGTCTACAGGAAATTGTTGCGCAAGATATAGCACTTAAAACGTCTTTTTCAGATGTGTGCGGCTAGAGTAAGCGTTACGATGACTGAACAAAGAAGGATACAGAGAATTCGCAGGATAACAGGGAAAAGGTTAATACTATTTTTTGAAGAGCCAGAACAAGATTATATCTTACAACGGCGGATACTTTGGGGTTCAATCGCTCAACTGCCACAAGGATAATATCCAGAGAAGGCAGGGTTAATAGCCTTACGAACCTTACCTTATCTTCCTGCGATATTCTCACTCCTTCCTGGCTCAGTCATTGTAACGTTCAGTCCAGTCGCACGCATGTGAAAATAACGTTTTAAGTGCTATCTGGTATAATTGTATGTACAATATGCACCCACCCATTATTGCTAATTGATTTTTTATTTTGTTATGTTGACTTCCCCATTTTTCTTGTTGAATTTTGATTTTGATGAATAATGAAATAGCACAAATGTTGATGTTTTTTAAATTGACATTTTTGAACTTCAATTTAATGGAATATTTAATTACTTGTTGCAAATGTGTTATTACTCTTAGCCCAATCATAATTTGATTGGCGTTGTAGAAGTTTGAAAGGCACGATTGAAGATGACAATCGCTCTAATGAACACCGCTTTCACTTTAATAAAGGGAAAACGTGTATAATCACATAGATTAGGCTCACTCGCCTCGTTTCTGGGCTTGTATTTTACTTGCTTGGAAACGAGGCCAGATATTTAAACTGGCGACCATAAGGAATGCGTTCTAAACGAGAAACTTAATTTTTGTTTCATATACTTAAATACCAACACGTTCAAATCAATTTTAGGACTCAATTTTTAAAAAAAAATATAGCTTTGAATTGCCATCGGGATACCACGTTACTCCGAGTAACGAACCATACCCGACAAGTAGAGAAAACTCTACTTGGCCCGGCCGGGTTTCGAACCTTCGGTTTACTAGTCCGACGCTCAACCAACCAAGCTACAGGTCAAGTAGGGAGCTGGTCGTGAAATGATGTTACTTGGGTTTTTGATATTTCGAAACAGACTAGTTTCTTCAATATCGGGACATTTAAGCTTATCTCGATGCTACATCAGCTATTCTAAATCAATAACCAAATAAAGTCTAAGGAAACTTTTGCTGATAAAACTGTGGAACCATAAACTCAGAAAAACTCTGAGCTCCAGACGGGACTCGAACCCGCAACCTTCTGAATGCTAGCCAGACGCTCTAACCATTGAGCCACTAGAACTCAGATTGCAAAGCTAGGTTACTTTCGGTATTTGAACCTGACCGAGCCAGTCGGCAATACCTTGCTAGACTGCAAGCCATTACATGTCGGTAATCTTCAATGAGATGTTAATTTAAATTTTACCGACATCTAACAGAAGGGGAAACCTCCCAACGTTTGCAGTTTACTTGCTTGTTATTACTTCTCTGGTCAATAAATATTAACAGCTCATGTGGTGCAGTAACGAAATCGCGAGCGTACATTAATTGAAAGAGGATCGATCAATATTGAGCTAGAAATAGAGTTCCATGCTTAGACAATCAATGGAGTCAAGGTTCATAAACTCAAAAGACTCTAAACACCAGCACTTTTACTTTCCAGGACACATTTTTCAAAATTCCAGGACCTACCGAGCTGGTAGAAAGTTTATTACGATTTATTTTCGATTATTGATACCAAAGTTTTCGAAATGGTTCAAGACTCGTTCAGATCAAGATTTTGAATTTCCCAACCAGAAGGTAAGCGACAAAATGCCTTAGTCTTCAACATAGCACGGAATGAGTTTGCAAGGAAAGCAACGAGAGTTTAAGCCCAAATCACTCATTCGCCGAGTTCAAATTAACTTATGAAATGTACATAAGTTTGTGATTGAAATATGAAATAAAACGTCACCGGCTTCAGACTTCAGTTACCCATTTGGCTCCCAATCGTACATACCGGTACGACTTAAGGTAGTATTCCATAAGATATTTTGATTTTTTTCGAAAAAATTCGAAAATTTTGAAAGTTGGTAGTAAGGTGCTCGTGCCATTATTCATACCCATGGCATACTTTGTTTTGACAAATTTCATAGAAAACCCAGTTTTTTTAGGGTTTTATTAGCCCTATCCTAAAAATCAGCCTTAGCAACGGCCATAGCAACCCTTTGGTGATTTTTAAATGATCCAATCTAAGCTTAAAATTCATCCGAAAACGAAAGAAACCGAAAGTGAAAGGGAGATAAGAGCAAAGAAAAGGAAGGAGACACTCATCTACCTGGTGGATATTAACATTTGAACAGAACCCCAATTGTTATCTGATGTGCAAGTGGATTTCATAGCTTTGTGAGTACCCTGAAAAATGGTAAACTTGAAATGCAATTTTCTCGAAATGTCAATTTTGAGAATTTACCATTACGCCAAAAAGGATCTTTAAAAACGTCCTGAAATTTTCAGGGTGCAATAACATTGTAACATTCTATGTTTTAAACCTAAAAAAATAAATATTTTGCTGACAATGTAACAAAAGATTAACTATTGAATATTGTGATTCCGACCAATTTCAAAAGCTATGAAAAAAAACCCAGTCTTAATGGAAAGTATGTTATTTTTTTAGGTTCAGGACACAGTTTAGATATTGTTCTTTAGCTATCTGCAATATATTTTTACTTTGAGGCATTGCCCTCCTTGCAATCATTTTTACAAGGAAGCCATTAAAATCATGGCTGGGGGCCAATTAGTTGGTCACCATTGTAACCATAACTGTAAAACCTACATTTTGGTAATCAGTAAGAACATACCTTTCACATGATAACTCAATAACAAGGGTCTGACCATTATTTTTAAAAAACTTAAAAAGTTGTGGAATACCACCTTAATATAGGCAAATTGGATGCACGAATTAAATTTCAATGGATTTTGAATAAATTGCATATTAAGTTGTTATTTCTTTCGAAAAATCTGGGAGTTGAACGGTTAAGCGTTACAGGGGATCTTATGCATAATACAGACAAAGTTTTCGTTTTAGTTCACACGTCGGACGAAAGGTCCGCTTGCTTGAGATTTAATGTCTGGTACTTCAACATGATATTGTAAACAGATCTCTACGAAATACGACTAAACAATGGAACACATCTCCCTCGGCTACTTCCGAACCACAGAAAAGATAGTAATCAGTAATCTGTATAAGATTTCATTAGTAGCATTCTAAAATATTCTGAGTTCACGAATCATTCAAATCCAACCTATAAAATAGTGATGTATGTTTGGGTGTTATTCAGTTTTCCCAAAGAAAAACAGAAAGGTAAAGGTGTCTCTATTTGTACTGTAGCCTTACCAGCTGCCTTAGCTGTTCTCCAAGTATGCGTATCCTCATGTATCCTCATGGATCCAGTGTTACTATTTTCCGGAGAAAACCTGCGACGCATAGTTGAGTCAAATTGGACGACACTTTTTTCACATGTGAGCAAGGTAACTTTAATTAGAAAATTGTACTGGGGCAGGTATTGAACCCTAGTGACAGAGGCGAGGTACACGTGCACTATCACTGTGTCACCAGCACCGCACTTTACAATTAATGCTATTATTGCTTGATGTCTGTAAACAAATTAAAAAGATTTTGAATTACCTTTCATACTTTGCTTGTTTGCTTCTTGCTGTTCTAAGTATACCTCAGCACTGGGAAGTGGCTCTACTTCTCGATTAAGAGTTTCCAAAAACGACAGATAATCATTGTCTAAATAAAAAAGGCAACCTCTTTAACAAAAGTGGGACGTGTTCTCAACAAGCGTTCTACGACGTTACACCACGAATTTCCCTAATAGACGAAATTGTGCAGCTGCTCTTGGAAAAACGATATGTTTGCCTCTTCTTATATTGTATAATACAACATACACTACTAAAGTAAATGGTTTGAACCTGGGAGAATCGACAGCCTTAGCGGCGGTCATCTTTTGACTCTGAAGATTCGACTCTGTAAGCCGAATTTCGCGACCAGCTCCCAACTTGACCTGTTACTCAGTTGGTAGAGCGTATATCAATCGATGACCACTGTGCCTGAGAGTAGGCCACTTGTTGCCGGGGATTTCTGAATCTTTTGAGAGCCTTGCGCCAGCAAGCAGGGCATCGGTGGACACTGGCCGCTAAATTCGACACTGCGGTAAAGACGTCTTCACACTGAACGCTGATGATGTTACGTGTAGTAACGAAACGTTAGCATTAAAATACATTTCAAAGTTGTGTTTTGTTATGGCTCTGCTTAACGCTATTTGCTGGGCAATAATAATTCTCAATCGACTTCGATTCCCGCCTGGTTCCTCTGTTGCCAAGAATATGGTACTAATTTCCACGCGACACGGCGTACGCTTATGGCGTCGCATTACGCGGGTGTACAAGTCTTAACAGATGTAAAAACGATTGGTAACTTTCTCAGGGATTCCGAGCTATTTATATGTCGTATTCCAACAACATGACACACGCATTAACGTTTATACATTTAGCATACACTATGAGCGTTGAACAGATGTTCTAATACAGCATGACAGCAAATCAGTTGGCGACAAATCTCAACTACCTTTTTCAATTGTGCCACATTTGATATCTTTTCTTCTTCTACATCGTTTTGGAACCCCTTGGAAAGGGGCAAATTCCACCACAACTGGATACTCACCACCTAAAATGAACGGAAGATTCACGAATAGTTACGCTAGCATGGCATACGGTCAAAGTATTAATGACATCGTTATTAGTCAGTCCAAGCCAGGTTACAGCTGTAGAAATACCGATAGAAAGCTGTAAAAAGCTGTTCAAACAAGCAAATTTTGTGAGCTGATGCTTGGCATCAGTCATAATTAACTTCTCTCGACCTTTTTAAATGGTATACAAAGAATTCGATTGAGTGCAAAAAAGTCAATCGAAAAACGTCAGAAGTTAGTAAAAAAGTTAAAAAAACATAATAATAAGAATCAAAGACAGAAACTAGCAAACTTGAAGATATTAAAAAAAAGTTAAGAATTTTTTCCATCTTTAAATGGATTCCACAAAATGCGACTTTACAAAAGCTTGTAAAGTTTGCGGTTTAAATGTCGAACTACTTCCGGTCATTTAAACGGCGATTACCGCTAATCCTGGGTTAAAATTTAATCGGCTCCTTTATTGGACATTTTCTGTTTGATAACTTTAGTTAAATTTTTCTTGGATAAACTCTTTCTATACTTATATGATACATGAAGAAAAAACTTTCAACATTATTTGCTGCATTAGCAGTACTTCATCCACAAAGTTTTCACTAACCCGGCCCTGTTGTACCCAATCTATTAATGAAAAAAATGGTGATGGGTTTATTTGATCTATCTTAAATTTAAAAACACAATGGATTTACAGTCTACCTAAAATGGTTAAAATACTAAATATACATTATTACAACCGGGCTAAAAAGTTTAAAAATCTAACGTAGATAAAAATAGAAAAATATATACAAACAAAGTTTAATAGGACCTTTGCCTCATTGCTCGGGGAATAAAACTGTTCCTGTGTCGTTTAGTACCTGAAAAAGGTAAGTGCTCATATGCTTTCTGGCTATGCCTAAGATTGTAGGTTATTATCATCTACAATTCGTTGGCAAAAGGGATGACTTTGGTCCCCAGTGATATCATTACCAAGTTCCCTGGCAACGGCTTCATTCCTTCTCTCCTCTGGAGTAGGCAATTGATCAGGGAATAGGCCAATAATTCGCAGACTCCTCGTTCGCACACGTTCTAGATCCCCCATGAGATATCTCGGGAACACCTCCCCATACCGGGGACCCATACTGAAGCAGAGGTCTAATTTTAGATAAATATGTGATAAAGCCCACTTCAACTGGTACGTTCGCCCTTCTGCATTCTTGTAGGCAGTACAAACGTTTGGATGCTTTGCGTGAGACCCCCCCAATATGTGTGTTCCACTTAAGGTCGGTCTGAAACCAGAGTCCCAAGAGTTTGAAACTATCTACTCCTTCAATGACAACGTCCTCTAGTTGAAGCGGTGGTGGTTCCGACATTTCCGTGAAGTTGATCCACACATCCTTGGTCTTTTTGGCGTTTAGCTTCATCTTTTTTTCCCCCGACCAGCACTGAACTGCGTCCAATGCTCTTTACATGTTGCTAGATTCCCTAGCATCTACAGAGGTATCCATGGTACAGTCATCCGCGTATTTGGAAGTATTTACTTTACGTAGTTCTGGAATACAATCCTCCAGATTGTTAATATATATATTAAATAACGTTGGCGAGATAGCAGACCCCTGAGGGACGCCAGCGGGGCATGATGTAATAAAACATAGCACACAGTGGAGATTCACCTGTTGTGTTCTACCCATCAGGAAACCCTTTGTCCATAACCAAATGCTCCTACGTACATTCATCTTGGCGAGTTTACCCAGGCGAATATTGTGGTCAACCAAATCAAATGTCTTTCGGAAAGCAATAAACAAGGGATGGACCCCTTGCCTACCAATTGGGGAGTTATCGGTCGAGTCAAAATATCCATCTCTAAGATGTAACAGTAAGAACAGATACAGTTGAACGCCCTTTCGTAAAAGCATGCTGATTGTTTTTAATCTTGAAACTAGATTCATTAAGTTGAAGCTGTAGTTTTTGAAGTACCTTCGCTAGCTGAGGAAGTACAGAGACTTGGCGGAAGTCATCGTCTATGTCTGCAGGTGGGTGGACTTTTGATATAGGGCTGATAATTGCGTGCTTGTATGCAGTGGGAAATTTGCATTGCACTATGCCAGCAACAACAATGTCATAGATCACTGGCGCCTGTTCCTCGGCAAAACGCTTAAGACACTACGCTGGCGTAAAATAGTCGCATACCACCAATATGAATCGGTTCCCTTTCGTTGAAGTTGGGAGTGGTCCGATAATATCAATTCCTACCCGTTCCATTGGATGTCCGGTAATGCTTGTTATCAATGGTGCTCTGGCTCTTTTTCTGGGGTAATTGTGTTTTGCACATTTCTTGCACTACCGGCAATAGTCCTCGATGTCTTCCCTCCATCCTTTCCAATAGTACCGTTGGCGTACCTTCTCGGGAATTTTGTTGACCCCCAAATGACCAGACGATGGTAAATCGTGAAGGGCCTTCAGGACTTCGTATGTCATGGCTTCGGGTATAACCAGCTGCAAAATCCTAGATTTTCCGTCATCACTCTCGAATTCGCGGTATAAAAGTTCACCGATGATCTTCAATCTTCCGAATTGACTCCACAGAGAGCCAAGGATAGGGCCGGCGTGGGCAATTTCTTCTCTTGCCGGGCGACTTCCAGCTTGGAGCCACAAGATTGCTTGTCGAAGTACCGCGTCTTCTCTTTGCCGCTTTGCTACGTCGGAGAGTACACATTTCCAATATTGCCTTGGTGTTGTTTCAGATCTTCCAACCGATGACACTGCTTGGTGTTTATACGGGTCACCCTCGGGATCATTTGGTATTCACGACAAGCCGTCCGTGTTGCCATGTTGCCGCCCAGCTCGGTGGCACACAACGAAATTGAATTCCGACAGCCGTTCTAGCCACAGTGCTACTTGGCTTTTGGGGTTCTTGAAGTTCTGAAGCCATCTCAACGCGCTGTGATCCGTGCGCACCGTGAACTGTTTTCCCAGGAGGTATTGTTCAAAGTGCTCCAAATCCCACACCATTGCTAAAAGCTCTTTCCTCGTGGCACTATAATTTCGCTCCGCCTTGGATAATGATTTCGCCGCGTACGC